>JAJJWW010016137.1:0-324493 GCA_023531295.1 Papaver armeniacum
TCCAGCCGTCATTAGGGGCTACCCTGAAAAAATTAGGGACGACTAATAACAAAATTGGATCACCCAAACGTGAAATGAAGCCATCCCTTGTCGGCAATTTTTTGAAATGGCAATTATACCCTCTATAATCGGTAGTTTAATGTGGTGTGCTTCATTTTTTTCCACGAAGCCCATAATCGGTAGTTCATTCCATAATCGGGTGTATTTGTATACACAATCGGTAGATATTCTCATAATCGGTAGTGTCGGTGGATATAATCGGTAGTGTGAACACGGAAATCGGGCGTCGGTTCCACGTGATCACAAACAATCTAAATAAGAACTGAATACGTGCACTGAGGTGTGAGAAGTGTATAATATCCCTAGGTAGATGATAATTCATAGATTCCAAACCCCTCTAGTTTGTCATGATCTCATCATCATTCCCCAGGCGATAGGTCGAGATACGAGTATGTATGTGAAACTATCAATGCAAAAGGTAAAAGAGACAATGGTTTACGTGGTTCAGCACTAAGGCCTACATCCACGGATCTGAGGTGATTTACTATAAGATAAACAGTTACAGAGATGATCACAAGATCTTGTGATCATCGATCACTTGAGCTAAAACTCTCACTTACTTCTCCCTATTCTCTCTCCTTCCTCTCCTTTTCGGTCCCCTCAGTGGAGGGGGGGATACATATTTATAGCTAAATTTGGTGGGTCCCCTACCGACAATTTATGTTGAGATCTTATCTTCTTGTGTGCATGTGCATGGTACGCGGACTTGAATATTACCCGCGGGCGTGGTCCATGGACTTCTATGTCACCCGCGGCCCGACTATATCCCGATTCATCACGTTGTTCAACCCTTGTTTCCATCGTTGGTCGTCCGACACGTGTTCTCCGAGCTACATTAAATGCGGGTGGTTGGAGCGGCCAGTCCACTGCGAGTGGTGTCGATCCTCTTGTCATGTCTATCGGTTGGTGCCTCCGAGCCCGTTGATCATGTCTTACCTCGTGATGGGTTAAGGCCATCCTTTGGTGCTTCTGGCGGACTACCTATCTCGGGTGCCCCTTTATTTCGACCGTTGGTCTTGTGAGATGGTACGTTGTCCGAGTGCCACGGATGCCCCTATGTGTCATCCTTTGAGTAATGTCATCCACGTGGACCCTGGTAGTGCACGTGGCAATGGAGATAAATAAGTGTACTTACAGGTAGATAACTTTATAATCGGACGTTTAGTCGTATATAGTTGGTTTTAGGCAACTTTTTCCTATTGTTTGGTTTTAGTTTTTGGTGTGAGAGAGAGAGGAAGAAGAGAAAGAAGAAGAAGTAGAAGTTTACCATTTTTCTTAAATTAACAAGAAACATGGATGGGTATGAAGAAGAAGAAGGTGAAGAACATAATGTTGAAGCTTCACAACCATAAGGTGAAGAACATAATGTTAAATCTTTCCACCGCCCTAAGGATTCTAAAATGAGCTTCATAACGGAAGCTTGATCTTTCCCATCTCCGCCATTCCCCGAGAGATCGTTCTATAACCTCATCATTAGTTTCACCCCTCAATCGATATTGATTCACAAGATAAGTTAAATGGACGAATTCTTCGACGTGTCCGTTTATTGAACCAACTCGGCAAAAAAGATCAACGGAGTGACAGTTATTTGGGTTACCGGTGTCGGCGCAGAATTTTTCGTGAATTCTCCCCAAATAACTCATACTCATTATGCCTCCTTTCCTGCGTTCTTCTCCTCGTCTCGGATAGAATTGAACATAACGCCTACAGAAAGATAAATATTCTTTTATCGTGAACTCCCTAGGATTGATGAATGGTTGGGCCATTATGTTGAAGATGATGTTGGAGAGAGTTTAAACGTATTTGTGTTCCATAGAGGGTAAAAGGACCATCCTTATATAGAGTTTAGAGTTCCAACGACTCTATTTTATAGATGACCGACTAACTAATCAGTAGTTAAATAAGGTAACTTAACTTCCGATTATAAAGTTGCCCTAAATTTTGTTTTTGCCGAAATCACCAAATTTTCGAATTTGGGAACTACTATAATCGGTAGTAAAATAAGGTATCTTAACCTCCGATTATTAAGTTGCCCCAAACTTTGTTTTTGTCAAAATCTCATTTTTTTTCGAATTTGGGAACTAGAATAATCGGTAGGTTAATAAGTCAATCTGACGTCCGATTATAAAGTTGCCCCAAATTTTGTTTTTGCCGAAATCACCAAATTTCCGAATTTGGGAACTACTATAATCGGTAGTAAAATAAGGTAACTTAACCTCCAATTATTAAGTTGCCTCAAATTTTGTTTTTGTCAAAATCTCATTTTTTTCGAATTTGGGAACTAGAATAATCGGTAGTTTATGTACTTATTTATGAACTTCGCCTATCTACCGATTAATAACGGCCACAAGACTGATAATACTAGTAATCGGTAGATAATATCACTTTCTTAACTACCGATTGTGTAAGGGTACTTTCGTAATCTCCGCAAATTTGGACATCCCTAAACCTTATCTATGGGTTGGGAATAAAAAAGTCACCCCTAATTCTTTCAGGGTCGCCCCTAATGATGCCAGGATTTTTTTGTCAAAAAAAAAAAAAAGGTCTATGGATATTTGGTTTTATCTTTGAAATGACATCAAATTTCAACGCGTTTCATTGAATACTTTTCTTTATTTCATCTCTTTTTGTTTGTTTCCTGTGAATCCTTCCAATTTTTGGTTTTATTTTTACGCCGTTCCACTGCGTTTAGTTTCTGGACCAAATTTTTAGTGTTTTGGTCGTCCATTGTGGACGCTCTAAGATCTTGCCAAGAAGACCATTCCATGTTTAAATAGGTTCCTTTGGAGATAACAAGAAGAACATGAGTGGAGTAATTTTGAGTTGGCTTTAGCTTTTTTTTCTTTCTCTTACCTATATTTGTTTCATTGTTTGTGTTAATCTTTTTCTAAATGGAAGAAATGCCATGATTTTGAATGCACATCAAAAATCTTCATCTAATGTTTATTTGTTTTTCCCTTGCGGTTTGTTCTTTGAAGAGACAAATTTGATGGGAACTTTTAATTGGCGGGGTATGAAAACAACTCTCTCTAAAGAGAGTCCAGATGATTGAGAAGAATTTGTTCCTTTGAGCTTGCCTGTTTCCAGTGGTTGTGGAATTTTCCCAGTGGTTGACAGAGTGATATCAAGGGCGGAAAACAAAGTGCGCCGTGGAGCACATTCACAACATACCCCAAGTGTAGCATCTTATTATTCTCATCCCTAATTCCCTAGAGTGGAGTATGGGTTTCTTTATCAACGCCGAATAACAACACATTGAGTTCTTCAAAATTTTGGAAAACAATGTCCCTATCTCATAGATCTCTCGTGTACTTGTCCACCATAAGGCCAAGCACTATGGTTTGTCATTTTTCTTGGCTATAGGTTGCTTAAAAAATAGCCAAGCAAAAAGAGAATTCATTTGCACTTCACTATGTGAGAAGGGCTTAGCTTAGCCTAATGAGACGTAAACTGATTGTAAGTTTTCGTATATTATTTTATTTCTAATAAATAGAGAAATCATTAAAATTTTGTAACGGTTTAACGCAGTGAGTATGCAATTTGAGCGAGGTCCTGGGATTTTGTGTACTAGGAGTTTCTTCGTTAACAAAACTCCTAGTGTTTTGCTTTAATTTTTATTGCGGTATTGTATTTTTTTTATTTGATACAATTGAAGTATTTACATGTACTACGTTATTTATCCTTATTGATTGAATCTTGATAAATATCATCCAAGGATTGTCTTATAGGTTCAAACGAAAATGTTGGTGGTTTACTTGGTACCCTCTCCTTTTTTATTAGTATTAAAGCTGGCAAATACGTATAAGATCTAACGATTTGTTTTTGTAGTGATCATAACCTATAGACATGAATTCGATTTTTTGAAAATCGAGTTCAGTTTACGTACCTCCAAGGCCTTTGACATCACATACATACATGTGAGATTCTAAAGGAAGATTGGGATATTCTTGAAATCATACTTAAAGGTAATACAGCGGGGAACGAAGCTAGGATTCAAACGCTAACTTCTGGATAGGAAAACCTTTGTAGGAGCAACAATCAAAAACCTTTAAGGAATTTCACCAAAAGCTCTCTCAGATAGTCAATACTTCATATTCGTTAGAAGAACTATTCCAGGAAAAGGATATTACGTGTAAAATTCTCGGGTCTCTACCATCAAGATATGAGGATATGATGGACCACGTCAAACACATGCCTTCTTTATCTATTGAAATTAAGAGGTTGAAAAAGAGAACCTGGGAGATGTTAAATTGATATTCACCTTAAAGACTCTAAAATGGGATGGATTCAAAAGAGAATCCATGTTTCATAAAATGATCCAAATTATTCACGAAGCATTAATATCAAAGACACTTAAAAAGTGAAATATTATGTCAAGATCTCGAAAAGTATAAAAATAATCTTATTATTATTGAAGTAAGTAATGACTCTCAATGAATACTGAGCGTTGAAGACAAATCAAGCGTAAGTCTTTCTCGACAAAAACACATTCCTCAAAAGGGATGAGAAAGCCATGACTTCCATGATGCACTAGCTTGGGCGTTAAAACAAATGGTCAAACTTACTTGAATAATAAGACTACTCCCGATAATTTAGGTTGTAAATTCCCAACCTTTAGGAAAATGAATCGTTAGAAAGATAAAACAAGGTTTTCCTGTAATCATTTGACAAAGTTCTTTCATAATCTTAAGAATCATAGAAAGTAATTAATACAACTTCGTGAATACGAAACAAGATCTAATGCTCCCAAATGGAGAAATATTGACTAGAAAGAGCTCGGTTGTTCCATAATCCTTCCATGAAAGTATGGAAATTGAAAATGCGGGGGTTTAACAACCACACCCAACAATTTGCTTGGAAATCTGAGAGGACTTACTCCAATATTGTAACACCCCGTGTTTTTTAGCATGGCGCATGCTAAAGGATGCGCCATGACCTGAGATGAAGCTTCATCCAAAGCTTCCGTTGCGTAGGAAAAAGAACATTGGCCCTTGGCCAATGTGTTGACAATGTTCAGCCAACATGGCTGCGTATTGGGTTGGCAGCGGATAACCAACATGGCTGGACATCGGGTTGGCAGAGGACAATCAACATGGCTGGACATCGGGTTGGCAGTGGATAGCCCACATGGCTGGACATCGGGTTGGCAGTGGACATCCAACATAGCTGGACATCGGGTTGGCAGTGGACAGTGGACCAAACATGCATCACTAATCAAAATGGGAGTTGATGAATGATTACTCCTCCCCTAATCAAAGTTGTAAAAATGTTAAGTTAACATATATAGGAATGGGTACTTGGTTGAAGGTGCATATACGGACCATGCACCAAGTGAGATAGCCTTAGAGATGTACAGCCATCACGGCTGGACATTGGAGTGTCTTGTGGGCCAAAGACGGAAGTACACCCATCACGGCCCCTCACGGGACCTGGCTCAGTAAATGTTCAGTCGTCATGGTCGGACATTGAAGCTGTCCTGTGATCCAAAACTGAATGTACATCCATTATGGCCGTACATTGCAGTTGGCCAGAATGGTAAGGTGCAGCCATCATGGCCTGGGGAGTTGATGAATGATTTTTTCTCCCCCAATTTGAGTTGTAAAAATGTCAAATTAACATATATAGGGAGGGGTAGTTGGTTAATGGTGCATATGCGGACTATGCACCAAGTAAACTTCATAGCTTATCCTGAAGAGTATAAATGATGCCTAAGGCTCATTTATAGTCGCGTAACCTCGCGAAGAGGGCATTTGATGCTTAGGCATCGTTATGCCATATTGCGGACCAAACATGCATCACTTGGATGCATTTTGACGGAACGGCCGACTAGGCCATTACCTTTATTGCTTGGCCACGGCCTCGCAAACGAGTTGGTTTAAGTTTTTGTCCCTTCGTGGATGAACTACGGTCTGTGTTTGATCCCTTTAGAGTAGGGAAGGGTACGTAGGCAGCCGCAATGAGTTGCAATAATTCCGGTCCAGCACTTTATCGCATATATCATTTAATTGTGAGATGATTGCGACATTCTGGCCTCTCATATCATCTGGCTCGGTAGCTCGACACAAGAGATGATTGTGTCCAAATTTGATGAGGCAAGTTGCATTCCATTCACCGGATGCTCCTACTTCATATCAAGGCGTTCGACGTAGGCTAAAACCCGAGTGTCGGAATTTAGCTCAAGAGGAGTCCACTTTGATGGAAAATGGCCCAAAGATCAAGACATGTTGATCCATAGATCCACATGGTCACCAGAATTTAGCCAAATTCCATCGTTTAGGGCCTCAAAAGGCCGTTTTTGCCATTTTAAGAAAGTTTTGCTTACTTAATAAACCCTTCGCAGAACAAGGGTAAGTTGGAACGGTGTGTAAGCTAAGTTAGCTGCATCATGCTCCAAAAGCATGCTTGCAAGGGCAAATGGACGTGCATTTGCCTAGCCTTAAGGCTCAGATCGTAGCTTTATCATGGCGCATCGGGGAAGTTACGGCCTACGGGGCAACGCGCCAAAGGCGTAATTTTCTGGTCCGTAACAGTTGGTATCAGAGCTAGTTCCGAGAAAACTCTACGGAGTTGTGCGGGGTGGACTCATTAGCGAGTATTTTCCATCATGGAAACTTAAAGTTGGAGAGTAGGCCAACTTTTGCGCGGAAAGAGTTTGTAATCGCTTTGCACGATTCTTATGCGAATCGAGTTGAGCTTGTTCTATCTTTGTGAGTTTACACGGCCTAAGTGGCACCCCACTTACGCAGTGGATATCTGGAAGACCGTCTGGGACGGTGGGTAGACAATGGAACTGATCATCCCCACACGTTGGCAATTGGCCAACGGTGTGCGTTGTCAAGCCCGGCTAGCATCCCACTTACTAGTGGAAACCTGGATGACCGTCGTGACTGGGAAGCGGAAGTTGTTCCACACAAGTCTTGCGCAAAAAGAAGTGGCATGTTGCGTTATACTCGTGGCCAAACCTTTGGCACCAACCTTGTGAACCTTAGGGATTTCTAGGTGGTAGTATGGGATACCATCTAGGATACCTGGTCGAGATATCCTCTTGGAACTGGCAAATTGCGATTCTTGGTATTGTTGTGGGCACTTTTGGATTCCTGGGCAGGCGATATGGTACGGTTTCTCAGAAGGTCTAAATTCTTGTTCATGATAACTTTAAGAAACCCGTGATTTCTGAGCATCTGGTATGGGACTTTTGCTCAAGAAATCCAAATCGAAGAGATTGTCCACATTAGTTTTTGTTTTGAATTTCGGGGACGAAATTCTTTAAAGGGGTGAATAATGTAACACCCCGTGTTTTTAGCATGGCGCATGCTAAAGGATGCGCCATGACCCGAGATGAAGCTTCATCCAAAACTTCGTTGCGTAGGAAAAAGAACATTGGCCAAGTTGACAATGTTCAGCCAACATGGTTGCACATCGGGTTGGCAGTGGACATCCAACATGGCTGGACATAGGGTTGGCAGAGGACAGCCCACATGGCTGGACATCGGGTTGGCAGTGGACAGCGGACAGCCGTCATAGCCGGGTATATGGCAACGGCCATGAATAGTAAAAGTGGGAGTTGATGAATGATTTCTCCTCCCCTAATCAAAGTTGTAAAAATGTTAAGTTAACATATATAGAGAGGGGGTACTTGGGTGCATATACGGACCATGCACCAAGTGAGATAGCCTTACAGATGTACATCCATCACGACTGGACATTGGAGTGGCTTGTGGGCCAAAGACGGAAATACGCCATCACGGCCCCTCACGGGACTCGGCTTAGTAAATGTTCAACCGTCATGGCCGGACATTGAAACTGGTGTTGATGGTGGATTTTCATTTAAGGTTAAAATTGTAAAAAAAAACCAGAAAATCATGCGCTAACATCTTGTAAAAGATAAATCCATTAATAAGTGTTGGATACTCCTTCACTTTACTAATTCACCTAGAATGGAGCATGTGGCAACAATCCCATTCTGTGAATACATGAAATTCATCCAGGTTGGAGCATGTAGCAACAATCCCATATACCCTGTGAATTTCTAGCATTATTAATTAATGCGCAATCACCTTGTATTTCTGTACTTATTATCGGTGCGGCATGGCGACCGAGTGTTGCTCTTCTGACAGCAACACGAACCTCAAGCATTATAATGAAACCATGTACGAAATACCCATACAGTGACTCTCGGTGTGTTATACTAGCCCCGATTGAGCCCTCTCGGTGTGTTATACTAGCCCGATTGAGCATCCCGGATCGATCGTGATCGGTCGGATATGATCACCGATCATCCAAATCCACAAGCATGATTGGATGACCCGGATCAATTCCATCACCCTCAGCCAGTATGGAATATCCACTGCTTAGAACCAACGCGGGACCCCGCATGGTCGGCCTCCCCAAAAGATTGGCCTAGCTTGCCAAGACGTCCAAACCAGAGCAGTATGGACGGAAAACCCTAAAGATTGGTCATCTTGGAACGTACGCCCGAAATGGGCATGACGCGCGGCTCTTGCGGCACTTTGGTTTTCTGTCACAATTGATCTCGACCACTCAACTTCAGGACGGGTGGGTGGCCCAGCATCATACTTCCGTGAGGTAATGGGTATAGGCGCCTACACCGTCATGCCGTCTACACGCATGTGCGGTCGGCCTGGCCAAAGTCATATCCCAAGCAGGATTCGACCAGTGAAGAGGATGCTTGCGCACCTCTTCTAAAACCCTAATTCCACCAACGGCCGCAGATGAGTGTCTCAAAGATCATCTTGTCCGTCCCAACTTACCGCTTGGTTATACAACCACAGTGGGAGTTAGCGGTCGGTGAGGCGTCATGGTAATCACCACCCATCACTCTACCACACCGAGGATGCACGATGCTGCATAAAATACACATGATACTTCACAAGTATCAACATCCCGAATAACGTGAGTTATTCAATTTAGCATTACGTGCTACCTTTTGTGGATCCCATGATCCACACACTCGAGACATCAATCATGTCACAAACTGGGGATACATACTTGGGGTATTGGTGCGGCGGTTTACGGCGTGCGGCGTGCAACACGCCATCACAAGAACGTGTTAGGAAGTCATGGACGGTTAGAGATGAGGTGGGAGAAGTGGGCAAGACCTGGTCGTGTAACACCAACACACACCTCCACTACTCTATCACTCCACTTCCTCCTCTTCCCACGAGAGACGTGAATAAGGCTCAAATGACTTGTATAAATAGGTTCTCCTCCCTATTTTCAACACAGGAGAAAAACAACACAAGTCGAGACGAGACAGAAACCAAGTGTTAATACAAAAACGTATTCAAACACCAGGCTTTGCTTTGCATCAATCGTAAGCCTGCTCACCTTTGCAGTACAAGTCAAATCAAGCCAACACCTTCACAATCTCAACACCTTCTTCGCTTCCCTACCTAAGATCAACCCCATCTCCTTCACTTTGTGACCGAAACGAGTCCGGGAACGACCATTTCTTGGTTTAGGGGACTTGCACAGATTGATTTCCGAATCTACAAGCACTCACCTTGTGCAGTGCATTTGTTTAGGGTTTAGATTCATTCCTCATCCACACACCCCAAATTACTAAATCCGGCAGGAATAGTTTTCACCCATAAACAATTGGCGACCACATCGGGAGGTTAATCTCTCGGTTGTAAAGTCAATTTCTTCAATACTATTCATTCAATTTTGAGATGGTTGGTCTTAGGACCACCTCGACGGTCTCAAATCCTGAAGGTTCCTCCAACGGAGATACCCCTCCTCCTAACGGCGTATCTGACGGCATGATCAGGAGATTGCCAACATTAAGCGAACTAGCACGGGTACAGGAGATTCACACGAAGAACATGGAGCTAATCAAAGAAGCGGTAAACGGCATACTTGATCTCCTCATCAAGATGAGCGTCCCCATCATATCAACAGCTTTACTGAACCAGAGGCCGGTGGATCGAGAAGCGGCATCTCTAGTGGAAAGCTTGTGTGAACTCTTGCACCTCTCGAAGAATCAACGAGCGAGAGACTTTTTTTGCCGATTAATAAAATAGCTCGGGACGTACATCCGACTCCTTTTCGTCCGAAGTCTTAATGCATCGGCAAACATCTCGTAAATAATGTTACATTCACGAGAGGACGACATGATGGCAGAGGAAGGTCACAACCGGCCCTACATGTTACCGCTCACATCAAGGGTTCAGAGTTCAGGAGGGCCCTCGTCGACATAGGAGCATCTTCGAATGTAATTACTCTCAAGACTCTCAAGACAGCCAAGGTTAGCCCATGCAAGATTGTACGACAGCCCACCACGATGACGGACTTCGAAGGAAATCGAGACCAAAGACATACGGGTATTTCAATCGAATTTATCAAGTATGACCCGTTCGATCAAGAGCAAAGTTTGAAGTCATAGAAAAGGAGCTGGGACTACCATATGATACCGGGAGACCGTGGCTTCACCACAACAAGGTCATTCCTTCAACGTATCACCGGTGCTCGAAGACCATGCTAAATGAGAAGGTCATCCGTATTCCTGCATCATTGTCTCCGTACGCACCAATATGCGGAGTGGAGCTGTTCGAGCCAAAAGATACTTCGCAGGGAAAATTAGACAAAGTCCTGTGCACCCCACTACCCACGTGGGCTTCAATCCAAGAAGAAGATCGACTTGCATCACTGAGGGCCAAGCACCACGACACGCCTTCTCTGACAAGGCGTCCATCTTTATCCAAGTGAAGCTTCAACCCATGTTCACACCAAAAGGGAACGCACTTTTGAAGCGAAACGTGACGAAAGGGGAAGACAATATACGGCGCCATTGTTAGCAATTAGCAGAGAGGCGGCACCCGATCTCTCCGCCCAATCGAATGCTTTGCAAGAACGACGGAATACAAGAGGAGGTATTGGACGCCCTGCGACAACTACAAGATGTAACCAATTCCACGACTGACGAGCTCGAGACTGTTAACATCGGGAATGAAGAATCTCCCAGGCCGATCTCTATCAGTTCGACTCTATCCACAGACGAACGTACGAGTCTTGTTCAACTACTCAAGGACTACCAAGATGTGTTCGCTGGACATACGAGGAAATTCTGATCCGGGACGAAAAATTGGTCACCCATCACTTACATGTCATACCCGGATCCAAGCCAATCAAGCAATCTCCGAGGCAATTCGGACATGAGGTAGAAGAACAAATCAAGAACGAAATTCAAGTTACTATTAGCTGGCTTCATCGACCTATTCATCATCCGACTGGTTAGCTAATGTAGTCCCGGTAAAGAAGAAAAATGGATGATTGATCTTTGCGTGGATTTGAAGACTTGAACAAGTACGCCCCAAGGACGACTTTCCCCGCCTAACATCGACATGTTAGTAGACGCCACTAGCGGACACGGCATGTTTTACTTCATGGATGGTTACAAATGGCTACAATCGAGATAAGGATGTATGAGCACGATGCAAGTAAGACAGACCTTCCGAACCCCTCTTGGAAATTTTTACTATACTATTATGCCATTCGGTTTAAAGAACGCCGGCGCAACGTATCAACGTTCTATGACGGAAATCTTCCATGACATGATGCATAAACAAGTAGAAGACTACGTAGATGATATTGTGGTCAAGTCAAAGGCTCGAGCAGATCACACCAACGTCTTACGGCAAGTGTTCGAGAGGTGTCGAGAATACAAGTTGAAGATGAATCCTTTGAAATGCGCTTTCGGTGTTTCTTCAGGCAAATTTTAGGATTCCAAGTAACCGCGGAAGGGATCAAGGTAGACTGTCCAAGACTCAAGCTATCCTCACAATGCCACCTCCACGAACCGTGAAGGAACTCCAAAGTTTCATGGGCAAGGTAAACTACATCCGACGTTTTATACCGGGTCCAGCCCAACTTGCCGCCTCATTCACTCCCTTGCTAAAGAAAGGAGCTAGCTTCATTTGGACCACAACCCAACAGAGGCTTTTCGAAAGATTCAACGAATCTTGTCATCTCCAGCCATTATGAAGTTTCTGACACGGGAAAGCCGCTACATCTCTACACTGCCGCCCCGGTGACACCGCAGCAGAGCTCTACTCGCTCGGGAAGACGACGAGGGAATCGAACGTCCCATATACTACTTCGCCCACCGAATATTGAGAGACGCTTAACTCGGATACCCCGGAGCGGAAAAAGCATGTTTAGCCTTGATCCATTCCATTCAAAAGTTCGGGCATTACCTACATGTCTAATAGGGTGATACTCGTGTCTAAATATGATCTGCAAAGTTTTTACTTTCAAAGCCGGGTCCCGACTGGAAGGACAGGCAAGTGACTTCTCCAAATGTCGAGCTGGACATAACGTGTGCGTCACCTAGAGCTATCAATGGTCAAGCATTTGCAGACTTTCGCAGCATTTCTGGAGAAGGCACTACAGGGTTACACGAAGATCTCCCCGGAGAATTTCCAGACGTCTCTGTTTTGGAAGAAGGAGCGTGGCTCTTGTATTTTGATGGCTCTGCTACCCCTAGCATTAATACTGGAGGAGCGGGCGTGGTATTAGTATCTCCAACTGGGTAAGTATTCTCACACTCCTTCAAGCTGGACTTCGAATGCACCAACAACTCAACAGAGTATGAAGCCTTCCTCATAGGGCTGTCAATAGCCAAGCAAGCGGGAGTCACGCGCCTGGAGATAAGAGGTGACTCCAAGTTACTAGTGAATCAGATGAATGGGGTATACGAACTAAAGGAAGTAACGCTAGCTCCATATCGATCAGAAGCACATAGGTTACTGAATTATTTTGCTGATGCAACCATAACCCATGTCAGTCTCAGCAACAACAAACACGCCGATTGTCTAGCAACACTGGCTTCCAAATTGAAGTTCGAAGGTTTGGAAGAAACCCTGACAGTAAAGAGGAGAACCATAGAATCGACATGGTTATCACAATACAAAGACACCAAGACCGATGATTAGAGAACTCCGATAATTCAAGAGCTCAACAGCTCACTCTCCCAAGGAAAGGTCAGTCTTAAAACCCTACAGAACTTCTTCATGCTTCATGGTATGTCAGTATTATCGAACCGGATGGTTCCTCGTCAAGATGTCTTGGGGATGACGAAGCACAACTACAACTGAATCATGTTCACAACGAAGTTTGTGGACAATCACTGGTGGTAACGCTTTACCGACGACTCCAACGTCTGGGCTATTATCGGCCGGGGATGGAGACTCAACCGGACTACTTGAAGTCTGCTCAAATTGCCAAGCACCGCCACATCAATTGGAAATTTTTAACGTGAATCACACTAGGGATTTGGAGAGAGCCATACATTAGTTATCTCTCGTGACGGAACGACTCGCCAATCAAAAGGATGCTATCAAGATAAAACAAGGAAGGCCAAGCGGTTCGTATTGCACGAAGGGATCTGTGTGCAAGAGCTTCGGAGGTGATCTACTACGATGCCTCGGGCTGGGGAAGAAGTCCAGTCATCTTTGAAGGAGACACACGAAGGAGAACATCAAGGGAAGAGGAAACTGTTTCTCCGAGATACACGAGAAATACTATTGGCCGACCATGGAGGATGACGCAGCCGCTTTGTTCAAAGTCACAAATGCCAAATTCATGGGAGCCTTGTTCATGCGCCTTCCACCCTCTACACTCGATAAGGTCCATGGCCATTTTACGGTGGGACCGGACATTATCGGGAAAATCAACCTCCGTCATCAAAGCAACACGAGTACATCATAATCGCGACAGAATACTTCACCAAATGGGTAGAAGCCATTCCCTCGCGAGGGACTACAGGAGCAACGATTGCGGCTTTCATTAAAGAACATATCATTTGTCGTTTTGGTGTGCCTAAGCATATCATCACCGATAATGGAACTCCTTCGCCAATTAACAGTGTACGAGAGTTACTTGAAGAATATGGCATTAAACGATCTTCTCCACCATCTACTACCCTCAAGGGAACGGACAAGTGAAAGTACCAACAATACATTGATCCGGATCATCACCGAACAAGACAGATAACCCTAGGGAATGGCATGACCAGATTACCAATGGCGCTATGGGCATACCGGACATCACCTAGAAGCTCCATTGGAGTTTCCCCATACTCATTTGTTTACGGAGCGGACGCAGTGCCCGCGGCAGAGATCAAAATCCCATCACCCGAGATTGCGGCGGAACCGGGATCTCTGAACGGTTGAAACCTCTAACTCTAGAGTAGCGGAGTTAGATACTGGATTTCGGAAGAAGCAAAGCAGAAGAACGCACTTTCAGTGTATAGGAATAGAATTTCCGGGGCATACAACAAAAGCGTGAAATCACGTTTTTTCAAAATGGGAGATTTGGTTTTGAAAACGGCCAAACACATCCAACAAGACATGTCCGCACCAAAGTTCTCACCGAAATGGGAAGGTCTTTACACAGTCACCAAGGCTTACAACATCGGGGCTACTACAAGATCATTAAGGTGGACGGAGGCAAATTGGAAGCAGTCATCAATGGAAAGTAGCTCAAGGCATATCATGCCGACCACTATCTCTGATACATCAACAATACAGGCATTTATTTTCATTACATGTTTGAATCACCAATTATATTGAGAGATGTATCAATGAAAAACCTGTTTCACCAATCAAAAACCAATACAATTTGTTCCACAAAGATGTTCAAAAACTTTTGGCATAAACGAATGCAAATTGAATGCGACTTAGAGGAGGCCATCTAGTAGATTATAGTTCCTTGAGAGCATCATCTCCAGTCTAGCCTCGATATCTCTCTGCCCTTTTCTTCAAGTCCATCGCCCGCTCTACCTTTCGTGATTCGCAGCCCAGAGCCTTTTCCTCTTCCAAGATAGCTTTCGTGGCAGGAACAACGTTTACGAGGATACCATTTCGATCAACCTTGATGATATCAAGATGCTGCCGCAGCCAGCCCACGTTGAACTTCATGGATTCTCAGGTAGATACCATATTATCCCACTTTTCAAGGCTTGATTCGGCAACGTTGCGGATAGAAATGTTCTCCATCTCTCGCAATCATGGGAAGAAGACAGTTTACCGTGGTGACCGAGTAGATGAACAAAGTCTTGGGACCACATTCCGGTTGCGATATTACCATACTTTCTCCATAACTTCGTGTACAGAGGCACGAACTCCTTCCGCACTAAGAATCCACCGACGTCTCGGTAGCTGGAGGATAAACATTTCATGCGAACATCGAAGGAAATACCTGCATTGGGGTATTCATAAGATGAGACACCCGTGATCAAGCATCTTCGAGGTCGACAGGAGTAGGCGTGTTTGATTTTGAAGGAAGAGGACTGTTTAAGTCATCATCATCGATAACCGTCACACATGTTCCGGTAGGGTATCTCTGCAAGAATGAGAAGATTATTCACCTAATCATTATGAAGAACAAGCAATTGTTCAGAAAAAAAAAAGTGAGAGACGAACCGGTATTATCTTCTTGACTCGGAGAACACGATCGTGGGGATCCATCATGAAGCTCGGACGCAGTGTCGTGTACGTTTAATGGAAGATCCTTGACGGTATGAAGAAGACGATCCACCTGGGTGTTCGACATGATAAGGAAACGGAGTTTCATGTGAAAGCCCTATTGTAAAATCGTAAAAGTGGTTGAGAATCTCTACACTCGCATATATGCCGAGGAAACCCTAAAACGATTACGGCGCCCGATATATGGGGATACGACACCGACCAAGTCGCTTTCTTTTGAGCCCTAATCAAGAATCGAAGAGCATCTCGGATACACGAGCGATTCAACCAGCAGTGGTAAGCACCCACGCCCGGAATCCCAATAGAAGAAGAACCTTATCCCCAACCCGAGCACCTAACGGGAGGAAGCCGGTCCATCAAGACCCATGGTCACGCGCGTATGGAGGATTGCCCACGATTGGTCGGAATCCCTCCTGTAGACTTCCTTTGTCTTGTCTTCTTATGCTTGTATATGTCACCATCTCATGCCTACCCCACAATAGTGTAACCATTATGTGCTAGGCAGGGACTTAATGTTGATGGTGGATTTTCATTTAAGGTTAAAATTGTAAAAAAAAAACGAGAAAAATCATGCGCCGACATCTTGTAAAAGATAAAGCCATTAATAGTGTTGGATACTCCTTCACTTTACTAATTCACCTAGAATGGAGCATGTGGCAACAATCCCATTCTCAGTGAATACATGAAATTCATCCAGGTTGGAGCATGTAGCAACAATCCCATATACCCCGTGAATTTCTAGCATTATTAATTAATGCTAATCGGCCTTGTATTTCGTACTCATTATCGGTGCGGCATGACGATCGAGTGTTGCTCTTGCTGCAGCAACACGAACCTCCAAGCATTATAATGAAACCATGTACGTAAAAATACCCAGACAGTGCCGACTCTCGGTGTGTTATACTAGCCCGATTGAGCCTCTCGGTGTGTTATACCAACCGATTGAGCATCCGAACCGATCAGGTCCGGATATGATCACGATCATCCAAATCCACAAGCATGATTGGATGACCCAGATCAATTCCATCACCCCCAAGCGGTATGGAATATCCATCGCCGAACCAACGCGGACCCCGCATGGTCGGCCTCCCCAAAAGATTGGCCTAGCTTGCCAAGACGTCCAAACCAGAGCAAGATATGGACGGAAAACCCTAAATTAGGGTTTGTGGCATATTACATGTGTCGCAAAAGCAGTCTCAACCATCCATCTTTGCGGGTATAGATGGAGGGTGTAGATGTAGATTCAAAGGGCCCGAGCATGTCAACACAATCACCGTGGGAGCCGCCTACATACCTCCGACCAATCGGTCGGGACCAACCATGGTTGGTTATCCCAATGTACGCCGAATAAAGCATGGCCGCATGGACTTGAAACCCAAAATTAGGGTTTTGAGCATCACGAGCGTCCATCTTCTCCAAGACGAATGGAGGGTCCAAGATTAGATTAAGTAGGTCCTGGTCATACCAAAGCATGGCCACCGTGGACCCATCTATCGCCTCACCCGATCATCCAAGGCATATCATACCGGGTTATTCCAAGACGCGCGCCCAAACTAGCGTGGTCACACCTCCCAAACCGCAACCGATCTCGACCGCTCAACTTCGCCGGACGATTTGGATGGCTCGGATCACGTTTTGATGGGATATTCGGGTATAGGCGTGAACACCAAAGATACCACCTTCACACTGCACCGATCGGCCAAGACCGACCAAGATTGGTCATCTTGGAAACGTGCTTAGAAATGGGCATGACACGCGCTCTTAAGACGGGGTTTTTCATCACAAATTGATCTCGACCACTTAACTTCACCGACGAATTGAGTGTCCCAGATAATACTTTCGTGAGGTAATGGGTATAGACGCCTACACCGTCATGCCGTCTACACGCATATACGGTCGGCCTGGCCAAAGTCATATCCTGCCGGGATTCGACCAGTCAAGAGGATGCTTGCGCACCTCTTTTAAAACCCTAATTCCACCAACGGTCGCAGATGAGTGTCTCAAAGATCATCTCGTCCGTCCAACTTCACCGGCTTGGTTATACAACCCCGGTCGGGGAGTTAAGCGGTCAGTGAGGCGTCATGGTAATCACCACCCATCACTCTACCACACCAGGATGCAAGTACACATAAAATACACATGATACTTCACAAGTATCAACTTCCGAATAACGCAGTTATTCAATTTAGCATTACGTGCTACCTTTTGTGGATCCCACGATCCACACACTCGAGACATCAATCATGTCACAAATCGGGGGATACATACTGTGGTATTGGTCTCGGCGGTTTCTGACGTGCAACGCGCCATCACAAGAACGTGTTAGGAAGTCATGGACGGTTAGAGATGATAGGAGAAGTGGGAAAGACTGGTCGTGTAACACCAACACACACCTCCACTACTCTATCACTCCACTTCCTCCTCTTCCCATGAGAGACGTGAATAAGGCTCAAATGACTTGTATAAATAGGTTCTCCTCCCTATTTTCAACACAGGAGAAAAACAACACAAGTCGAGACGAGACAAAACCAAGTGTTAATACAAAAACGTATTCAAACACCAGAGCCCGCTTGCATCAATCGTAAGCTTTGCTCACCTTTCTCATACAAGTCAAAGCAAGCCAACACCTTCACAATCTCAACACCTTCTTCGCTTCCCTCCCTAAGATCAACCCCATCTCCTTCACTTTGTGACCGAAACGAGTCTGGAAACGGCCATTTCTCGGTTTAGGCCGGACTTGCAAAGATTGATTTCAATCTACAAGCATTCACAAAGCTGCATTTGTTTAGGGTTTATATTCATTCCTCATCCACACACCCCAAATTACCAAATCCTATAGAATAGTTTTCACCCATAAACAATCGGCTCAGGAGCTGAATCGAATGTACATCCATTACGTCCGTACATCGCAGTTGGCATGAATGGTAAGGTGCAGCCATCATGGCCTGAGAGTTGATGAATGATTTTTGCTCCCTCAATTTGAGTTGTAAAAATGTCAAATTAACATATATAGGGAGGGGTAGTTGGTTAATGGTAGGGCTGTCAATGGGTACCCAAATACCCGGACCGGAACCGGGTGAATTGGGTCCGGGTCTGGGTCCCAAAACTGGACCCATTAGTGAATTCGGGTCCTAACCGGGTAGACCCGAATAAACCCGATAATAAACGGTTCCAATCGGGTCCTACCCGTCGGGTAGTTGGGTATCGTAATTGTTAGTTTTCTAAGGGTTAGTTTCGTCATATAAAGGGTTATATATATAGTTAGCGACTGCGAAAAAACCTAGTCTTCTGATAAAAAAAAGAGACAAGCCTAATCTAAACTTCTCGCAGCCTAACTCTTTTACTAAAATCCTCTCATCCAATCTCCATTGAATATCGGTCTTTCCATCTGCGTAATTATTGTTGTCTTGATATGATTTTGACTTTTTCATATGTTACAGTTCATGTTGAAGGATTTTTTTTTTTTTTTTTTTTTTTGGTTTTGAAACAGCACGCTGGGTTAAGGAGACCCAAACCAACAAGAAAGGAAAAAACAAAAAAAACAACACATATTCCCTAAAGTAGGTCTTCAAAGACCTATCATCCTCAATAATCTGCTTCAACTCAGATCGAACTCGTTAACGTCCAATTCCACGAAAGCTTGAGAAGGATGCATAGCTGCCAAATCATTAGCAGCACGATTTGTTTCCCTATAAATGTGCTCAATTCTGAACCTGTGAAACCATTTGCGAAGTTGACAAATTCTCCACCAAAGATGCATGATAGCCCAACCGGGTTTAGGGTCTTTGTTCTTCAACAGATTGCAAACAGCCATAGAGTCACTGTTAATCTGAATTTTCCTCTGATTTTTCAATATAGCACACTTCATAGCAAGTTCCGCGCCTTGTAATTCAAGAGAAAGAACTGAATCAGGGCCTGAACCCCCAATGGCAGCAGCAAGAGGTTGACCAAGATTGTCCCTCATAATAACAAATAAACCCCAGTATTCGCCTCTGTCTAGAACCATCAATATTGAGCATAACTTCATCACCATTGGGAATTGCCATTTACAAGCAATAAGCTTCTTCTTCCTCAAACCGCGCAGGTAACTCCCCATCTGCGCAAGAAAGATCTAACAAAAACAGAATCCACGTCTCAAAATTGCCGATTCAATCTTCAATCTCACATCATTAACAATGAAATAACTAATCAATCTTCGTAATTTGACTTAGCCGAATGATACCTTCTATTCCGTTCTTTCCAAATATGATAAATAAAACTATTAAGAGTGAGTTTCCTAATAGAATTAACAAAGACCATCTCCCAGTAAAATTTTCACTTTGACCACTTCAATTCCTGTTCCCAATTTGGAATGCAAGATCTATAATATCCAAGTTTTAAAATCGACCTTGCCAAATGGCATAAGAGAAAGTGCATTTACTAAAAAGATGATCGGCATCTTCGGGGCCTCATTACACATGCAGCATAAACCGGATCGTAGATTAGTCCTCATTGCATGAGTCTACACCTAGTTTTGAGCTTGTTATGCATTGCTAACCAACTAATAAAGGAGTGACGAGGGATGAGACCCTTAAACCACACCAAACGATGCCATTCCATATCAGACCTGGAAGAAGTGATGGCCTCATAAGTGCTTTTCATGGAAAAAAAACCCAGAGGAGCTAGCTTTCCACACCTTAACATCCTGTTTTCCAACCGATTGAATTCCACCCCCTATCCGCCGACAAAAGTCTTCATCAAACCCAGTCTCCAACGGAAAAAACCAGCCCCGAGCATTTAAATAATCAAAGCAACAAAGTGCTTACCGGGACCGATTAATGCTAGAATGATGGAAACAGAGCCCAATCACACAACCTACCCCTTGGGTGCCGTAAATCAAATAAGAAACTAGTACTACGGCCATTTCCCAAAATAGTACCTACAAAAGGTTTAGCATACTCTCGCAACCTAAAATTCTTCTCCACTCCATGAGCAAGTCTTGAGGAATAGACATACTCCAAAAATCTTTGTGTTTAATGAGATTAGCTTTAACCCATTGAGTCCAAACAAGAACTTTGTCGAGAGAACAGATCCCGAGATGTGCCTAAGATTAGTTTGCTATGTTTGTACTTTCTAAAATCTTAATACCTAACCCTCCCTCAGAGAAAGGAAGACAAATCTGAACCCAACTAACAGGATTATTCTTCTTATTCATATCTGGACCATCCCATAAGAACCTTTTGAAAATCGAGTTAAGCTCTTTGATTACTCTCTTAGGCAAAAATGAAACAAGAAAACCGAGTAAATAAATCATGCCACTTAACACAAATTCTTTAATGAGAAGAAGCCTACCCGCATAAGTCAAAAATCTGGCTTTCCAGGATTTAACACGTTTAGTAACTTTTGCAATTAGAGGAAGACAATCAACATAAGAGAGCTTGGTGGATATCAAAGGAATGCCTAAGTATCTAACAGGTAAACTGCCTTCAGAACAACCGAAGCAGCGCAGAATTTCAAAAAGAACTTCCTCTCGAACTCCAGAATGAAAAAGGGAGGTTTTATGAATACTCACCTCAAGCCCAGAGAAAGCACTGAACTGAGAAAGGGCCAGTTGAATAGAAGAAGCAGCCTCCAAAGAACCTTTGAAAAAAACCAAAACGTCGTCAGCAAAACAGAGATGGGTGAGATTGGTGGATTTGCACTTGGGGTGGAAACCAAAGGTACCCTGCTTCACTAGATTAATAAGAATGGCGTTAAAAGCTTCCATAACCATGACAAAAAGATACGACGAAAGAGAACACCCCTGCCGCAATCCTCTACTAGCCCCAAAAAAGCCATATGGAGAACCATTAATCATTACAGAAAACCGAGAAGAAGAGATGCAAAGAAAAATCCAATTAATAAATTGTTCGGGGAAGCCAAATAATTTCATAGTCTTGATAACAGCATCCCAACTAACCGAATCATAAGCTTTACGAAGATCAATTTTCAAAGCACATCTGGGAACTCCTTTCTTCCTATGATAATTTCTAACTAACTCATGAGCAAGCAAAACATTATCCTGAATAGCTCTCCCTGAAATGAAAGCCGATTGATTTGAACTAATAATCTTACTCATAACTCTTTTCATTCTGAAGGCCATTACCTTAGCAATACATTTATAAATTACGTTGCAACAGAAATAGGTCTCGTAATCACTAATGTAAGAAGCATTGTCGATTTAGCCACCAAGGTAATAAAAGTACAATTAACTTCACGAAGTAATTTACCACTCTTGAAGAAGTTTTGGATGGCTTTTACAAAATCATCCCCAACAACCTCCCACGCAGCTTTAAAAAATTGGCTAGAGAAGCCATCCGGCCCCTGAGACTTATCAAGATCAATACAAAGATGAGCTTGAACTACTTCATCTCTACTAACGGGGCAAATAAGCAAAGCAGACTTCATCATCACTAAGAGTCTTATCAAACCGAAGACTATCTAAAAAAAAGATCGTATCACAAACAAGAGAGGTGTTATTGAAAAGGGAAGAATAAAACTCAACACACTCTTGAGCAATAGACTTATCATCATCAAGCTTAGTACACTGATCCGTAAAGAAGGGTGAGAATACTATTTCTAGACCGTCTTTCTTTAATAGAATTATGAAAAAAATTTATTATTAGAGTCACTAACCCCCATCCACTTTACCTTAGATTGTTGCTTAGCCATTGAAGCATCATATCTAGAGAGCTTAGCATAAGCTTTAACAGCCTTTCCTCTCATAACTAGCGAGTGACACCGCATAAAGGATTTGATCGAACTTGAGCTTGGAAATCGAGCATTGACTTCTTAGCTTCTAAGGTCCTGGAGAGAGAGATTACCATATTTACTTTTCCTTAAATCAATCATAGCTCTTTTAACTCTTTTTCAATTTAGTAACAAGAATCAAAGATAGATTTCCTCTTACCTGCAAGATCCATTCATGTCTAACAATATCAAGAAAATCGTGGATCTTTAAAGGAAATTGCAAAACCGAAAAGGAGGGGGACCATGGGCACGATCCTCAAAAATAGAAACAACACTAGGACTGTGGTCCGAAATTCCAGTGAAGCAAAAATTCAAAGAATAGAGTCTTGAAAATGATTAAGCCATTCGAAGTTAACTAAAACCCTATCCAAACTTGGCAACAACCCTATCTTCACCTTGTTGATGATTACACCAAGTGAAAAAACAACCAAAAGATAAGAGAGATCAAACACATGGGCATTCCGAGTACGGTTCAAAAATCAGAATATTGAGAAGCAATAACAGAACCCGACTAGATTTATCATTTACTTCTAAAATAGAATTGAAATCCCCAGATAATCCAAGGGAGCCTATTTGCAATGGCGAAAGACTCTAAATCAGCCCATAAGGAACGCCTAACAACAAGATCATTATCACCATAAACAAAAGAAACAATGCACTTTTTAGTTGAAGAAAATAAGACTTCAAGAAAAATAACTTGAGCGGAACTGTGAATAAGAGAGACAACCAATTCATCCTGGGTCCCATCCTATCCAAATTCTACCGAATTGTTATGAACATAATTATCTAAAAACCTCCAAGTAGGCCTTATTCTCATGATCGAATACTATCACAATTGGCACCTTGAACATGTGTTTCAACTAAACCAACTAGCGACAAATTATTTTCACTAATATAATTACTAACTTCTCTTTGTTTCAAGGGGTCATTTAGACCCCTGATGTTCCAACCTCCAAATTTAATCATTATTAAGAATAAGGGGGTGTACCTTTCTACTATTTCTACCAGACTTTTTATTGTCTGCAACCTTCAGAGGGACTTTTGAAAATCCTTGAGATGATGAACTCTGATTGAAGTGAGACCTGACTCCACCAGAAGCAACGTTAGAAGTGCTATTATCACTGGAACTAAACCAACAAACCGACTCAACCATATGAGTAGAATCATTCAACGTTGTATCTTGTTCCATACTAGAAGTATCATTACCAAATGAAGTATCATTAAAATATCAAATTTATTAGCAAGAACTACAGGGAACATTTACTAAGTTGTTTAGATTACCAATCTCCACCCGAGGGCCTTTGGAAAACCGAACAACCTTCTCCATACTGCACTTTTAATAATGTAAACTTAAACATCTTCCATTATTATCTCATCTTGTAAAAATGAAGAAGACTCAATAGTTCCTTTATCCTTCTTAAAAGATTCACTTCTATTTCTCTTAGTAGTTTTCTTTGTCCAAACTTCAGTAGGAACAATACTAGGTTTAGACTGGACTACATGATTAATCACAACAACCGGTTCCTTAGGTTTCCTAGTGCACCTTGCTAAAGAATGACCAAAGCTGCAACAGAAAGAGCACCTAGGAGGTCTCCATGGATACTCTACTTGGTATTTCAACTCTTTTCCACCAAGAATAATTGGTATCATGGAGGGAAATTCACAATTAGCATCAATTTCAACACATACTCTGGGCATAGCTCATTCGTTTGTCTTGAGAGAGTAATCTTATCTCGACATCAATGGAGTACCTAAGTAACTAGCAATAATTGCTAAACCTTTAGCATGCCACATATGAATAGGAACCTTGAATAATTTGATCCAAATAGGTAAGGTTTTCATTTCAGCAATTTCTCTTTCTAAAAGAGGAGTCCAAGCTCTAACAAGAAATAATTGATCAAAGAATATACCAAGAACCATGCTCAAGAGCGTAAATTCTATCATCTTCATTATCAAATTCAAAAACATAGATCGAATCACCATGAATAGTCATCGAAAGTTACCTTTAAGCTTCCAAGCCTTTTGAATGCATTTTTGAACAAGCATAAACGGTAATCGTTTTCCAACGAAACATCCAACAACCAGGCCTTCACATCGCTTGACCTCGGAGGCAACATCAGCATCCTCCACAACCATGACCCTTTCACCGTTAACAACAGAAGAAGCCCGACACTCCATGTGAACCGCATCCAAAACTTCCGAATGTTGTTTACCTGCAATGTAAGACCAAGACATCGATTCAACCTTAGATGGACCCCAAAACCCCTCTTCCATAGAAGCGTTCCTTAGAGAATCATCCAAAACCTTAGAAGAATTACTGCCGCTACCAATATCAGAAGAACGAAAACCCTCAAAATTGGACCCAGGAAGAAGTGAATTCATGACTAAAACAGAAAAAAAGAAAAAAAACAGATCAGAAGATCAAACACCTATCATCAGGACAAAGATTGCTAAGCAAAAATCAAGATTGTAGAGCGAAATCAGAAGAAAAAACTGAAGAAATGAAACCCTTGACAAAAGTCAACGTCGCCTGAAAATCGCCCTAACCTCCCTCTTGACCTTTTTAACTAGATTGGATGTTCATGTTGAAGGATGGGTTCTGCTAAGAGTTTAAATTTTAAAAATTTAGGTTTCGTAATTTGTTGTTGTTAGTCATAAATTTATTCTCCATCTTCATGATATATAAATGTTTATCTTTGATTTCTTCATCAATTAGAGGATTTGAACTGATTGTAAAAAATTCTTTGTTAAATTTTGAAATTGTTGGAGATTATTGATTAATCATTGCTCAATCAGTAGTTCGCCTTAACTGGCTAGATATTGATGGTGATGGTGATAGGGTTGTATTCGATCTATTTCCAAGTTTTGGATAGAGGTGGTTCTACTGGTCATGACTCATGGGTTCTGTATGAACTGTTGTGTTCTCCTTTCCTATCACACTATATGGGAAATTGAGCTCTGCCATAAATTAAGATCTGTAACAATGTATTGGCTTTGTACACCGTTTAGATTTCTATCACTATCGATGTCTAATTAAACTGAAGTTGAAATGCCCGTTTAATACCCGGAACCGGTATGTACCCGGCTGTGTAACTGGGTCCGGTTCTGGGTGCACTAATTTAATAACCAGACCCTGAACCGCTAGGACCCGGAACCGTAAAAAATAATAGGGTCCGGTTCCGGGTAGTATGGTACCCGGGAGGACCCGGACCCATTGACATCCCTAGTTAATGGTGTATATGCGGACTATGCACCAAGTAAGCTTCACAGCTTAGCCGGAAGAGTATAAATGATGCCTAAGGCTCATTTATAGTCGCGTAGCCTCGCGAAGAGGGCATTTGATGCTTAGGCATCGTTATTCCATATTGCGGACCAAACATGCATCACTTGGATGCATTTTGACGAAACGACTTACACGGACTAGGCCATTACCTTTATTGCTTGGCCACGGCCTCGCAAACGAGTTGGTTTAAGTTTCTGTCCCTTCGTGGATGAACTACTGGTGCAGTGCTTGATCCCTTTAGAGTAGGGAAGGGTACATAGGCAGCCGCAATGAGTTGCAGTAATTCCGGTCTATCACTTTGTCGCATATATCATCTAATTGTGAGATGATTGCGACATTCTGGCCTCTCATATCATCTGGCTCGGTAGCTCGACGCAAGAGATGATTGTGGCCAAACTTGATGAGGCAAGTTGCATTCCATTCACTGGATGCTCCTACTTCCTATCAAGGCGTTCGACGTAGGCTAAAAACCCGAGTGTCGTAATTTAGATCAAGAGGAGTCCATTTCGATGGGAAACGGCCCAAAGATCAAGACATGTTGATCTATAGATCCACATGGTCATCGTTTAGGGCCTCAAAAGGCTGTTTATGCCGTTTTAAGAAAGTTTTGCTTACTTAATAAACCCTTCGCAGAACAAGGGTAAGTTGGAACGGTGTGGAAGCTAAGTTAGCTGCATCATGCTCCAAAAGCATGCTTGCAAGGGAAAATGGACGTGCATTTGCCTAGCCTTAAGGCTCTGGATCGTAGCTTCATCATGGCGCTTCGGGGAAGTTACGGCCTGCGGGGCAACGCGCCAAAGGCGTAATTTTCCGGTCCGTCACAAATATACTTTCTAGAGAATCAACTAGATAGTCAGACTCAATCTAGATTAAAGTATATCAAAGAGTTTTAATATCTCTGTTTCACAATGTAATCAACAAATCAAACAGATAGAAATCCGCGAGCCTGATTATTATGTGAAATAACTTGAATGGTACCAAAGACCAATGTTCAAGTGTCAATCAATGTAAATCAACAACCAAAGGTTGGATATTCTAATTGATTGATCTTAACGCACAACCTGTGATATTTAAATTATATAACAAAATATAATACGAAAAGAAATAATACGTAGAAAAAGAATTTTGTTAACGAGGAAAACCGCAAATGCGTAAAAAACCCCTGGACCTAGTCCAGTTTGAACACCATATTGTATTAAGCCGCTGGACTCTAGCCTACTACCAATTAACTCTGACCGGGACTGTAGTTGAACCGTAATCAATCTCACACCGATTCAAGGTAAAGTTGCGTTCCTTACGCCTCGATCCCAGCCAGGATACTACGTACTTGATTCCCTTAGTTGATCTCACCCACAACCAAGAGTTGCTACGACCCAAAGTCGAAGACTTGATAAACAAACTGTCTCACACGTAAAAGTCTATAGATTGAATAAATCTGTCTCCCACAGAAATACCCAAGAGTTTTTGTTCCGTCGTTTGATAAATCAAGGTGAACATGAACCAATTGATAATCCGGACTTATATTCTCGAAGAACAGCCTAATATTATCAATCACCTCACAATAATCTTAATCGACTAGCGAAACATGATATTGTGGAATCATAAATGATGAGACGAAGATTGTTTGTGATTACTTTTATCTTGCCTATCGGAGAAATTAATCTCGAGTCAATTATTTCAATTGTACTCAATACGATAGAATCGGTCAAGATCAGAACACGCAACTACAAAGCAAATAGTTTGGTCTGGCTTCACAATCCCAATGAAGTCTTTGAAGTCTTTAACCTCTGTGGTCTCGATAGAAACCTAAGGTTAAAGGAGAATCGACTCTAGTTATGCAACTAGTAACGCACAGGAGGTGTGGGGATTATATTTTTCAGTTGCTAGAGTTCTCCTTTATATAGTTTTCAAATCAGGGTTTGCAATCCAAGTTACCTTGGTAACAAAGCATTCAATATTCACCGCTAGATGAAAAACCTGATTCAACCAAGCTAATATCTTTCAACCGTTAGATCAAATTTAGCTTGTCACACACAAATGAAATGTACCCTCATTTAAGTTTAGTAATCGTACCCAAACGTGTACACGAGGTTAGCCATATGATTACTCTCATATCAACCTTATTCATCTTAACCATAACTAGTTCAAATGACTCAAATGAAACCAGTTAAAGAGTTGTTCAATTGCTATATTCTCATAGAATTATACAAGAACACAATTGAAGCAAAATCGGTTTGATTCACTCGAATCAATCATGAACATTATACCCACGGTTTGCAAAGATTGCATTCCTTATTATATAAATGTTTATGTTCATGTTCACAACCGATTTTAGAACTTTAACCTTCAAGTATGCAAACGTGTACGCATACTTGAAATACCCGGACTAAGATTGGGTTTCGCCAGTACGCAAACGGGTACGCGAACTTTAAATCCCAGCAGAAATTCTCGGACATGAACTTGTACGCCAGTACGCAAACGGGTACGCATACTTAGGTTCCCGGATTTCTCAAACCAACAGGTACGCAAATGGGTGCGCATACTGTGATTCATGGACATGGATTACATATGTACAAGAGTGCACAACATGACAAATCCAATAATGGTTAAGTGTTCTAAACTCTTATTTCAATCATTGAAACTTTATTAGAGGATGACAATAGCCGTTTTCACACACTATTAGCATCAAAGCAATTTTCAAGTTATTGAAATAATCATAACGAAACATTCCAAGACAACACCGAATGATTGTATCACACAAACCATGTAAGATGTTACTCGGCAATTTTCACATGATATAAGATGAACTTGGTCGAAGCGAAAGCTTGCCAACACATATTTCGAGAAATATGTAAGTGAGATAAACTCAGCTCGAAATCTCAAATGTGTATATAGAAAACTATATCATAATACGACTTATGTCTTAAAATAGGAGATAGAGTAGAAATAGACTTTTCAAGTGATATATGAGGTTAAATCTCCACATACCTTTTGCCGATGAAGTTCCACAAGCTCCCCTTAGTAGTTCTTCGTCTTCAAATGATGAACGCCGTGAAGTCTAAGCTCAACTACACAATCTATGTCCTAGTCTGAGACATCTATAAATATGCTAGAAATCAAGAATTATAGTTTTGATCACTAACATTGAAAAACATGCCCAGAGATAGCAACGCATGCGAGTTCGACCGAGCAAAGTGCTCTAACAGTAAATAACGAATGGGAAGGAAAAACCAATAATTTCTAAACTTACTCGGAAATGGATACCAAATAATATCAATGGAGAAACAAGAGAAAAAAGAAAGAAAAAAACTCCAAGAAAAAACCAACGTAATGAAAAAGAATGAATGAAAATCTCAATGAAGATGAATTGCAGACAAATTCCTTAAGTGACTCGGTTTCGAATACCTTAGTGAAAAAAGTGATGTTCACCCCAACACACTTGATTTTGTTGAAAAGTGCATCCTCTCTGAAAATGCCCCAAACCAAAAGTGGTGAGGAAAACACAAGAAATATATCATACAATTCTTTATCTAAAGTATTGAATAATATCTTATGAAGTGAAAGGTTGATGAAGTACGCAAGAATCATAATGGGATTATTAAAAGGTACGTCTATTGATTTGATCAAGTTTGTTTGATTTAGTGTTATGCTCGTAAATCAATACAAAAATCTTCTTCGGTTTTCTTGCGGTTTAATATTGATTTGATGATGCCCTAGTATCGCCTTGAAAATTACCGCAAGAGTTATTTAAGTGGATTACAATTAAAGCCTTAAATATATGTTGGGAAGACAAAAAAAAATATCTATATTTTGTTGAGTTGCGTACTCCATCTAGACGAATGCACGTCTTTGGTATTAGTGTACATTTCTTCCGCAAAAGTTAACATAAATTGAGAGAAATTTTAGAAAACTTATACTTATAATTTATAAACAGAGGACTAATTAAAACATCATTGCAAAAGCCATATTGTAGCTACTACCAATGCACAAAATGCTAACAAGAGTTACCAAAATGCAGATAATCCCTACACCCCCATTCATCCTTAGAGTTCTTGTAGACATCACGCTAAGCATACCCGTGAAGTTAAACAGCATGCAGAAAAAGTTCAAACCAGAAATATTCTGGTGCTGGTGGGGTGCTCAATTCTCGCCTCTTTAGATGTAACTGCAACGATGAGAGATAAACAGACCCACAAAGATAGCGAGTACTCTGTTGCCGAAATCGGTGTCCCTCTTGAGGCCTTTGTTTTCCTTGCACCCACCATATTCCTGAAAAACAAGAAAATACAAGGAAATTAATTTCTTTTGATTGTGCAGCCTTAAGTTTTCATTAGACAAATATAGACAGTACTAGAGCAAGTATATGGATGCAATGCAATGCAAAAATTAAAATTAAAGTTTATTTTATTTTTGATGAAAAATTAAAATTAAAATTAATTTTGGAACTGATTTGGATAGGAACTGAAATCCCATATTTAAAATTAAAAATTCTGATGAAAAAGTGTAACACATGTCGTGCAACGCTCCCAAAAATCACTTGAAAGGTAACAACATAAGTAATATATGGTTATTATTTATGTTTTTTTCTTGATTTATTATTGTATGACATTTACTATGGTGTTTCTTCTTTCTTTTTGACAATTTATCATAGTTAATTAATATTATCGGTTTATAATTAATAATCCAGAGTTGGCATATACTAAATTCAAAGTATGTTTTAAATAATGTTGGTGGCTACTGATGTGTCAATTTTTCAATGAAAGCTCTATTTAGATCTCATATTTAAAATTATTCACGAAGCATTAATATCAAAGACACTTAAAAGTGAAAATATTATGTCAAGATCTAAAAAACTTTAGAAATAAACTTGTTATTATTGAAGTAAGTAATGACTCTCAATGAATATTGAGCATTGAAGACAAATCAAGCGTGATTCTATCTCAACAAAAACAACTGAATGGAGATTTAGTAGTTGCTCCTGAGAAAGTCGACAAAGTTCGGTATCAGATCGAACAAATTAACCTCGACATTAAGAGAAAATATAAATCATTGTGATACAGTAGAACCTCTATATAAGAATATCCTAGGGACCACAAAATAAAATTTTGTTATATATGTATCTAGGAGGAAACATAATTACACACAACAAACATCACAATGTACCTAGGAAATACAAAATATTAGTTAAATTTTGTTTAGTTTCACATGTATGATATGCAAGTTAAATATAGGAAGTTTGTTATGCAACACAATGTACCGGTACAATACCTAGGAAAACATAATTTTTCTTTAGTTTCACATGTGAAATTTGTTTAGTTTCACGTGTATTAGTCAAATATACGAAGTTTGATATGTAACAAAATCCACACAAAATTCAACATGATATGGAAAATTGACAAATAAAATCATATGGTCAAAGATATTTGAATGACTCATACAAAAAAACATCACACCCGCTAAAAAGTAAAAGGATTTTTCAAATTGGTTAAAAGAATCTTTTCGTCTTAAACTTTGATGTACGACATGACCTATATTATATTATCTATATATGTTAGAGCATTGCTCGGTCGAACTCGCAAGCGTTTCTATCTCAAGCTTGCTTTTCCAGTTTAGTTGCCAAAACTATAAGTCTTGATTTCTAGTCTCCTTATAGCTAAGTCTCGGATTAGGATAGAAAGTGTAGTTGAGCTTTAGACTTCACGACGTTCATCGATTGAAGACGAAGAACTACTAAGGGGGAGATTGTGGAACTTCATAAACAAAAGGTATATGTATACTTGAACTCATCTATCACTCAAAAGTCTATCTACTCTATCTCCTATTTGAGACAAAAGTCGTATAGCTATATAGACTTCGATTATACACATTTGATCTTTTGAGTTGAGTTTAATTCGCTTACATATTTCTCGAAATATGTATTGGTAAGATTTCGCTTTAACCAAGTTCATCTTATATTCTTGACGAAAGTCAAAAGTAACATCTTACATGATTTGTGTGAGACAGTCATTTGATGTAGACTGGGAATGTTTCGTATTGATCATTCGATCACTTGAGAATTTCTTTGAAGATAATAGTTTGTGTGAGACAGTTATTCCCATCTTCTAAGAATGTTTCAATGATTGAACTGAGAGTTTAGAACAAATAACCGTGATTGGATATAACACGGTATGCGTACTTGTATACTAACTGTTGCAAGTTATTCCAAGTCTGGGGACCATAGTATGCATATCCGTATGCGTATTGGTTGGTTTAATACAAGTCCAGGAACATAATATGCATACCCGTACGCGAACTGGCGTAATCTCAAAGTTCTAGGATTTAACTGAGTTTGGAAGGTATGCGTACACGTTCACATACTGGCGAACCCAAACTTGGTCCGGCCACTTAGGTATGCATACCTGTCGCATACTTGAGTAGGTTATGTTCTAAAAACGGTTTGTTCATGAATTAATACATTTATATAATAAGGAATGCAATCTTTGTAAACCGTGGTTATAATGTTCATGAATTGATTCGAGTGAATCAAAATCGATTTTGCTTCAATTGTGTCTTGTATACTTCTATGAGAATATAAACAAATGAAAAACTCTAGAACTAGTTTCATTTGAGTCATTTGAACTAGTTGTGATTGAGATGAACAAGGTTGATATGAAAGTGTTCATATGGCTAACTTCGGTTAACTATTGTTGAGCCAACAAGGTGTACACGTTTAGGTACGGTGACTCATATCTAAATGTCACTTTTCATTTTAGTGTAACAAGCTAAGTTCGATCTAACGGTTGAAATATATTAGCTTGAGTCTAATCAAGTTTTGATCTAATGGTGAATATTGAATGCTTTGTTACCAAGGTAAGATTGATTGCAAACCCTGATTTGAAGACTATATAAGGGGGAACTCTAGCAACTGAGAAACCTAATCCCCACACCTCCTCTGTGATACTAGTTGCGACTAGAGTAGATTCTTCTTTAACCTAGGTTTTTCTAAAACCATTATAGGTTAACGACTTGAAGACTTCATTGGGATTGTGAAGTTTGACTCCAACTATTTTTCCGTAGTTGCGTGTTCTCATCTTGTTGTTTTCTATCGTATTGAGTATTATCTTCTCTAAGATTTGCTCGAGATTTATTCTTCGATAGGCAAGATAAAAAGTAGTCACAAACATATTCGTCTCATCGTTTGTGATTCCACAATATCTTGTTTCGCTACCATACGATTAAGATTTTTGTGAGTTGATTGATATTACTATGTTGTTCTTCGGGAATATAAGTCCGGTGTATCAATTGGTTCCTGTTCACCTTGATTTATCAAAATACGGAACAAAACTCATAAGTATTTCGTGGGTGATAGATGATGTATCTATTCAATAGACTTTTCTGTGTGAGACATATTGGTTTATCAAGTCTTCGTCTTTGGGTCGTAGCAACTCTTAGTTGTGGGTGAGATCAGCTAAGGGAATCAAGTGCGCAAAGTCCTGCTGGGATTCAGAGACATAAGGAGCGCAACTGTACCTTGATCAGTGTGAGATTGGTTAGGGCTCAACTATATTCCATTCCGAAGTTAACTTGTAGTAGGCTAGAGTTTGTAGCGGTTTAATACAGTGTGGTGTTCAAATCTGGACTAGGTCCCGGGTTTTTTCGCATTTGCAGTTTCCTCGTTAACAAAATTTTCAGTGTCTGTGTTATTTCTTTTCCGCATTATATTTTCTATATAATTGAAATTGAAATATCACAGGTCGTGCGTAGTTCAATCAATTAGACAATACAAAATTTGGTTGTTGATATAAATTGATTGACACTTGAACATTGGCCTTTGGTACCGTTCAAGTTGTTTCACATAATAATCAGGCTCGCGGGTTTCTATCTGTTTGATTTTTTTATTACATTGTGAAACATAGATACAACTCTTGGATATATTTCCATTGATTGAGTCTGACTATCTTGCTGATTCTCTTGGAATTATATTGGAGTTTGTCCATATGGATTACCTAAACGAAATATTGGGTGAGGTTATTATACCCCCGCTTTTTCAATTGGTATCAGAGCAGGAAAACACTATAAACCCGATAAGTTTGTGTTTGATTGTTCCTAGAGACAGTCCCTATTGGAAATCTCTTTGGGAATCGTGACGCATACAGAAATCTTCAAAGATTGTTCGAGTTTATCCTTCTCTAGACTTTGGTCTCTCAGGATAATCTCATATCATCTAATATGTTAGAATTCCTAGATGATGGAAAACAATCTAAAGAAAAAATTAAAGATTCCTTCAAAAGGGTTCGTTGCAGGAAACATGCGAATAAAAGCTCAAGGATATGGAACCTCACTAGACTTATTATTGATATTTTTGAGGAATACTATCGAGATGGATCGATGGATAAAGATCTATTTATGGCTTTTGAAAACGTTTTCAAATCTCTGGAACGACTTATCTTGATTAAGGAAATGGCATGTGTTGGTAAAAACTCCGATTCTGTCATTCGTGATACACATTCGAGTTTTGGCAACATCTCGGTCAGAATCGATAAAAAGATTTTTACAGGTGGTGTTGCAAGATCCAGCCAGTGGAAAAATCCTTCCTTTAATCATAAGAACTAGGAGTCAAAAATTTCAAATAACCCTGAGTATCATCATTATTATGATTATACTTCTGGTACATTTCACAAATATCGACCGGAGAAGGTGCATAAGGGTTCCTGTGCTCATCTTGCCTCTTGATAACAAGTCTGGCATCACCCCATTTGTATATAACTCGAAGTGGGGCAAGTAACGGTCGGATTAGTTTTGTGTCTTTGTTGGGTTAGTTCTTTTTAAAATTTATTTTTCCTTGAAGAAAAACCCGTTCGACATAATTTTTCTGTCTACCTGAGGTTAAATAAAGTGATGTAGTTTTTCTACTATCCTTTTACTGCACTATGATCTTTTCATAGTGTGCGAACCTTAGTTGTTGAACGCTTTTTAGAAATTCTGTTTTCCTTTTGTGGGTCGCGGTTCATGAATGGGTCCAAGCCCATCAATAAGGAGATAAGAATTGTGGTACGCGTACCTCTCTTATTCCTTCTCTTGTCCGCGTACATGAACTTTTCTAGGGTTCGTGTGTCATCTCCATTAAAACATCTTTGGAGATCCAAGGGAGGCAAAGGGTTTTATTAATCTTCAAGAAGCATATCAAGTAAGTCTTTCCTTCTTCTTTTTCTCTCTTTTTTAGATATCATGGGGAATTTCAAGTTTTCAAAGAAGATTTGGTTTGTTTTGAAAAATTTAATCTTGGAAACATCTTCAATGGTCTTGGTGAAGTATTTGATACTCTCACAAGAATCTTCTATGCCAACATCCATGATGTTGATCTTGATGGCATGGAATTCAAGACCATGATAAATAAAGCTTGTTAATAGAGAGTTGATTTCAAGGATTACCAAAATCCCTTTGGGTAATTTTCACCTTCCTAGACCAAGGGAAGAAAGATCATATTATGAGACCATTTCTAAAAGTCTTTGTGGCAAGGGTGTTGATTGGATTGAATGGAAATTTCCTACTAATTATCTTAGTCTTGCTTTGATGTATTTCGGAAAACTTGGTGTATCTAATCTCTGTCCCTCCAAAATTGAGAACTCTCGGTGGAGTCGTGAGTTTGCGGAGTTTGTCTATTTCCTTGAACTGGGTTCTCAAAGTCTTGATATTTATTGATTCATCATTCTTCAAATGCTTTCAATGACGTCATCCAACAAGAAGTTAGGCTTTCCTTGCTTAATTGAGCAAATTTTTCGAGCACATTCTATTGCTCCTATTGGCAACTCTATTGGAACTCCCAAACTTGTTCGTCCTTGTACTTTCAAACATATGAAGGAGAACGCTTGCAAAAGACAAAGATGTGATCCCCTTGACGGTTCTTGTGATCCTACCACCTTGAGTATGCTTCATCAAATTCACAAGGGTGTGTGTAATATCAATACCAAGGTAAAATGTGTCCAACAACAATTACGTGTGATTGCTACTAAGTTTCCCGAAATCAAGGAAGATATGGATATGGTTCAAGCCTCTTGGATGGTTTACGTTGATGAAGATGATGATTAAATTCCTTATCTCTTGATATTTTAATTTTGTCTAGGAAACTTCTTATGATAATTTATTCTTGTGTTTTTAAGAAGGATAACTAGGGTTTGGAATAGCAATTATTGTGAGTACACATAGCTATTGCCAACAATTTTCATCTTGCAACGTTTTTAGATTTGTTTATTTAAATTCTAAAGTTTATTTGGAAGATGATTTTGCAGTATTAATCTTTATTGGTTTTATATATTGCAAAAAAATATTATGGGATATGTGTGTTTGCGTACGTGAACTATAATTGTCCAAAAATATAATGTCAAAAGTTAAGTTTATTATATGTCATTATGAAAATATTGATGGAAGATAGAATGAACTTTTGATAACAAAGATTAAGTCTACGAAATCATTATGCAAATATTGATGAAAATAGAATGAATTTTTGTATATTCCGCAGTATTTATCTTTCCCTGCTCCACTTCATTGTGCAAGTACTGTGCGGCTCCGTAAGTTCTCTTATATTGAGCATTTCCGATTAAATTAATCATGGGTTCTCTTGTGGTTAATTTAATTGAGTTTTCTCGGATACAAATTCATGTTTCATGTAATTTTTTAATGTCCAAGAAGTAATTCTTTTCTTGTAAAAGTAAGGTCTCTCTTGTTGTTCTTTCGGGAATGACATTTTATGGGGAAGAGTTCTTAATTGAACTTGTGCTTAATTTCCAAATCTTCGTGGGGAGTGCGGTTGTGGAATATTGTAGGAGTTATCTTGTATCTTTATAAACTCCTTGATGAATACACTAAGTTTCGACTATGTGAAATCATCGAAACAAAGTTTATATGTTCTCTTTTAGTCATGAAGTATCTCTATGAGAATTTCATTATGATCCCACTAGTTTTCGTACCTTTGCCAATTTATATTGACAAAAAGGGGGAAAATTAATGTGTATTTCAAACTACAAATACATATGGTTTACGGATAATTATGTAAGGGGGAGTGGTTTTCATTGTGAGATGAAGTATTGACTAAGGGGGAGTGATACATATCACCATAATATTGTTGTCAAAATTGTGATGCAATTGGACTCTGATGATGTGTAATAATACTATGCCACTGTATAACAATACGAAAACATCTTGTTTTTATACATTGTTATAGCTACGGATCTTCAACAACTATGATTCGAAAGTTGAACATGTTGTAATCACTGGAGTACTTGGAAGTGACGAAGATTTCGAGTAATGTTGAGGAACCAAGGAAATCAAGCATTTAGATGAGAAGCTAAAAAGTTTATTTATTTTGTAATCCATATGTATTGATAGTTTTGTCACTAAAATTGACAAAGGGGGAGATTGTCAGAGCACTGCTCGGTCGAACTCGCAAGCGTTGCTATCTCAAGCTTGTTTATCAAGTTTAGTTTCCAAAACTACAAGTCTTGTTTTCTAATCTACTTATAGCTAAGTCTCGGATTAGGATAGAAAGTGTAGTTGAGCTTTAGACTTCACGGCGTTCATCGATTGAAGACGAAGAAATACTAAGGGGAGCTTGAGGAACTTCATCAACAAAAGGTATGTGGAGACTTGAACTCATCTTTCGCTCAAAAGTCTATCTACTCTATCTCCTATTTGATACAAAAGTCGTATAACTATATAGACTTCGATTATACACATTTGATATTTCGAGCTAAGTTTAACTCGCTTTATATATTTCTCAAAATATGTGTTGGTAAGCTGCTTTAACCAAGTTCATCTTATATTCTTGATTTAAAGTCAAAAGATGATCATGTGAAAATCGCCTGTAACATCTTACATGATTTATGTGAGACATTCATTTGATGTAGACTTAGAATGTTTTGTATTGATTATTCGATCACTTGAAAATTGCTTTGAAGCTAATAGTATGGACTAACTCCAATATACTTTTAAGAGAATCAACTAGACAGTCAGACTTAATCTTAATAAAAAGTATATCAAAGAGTTATATCTCAATTTCTCGATTCAATACTTACTCAAGCAAATAGAAATCTGCGAGTCTAATTGAATACAAGAGAAATTAACTTGAACGGTTCCAAAGACCAATGTTCAAGGATCAATAAATTTGAATCAACAACCAAAGGCCTGATTTCCCAATTGATTGATTCAACGCACAACCTCGTGATATTTCAATTATATAACAAAATATAATGCGGAAAAGAAATAACATACGTACAACCATAAGTTTTGTTAACGAGGAAACCGCAAATGCAGAAACCCCGGACCTAGTCCGCATTGAATACACACGTATTAAGCCGCTTGCTGCACTAGCCTACTACAAACTAACTTCGGTCCTGGACTATAGTTGAACCCCAATCAATCTCACACTAATCCAAGGTACGCTTGCGCTCCTTACGCCTCTCGATCCCAAAGCAGATACTACGCACTTGATTCCCTTAGCCGATCTCACCCACTACTAAGAGTTGCTACGACCCAAAGTCGAAGACTTTAATAAACAAATCAGATCACACGTAAAAGTTTACAGAATAGATAAACTGCCTCCCACAAATACCTACGAAGTTTTGTTCCGTCTTTTGATAAATCAAGGTGAAACAGAACCAATTGATAACCTGAGATTTATATATTCCCGAAGAACATCCTAGCATTATCAATCACCTCACAATAATCTTAATCGACTAGCGAAACAAGATATTGTGGAATCACAAACGATGAGACGAAGGTGTTTGTGACTACTTTTCTATCTTGCCTATCAGAGGAATTAATCTCAAGCCAATCTTACGATTGTACTCAAATACGATAGAAACAAAGCAAGATCAGATCACGCAACTACAGAGAAAATAATGGGTCCGGGCTTCACACCCCAATAAAGTCTTCAAGTTGTTAACCTACAGGTCTCTAAGAGAAACCTAAGGCTAAAGGAAAATCGACTCTAGCTTATACAACTAGTATCACATCGGGAGGTGTGGGGATTAGGTTTCAGTTGCTAGAGTTTTCCTTTATATAGTCTTCCAAATCGGGGTTTGCAATCTAAGTTACCTTGGTAAAAAAACATTCAATATTCATCGTTAGATGAAAACCTGATTAGATTCAAGCTAATATCTTTCAACCGTTAGATCGAACTTAGCTTGTTATATGTAAATGAAATGCACTTTCATTTAGGTTTGTATAACCGTACCTAAACGTGTACACCTAGTTGGTTCAACAATAGTTAACTAAATGGTTAGCCATATGAGAACTTTCATATCAACCATATTCATCTTCACCATAACTAGTTCAAATGACTCAAAAGAACTAGCTAGAGAGTTGTTCAATTGGTTAGATCTCATAGAAGAATACAAAACACAATCGAAGCAAAAACGATTTGATTCACTCGAATCGACTCATGAACATTATACCCACGGTTTGAAAATATGCATTCCTTAGTTTATATATGTCTTAGTTCACGAATAACCATTTTTAGAAAATAACCCACTTAAGTACGCATACCGGTACGCGGACTTAATTACCCGGATTGAGTTTGTTTGTACCACAAACTCCAAATGTAAATTCACTGACGTGAAATTCCAGAAGACGCTGCACGGCACGCGTATTTTAGTTCCTAATTATCCTGAAAGCAAAGTACACATACTTTTGTTCAAGGAATTTAGATTTACACAAGTATGAGTTCACATACAATGTTTATATCCATTCAAGGTTATATATTCTAAACTCTCATTTAAATCATTGAAACATTCTTAGAGGATGTTAAATAGAGGTTACTCACACATTATTCTTCATCAAACCAATTTTCAAGATATTGAAATAATCAACATGGCTTTCGTCACTTGTAAAGATGAACTTGGCAAAAGTGAAAGCTTACCAACACATATTTCGAGAAATAGATAAGCGAGTTAAACTCGGCTCGAAATAACAAATGTGTATAATCGAAGTCTATATAGCAATATGACTTTAGTCTCAAGATAGGAGATAGAGTAGATATACTTTTGAGTGATAGATAAGTTCTAGTCTCCACATACCTTTTTAGTCGATGAAGTTCCACCAGTTCCTTGAGTAGTTCTTCGTCTTTGTATGATGATCGTCGTGGAGTCTAGAGCTCAACTACACTTTCTATCCTAGTCCGAGACTTAGTTATAAGTAGACTAGAAATCAAGACTTATAGTTTTGGCAACTAAACTTGACAAATAAGCTTGAGATAGCAACGCTATGTAGTTCGAATTTGTTTGATCTAACAATCTCCCCTTTGTAAATTTTAGTGACAAAACTATCAATACATATGGAATACAAAATAAATAAACTTTGCGACTTCTCTTCCACACGCATGATCTCCTTGGTTCTTCAACATTACTCGAAATCTTCGTCACTTCCAAGTACTCCAATGATTCCAAAGGTTGTAAGCTTAGCATCATCGTTGTTGAAAATCCGTAGCCATAACAATGAGAAAACAAAAGCTCTCAATCATTGTTACACAGTTGTAGATGGTAGATTTTCAACAAAGGCAAAACTCGTAAACCCATAATTATATGAACTTCTGATCCAGCAATCAGACGCGAGTATTGAGACACGGGTCTCTTATCGAATCCTCTGACTGAGAATACTTTCTCTCATAGTACATGTAGATATGTAGTCTCACGGCTAGGCAACAACATATCTCATGAATACTGAACACTTCAGTAATTATTTCTATATAGTATCACAAGATGGACGACTCCTAGAAAGCTTGCTCTCAGCTAGTATAGAGCAATAACGTCTTCGAGGATACAAACAACGAGTTTACCCTCGACTATATAAAGGATATGAAGCTCCAAAGAAGCTCATATCGGGATAATTAATGCTCCTAGACATCTTGCTCTTCTAGTATAGAGCCATAAGTTAATTATTCCTAAATTCTTGGATTCATCTATTGAATTTCCGAAAATATTCAAATATTTTCGCAATATTTCATTACTGCAAACCATGGTTTTTCCCAGCAGAATTCCATGGGTTAGTAATAAATATTCAACACACGGGAGTCTGAGGTACCTCCGAGTAAGCCCCGATTTAAATGGTGCAAGTGTATTCAACGACGATGCACTAACAATCACTGTACGAACAAGTATTTCAAAATACGACGAGACGATGAAACTATGCAAAATAGAAAGGAAAATAATAAATAATTAAAAATTGACCAAGGGCGGGAGCATGGGCCCGCTGTGAGACGGACGTGCCGTGGTCAATCCCACGCCGCCATATTTTTATCATATTTTTGGTTATTTTCCTTGAGTTCATGAAAATCCTTTCACTTGAACAAATATCCTTCGTTTTGAGGAAACTCCTCAGTTTCATGGTGTTTCCTTCACACCAAGGAAATAATATAAAATTAGGGAAAATATGGTAGAGTCGTGATCATTGGCCAACCGGCCATGTCTTGATCCCAACCGGCCCCACACCTCATAGTTCCTCATTATTTTATTATTATTTCCCTAATCTCATGAAAACTCCTTAACCTCATGGTATTTTCACAAAACCATGAAAAATATAATATAAAATTAGGGAAAATCGTGGGACCGGGCCCAAGCCGGCCGGCCATGCCCTAGCCGGTCCCACACATCCCTTTATTTTATTACTATTATTTTATGGTTTCCTTGATCCCATGAAATTCCTTGATTTCATGGTATTTCTCTCAAATTATGAAAATTCCTTCAAATCATGGAAAAATACACAAAAATTACATAAAATTAGGGAAACGCACGGACGGGCCCCACCCGCCTCGGCCATGCCTCACCTGGTCCCACACTCCCTTATTTTATTATTTTTGAAATTATTTACTTCCTTGATCCCATGGAAACTCTTTCACTTTAAGGAAACTCCTTAATTTCAACAAACTCCTTGATTTCATGATATTTTCATAAAATCATGAAAAATAATATAAAATTAGGAAAAGGCACCACGGGACCATGGTCACTGGACGGTCGGCCATGCCTTGGCCTCGGCGGTCCCATGTCTCATCATTCCTTTATTTTATAATTATTTTCCTTCATCTCATGAAGTTTCTCGCCAAACAAAACCCCGATTTTGTCATATTTTCTCGAATGGATGCTCAAGCGCACGCCATAAAATATCAAAATTCTCGGGACTAAGACATGAACACTTTGGTTACGTGAGCATATTACCTTGACCGACCAAGGTTGGCTCTTTGGCTTGCAAGGATCCGGTCCCTCGTATTTTCACAATTTGACCTAATTTCATATTGGGCCCAAACTCTCTCCTACCGTCCCTCTTGAATTCTTCCTGAGTTTTACTCTCGGGATGTTTTCACCTCCCGAACGAGCTTAAAACCTAAATATTCCCTCGTTGGGAGATAGGAAATTCTTTTCCGTACATAATGGAGGGGCGGACCATCAAAATCCGAGTCCGTATGAGAATTCTACATCGATTCTAGTAAAGGGCGCTAATTAGGGTTTCAACTAACTGGGATTGCTCAAACGATCAATATTTGATCCCGTGACCACCCAGGGACGGTTTCATGACCCCTTGGTCGGTCCCTCACCTCTTCATAATTAATTATGTTTTATCACCTAAGGTTCAGACAAGCATTTTCGAATAAATGATTAAACCAGCATTTAATCATTCTTTCATCAACAATTCACCAACTCTTCAAGAGGCCTTGGTATTTGCTCACATGAGCATATGGGAGTTTCATGGTCGACCCCACGGTCCCATGGAGCCAATTCTCCTTCATTCCATGGTTAATTTTCAAATAAAATCAATTGGTCATCAATTGATCAAATTAGGGTTTTGAGTCCAAGGATCATAATTCCGATTCGAACACTAATAACTTTACGATCTCATGATCAGTATTCCTATTAATTATGCTCGGTTCAACTACCAAGTATTTTAATTAATATTTTATTTTGGTCACGCTGCCAATAATTCATCGGACGAGTGACACTTGCTCGGGATTTGAGCAATATTTGCTTAAAACAAGGAATATTGATTCAACTATTAATATTCAACAATTCATCTAATGAGCAACACTTGCTCACATCAACGTGAGAATCACATCACCGTCTCAGCAGACACGTTCAATTCATTAGTTTCAGAATATTTTACAAAATCATGTTCAACTCAATACATGGACTCATTGTCCCATTAAATCACGAAGTCAACTACTGACTAAACTAACCACGAGACGTCAATCGTGTCACTTGGGGGGATATCAACTAGGGTTTTGGTCTGGCGGTCTACAACACGTGTGTTCAAACACACGATAAAATGTGAGCAAGTCGTGCAATCAGTTGAAGGAGTTAACAAAGTAGTGGATGGAAAATCAACCAAGTCTCCGCACGATGAGCAAATCGGTTTCAAACACGATTTCCATTTCCCCACTCTTTGATTCCATCAACTGTCACACTTCATGGGATCATGGTGTCTACATTTCAAGAATATAAATAAGTCTACGAATCATGATTGAAATAACAACAACAAGAACAACAACGATCTCACGTCTCTCACGGACAACACGAGATCAACAACATCATCAATTGAGTAACTTCAATCATTCATAACTTATCATATTCGTAATTCACAACACACCTATAATCTTTGATTACCATTGATTCCACACATTTCTCGGCTTCCCTCCTACGAGATCGACCCATCCTCTCATGTGACCGAATTTACTCCTGGAACGGCCATTGTCTTGGTTTAGGCCGGAGTACTACGATTGATCTCTCGAATTCAAATCACTCCCTTTTTGCAAGTGCATCTATGTGAGGTTGAACATTTCGCTCGGTTCAAGGAGTCTCCTCCGTACGGTCGTCTCCTCAATTCCGTAAAAACCAGCAAATCGTTTTCCCCATCTACAGATTGGCGACCACAGTGGGAGATCATTCTCTCGGTTACAATCTCAATTCTCACAAAGATGGTCGGTCTTAGGTCCGGTTCGGCTTACCAATCCGGGTTCAACACCCAACTCTAACATTGCAAGTTCTAGTGGTACTCCCACTGCAAGTACTACTCCTCTCAACGTTGCAGCCTCTAGTGGTACCGCTAACACCACTCTTCCAGCCAGCAATGTCACGCCACATGTTACTACTACTCCTCCGAGTGCTGGTGCTCCAGTGATCACTCATGTCAATGTTGCAAACAATGCTAGTGGCACTATCAACAATCCACCTCCTAGCGGATCTCCTGAAGAAACCAGAGGAAATCAACCTACCATAGGTGATCTCATGAAGGTGCAAGAAACTCTTGCCAAGAATTAGATTGACATGGCTAACATTCAGAAGGAGCTGTGCAATTATCTCAAAACTCTCACTGACAAGATGTCGAGAAAGCTCAGAAGAAAGGAAAAGCCAAAGAAACATCTCCATTGGTTAGGCCATTTCGATCCCGAAGTCACTCCAATCCATGTAGTAGATGATGATGAGATGCACAAAGTCTGCAGATAACCCACCAACAAAGGAACATGCAATATTCATCACTCGTGAGGACGGGAACGCTTCATGGAAGATCGAGGAAAAGACAAAGCATCATTTGTTCATCGTCATCAACCTCCATATCCTGCTGCTACGCAAAGAATTCCTTTCCCGAAGGGCTACACTTCCCCAATGTTCACGCTATACAACGGAACAGGGAACGCTCGAGAACACTTCTCTCGATTCCTGGAGGCACTAAGAGAGCACGAACAAAATCATGTCGTCCGTCTAAAGGAATTCTCGAAATCTCTGACAGGCCAAGCATACACTTGGTACAACAACATTGCACCTGGTAGCATCGCTAGTTGGGGAGAAATGGTTAATTCCTTCTACAGGAAATACTTCTTCGTCTCGGAGCATATTACTCTCTCCGACTTAGGAAGAATGTCTCAGAAGAGCAATGAACATCCGAACGATTATATGAAGAGGTTCAGAGTCCAAGCTTTGGATTGTCATGACCCGAATGTCACTAAACAACAACTGGTGGACTTGTGCATCAACGGAATGATCCCGGTCTACAGAGCCTTGCTGGAAAATCTCCAGTTCCATACTTTCTCGAGCTTCATGAAGCGGCCAAACGATCGCCGACTACGCACCCGCGACTGGAAAGAGAAAAGTCTATAAGGTGGAGGAACTCGAAGCCGCCGACGCCTAGTCAACAATCAGTACAATCTCCAGCCTTTAACAAATATTTTTGCCGAAAGGAATGAAAGGAAAGCCAAGACACGACATCAGCTTCTCCAATATCCCAGGCTCCTCTGAAGGCGCGAAGAAAAGATAACCAATCCTGAAATGCACAAACCTCGACCCGACATCAACGAACGGGGAAATGATCGACGGACTCAAACTTCTCTCTTCTCATGAAGGAGTGATTGAGTTACTGGAAGTCTGGGTTAAAGATGATGCAATCATATTGTCGTTCATCGTGAGATAGCCAATCGAATAAGAAATTGAGAATCCAAAGAAAGCTTCATTTGGGATCGAAGGAGTACACAGGACCCTCTCCCAATCAATACCTCCACTCTATGAACAACCTCTCAAAGAAGCAGTTCAAACATATATGTGAATTGATCTATCTGTCGAAGTCACAAAGGAAAGACATGTTCACAACACTGAATCACACCGTGTCGTGAGAGAAGTCCATTTAGGGAAATACTTCTTGAGCCTCCATCCACGAGACAAAGAGATGCACGATCGGGGACTGCTTACCACAGTCCATCTCAGAGGAAATAAATTTGGAAGAATGTTGATCGATGCTGACACCGCCATCAACAACATAACCCTCAGATCCGCCCACATCACTCGACAAGAAGCTACTCGTGATCCCATCTCAATCAAAGACCTTGAAGGAATGCTTGGAAATACTTATGGCTACATCACTCTCAAAGTGAACATAAGTTCAACATGGACAAAAACCAAGTTTCACATGATGATCCAGGATATGACATGTTCTTCAGACGAGCGTGGCTCCATGCTGAAAATTCGGGTACTGACAAAGCGCCTTTGGTTGCACATCTCTCCAACGAAGAAAGTTCTGATCCATCCAGAAGATTTTACGGACATTCCATCATCAGTGCACTTGGAGGAATTTAAAAAGCAAGAACCTGCAAAAGATGCATAGACATTTATCAAGAGGTTCCGCACTCATGCAAGTCTCATTCCTCCCATGTCTATGTTATTTGTTTTCTCATATGCTATCCTAGCATGGGGACTCAATCCTGCTAGCAACTCTGCAAGACGTTATGAATGGTAACTTCACCGCATTAGTGTTTTACCAAGTGGTTGAATTTGACATTTCTCCGAATCGAGCATCTCACCGAGACATTCATTACTGAGATGATGTTCAAGCATATCAAAGAACAATTTGGGCATTTCTCCATAGCCTTGAAGGAGTGTCCATATGTGCCACAAAATCATAAAGCTCTGATATATGCACAAGTGTTGAATCCCACTACCGCAAAGAAAAGAATGCCGAATCAACATAAGATACTCAGGGCCAAGACGATCAAGCCCAAGATATTAGAAGCGCCTAAGACATTCGAAGCTTGAAGGAAATGACGCTTCAACGCTCAAGCATATAAGAAGCCATCAAATCATACTCTCAGTCAAAGAGTACAGCATAAATATCTCGATGATGACACACTGATTCAACACCAGCACGACCAAAGTGTAACTAAACTACAATCGATAAGTCTTCATTATCCCATGATAAGACTTCTGAAGAAGATGCAACATCATTCATACATGGATGGCACTAACTCCTTCAACATACACTGGCAACCTTGAGGTGATTCCATGAAACTTCATCAACGGGATTTTCTACATCACAAGCCCCGCATGATTGAGGAACTTTCTCTCTTCACCAATCACATCCAAAGATGAAAAGCCTGATGCTATCTACCGCAACAACATCGGCTCACTGACAAAGCCAGTTCATGCTAAAGTTATGCTTTAGGAGCATTCAGGTTGAACTCTCAGTACACCTTCATCTTAGGGACGCTCAACTCATCAACTAGTTCGTGAAGGCTCACTGGATGAAGGAGCAAGGATTATATCTATAATCATGGTTCTAGCCTTTTCGGTCTTTGGAGCAACTTCAACCATGGTATTAGCATCAACAATAATCTCTAGAGGAACACCATCCATGATCTCAACATCAACAAGGATCTCTCGGAGCGTGATCATTCATAGTCTCAAAGACCAACGACGGTCTCGGAGCAACATCCTCGTGGCTTCATCAACTAATCATTCTCTGAAGTGTTACACTTAAAGCGGATTTCTCTAAGAACCAATGATTCATATCAAGATATGTGGATCTGATAACATGCTCACATGAAAGTCTTCCCAAAGTTGGCACGACCGATGGGCATAATCCAAAGTCTTCAACAAGATGTTCTCATGACCTCTACAAATGAGATACAACACACTTCAGGCCATGAGTTTGCAAAAACGTACCAATAGGTGAGGAATGGGACAACGCTTCCTCAACGAAAGATGTTCGTCTATGTCTCTTCTACAACATACCAAAAGGGCGCATTAATCGGACATACGAGCTGAAAGATATGGCCTTTACAACCAGGTCTATGAAGTCTGAAAATTCTGTACGGGATTACAAATCACGAATGTGCACGCTTCGTTGGCTGACCTCTACAACTCCAAATTGAGTGATTCTTTTCTCATGTGACAACTCAGTCTCTTAGCTTCAAAAATTGGGGTCAAACATCAGATTCCGACGTCGTATGAGGTTCCTACAGCTTCCTGAGCATACAACATGCAAGCAGCAATTCTTAAATGGGATTCATAACTTCCACAATCGATCGGTGTCCACCAGGTCTTTTCGCTAAGCCCTTCATCAAGGTACCTCCAACTTCGACCACCTGGGTCTTTACATCAATTTTTCTACCCGGATCCTCTATCTAGGTCCTGCCATAAGAAGGGAAAATGAAAGAGAGAGATTCAACAAAATATTGGGGACTGACGGTCCACTGATCATGACGATCAATTTTACAGTCCAACACTCGTGGTTCCGGGCTCTCCAGTGCTAGTCAATCATCGCAAAAGGAATGCTACCACCGGGACATGCCACCATGGTCATTACATCATCCTCTCTTGAGAGCAACCTCAGTTATGGTCCCATGACCAGGGTTTCAGAAGTGATGTTTCTACGAGTGACAGAAACAAGATGGCACTACAAGCACCATGCTCATGTATCAATCAAAGGGTCCTGATCTATAATGAATCAATGATATTAAATCCTTCAACAACCGTTCAAGACACAAGCAAATGGTCTAAAAGCACAACATGAGTGTTTTACAGCAAGCTCGTCTGAGATGATTTTACACTGTCCTGTACAAACCGACGAGCTGGGAGAAATTGGTGAAGAATCTAGGGATGGGTCATATACCATTCTCTTCGTATGATTGTCCTCTACAACATATCCTAAATTCAAAGCAATTGAAGAAACGAGCAAGGAGATGTGGCCGAAACATTGGACAACATACAATCTGAAAAAGATCTGAAAGTCTCCTGGAAGTTTACTGTTTCGCCTTTTTCAGGCCCTAAACATGCTCAAAATTCAAAAAAAAATTTGGATGAAAGCTTGGAAATTTTATGGGCTTGAAGATACATATGCAGATCGCGAAAATCCGACTTCGAACGAAGATTCTACTGTGTTTTTGCTAAAAGGCTGAAGTCTGAAATTTTCTGGTGACGTATTTCAGCAAAATTACTCGTATACTCACATGGATTCTCATTCATTCATTCAAATTCAGCAATTTCATACTTCTATGAAGAGATTACAGGAGATATACTTACTAGGGGAATCTCTAAATCATTTGAAGGCTCGGCAATGCCGGAATCTCCATTGGCAACGCCGCTATCTCCATTCGGTTCGGGATTTCGGGAATTCTCCATATTCCCATATCCCAAATAAGAGCACGCTTCATCAACATGCTGCTTATCTACAATGATTTCTTCCTGGATTCATCAACAACAATTATTATTATTTCATTCAAGGAGATGCCACGATCACCCGCACAAAAAAAGATACTTACATCGACTTCTTCATTAGTCTTTGGATTCATGAATTGTTTGCCCGGGAACAAGCTGAAGACCGTCAAGCAATGGAGTAAAAGTCTGAAAAGAAATAACAAACCTTGGTCTCGTGATCCTAATTGCACGGGCAAAGTCATGATACAAGGAGCGCTAACAACTCACCAAAGAAACGGCTTGGGACTGCACGTCATTTGCTAACATCCTGTAGTCCTTACTTCTGGGATCTCCGCTCCCGTAGACTTTCTTCCATTTCTGTGGAGTCTAAATTGATCCGGGATCTCACTACATGATCATCCTATGGTAAAGCTAATGAAATAACCAGGAGTACAACTCAGTATGAAGGATCTCTCACCATCACTCAGAGGTCCCAAAAGTACCATTTCTTAAAGTTGCATCCGTAAAGATGTCATCTCTGGAAACATCATCTTTGGAAGTTTCATCATGGGAGTCAGTCATTCTTGCAAAGTGGCTACTTCAGCACATTATTCATACAAAGCGCAGGATTCAACAAAACGATGAATTATGAAATAAAGGTGCTCACAACAGCGTCTACAAAAATGGTACCATCCAACTCTTACTTATTTACAATTTCACTAGCTGTAGTGATTACAATCTCGAGAATTTGTTCGCTCCTTCAAACCTGCAAAGACGAACAAAATTCGTTATCCAAAACCATAACATGATTTTCATAAAACTGTGAACAATTCACGAAACTTCTATCATGTGAACAATTCACATTATTTTTCACCGTGTGAGCAACTCCCCACCGAGTGAACACTCATTGATTTTGTGCATACACTATCATATCACAAAATTCATAGAAACCGTATTTTATCAAAAATTGCTTACTTCTAGCAATTGCTGAAAATCAAAATTTTAATTTCACATAAATTTCCACAGAGTGAACATTCATTGATTTTCGTGCATACCCTCTTAAAATCACGAAAACATTATTGTTTGCTTTTAACAATTGTTTAAAATCAAAACTTGATTTTACAAAATCTTTAAAATCGTGAACAATCCACGTAAAATTTTTACTCTGTCAAACATTCACTGGTTTCTCAAAATTGGACAAACGTCCATTTTACAATTGTGAAAACTCACATACAAACATTATTTCACCATGTATAATTGTCTACTCCCAACAGTTGTTCAAAATCAAAACATGATTTTACAAAATATGTAAATATTTAACGTGAAATTCACGTAAATTTGAAAAATATATCTATATTTTTTTTTGCTCCCTCGCACGAGCATCTGTCTTTGAAGCGAGGGTATATTTTCAAAGATTTCTGAAAGCTCAAAGATAAATTTTTCATGAAAGCTCATAAACAAAATTTTATAACTAACAGACGCACGTCTATTTAAAAAAAAAAAAAAAAACTTTTCTCTCGTACAAGCATCCACCTTTGAAACGAGAGTTTATTCCACTTTGTGAGATCTCACATATTTAAAAAAATAAAATTTCGGTTTTCGTGAAAGCTCATAGACAAAATTCTATATCATTAGACTCAGGTCTATTTTGTTTATTCCTTAAACTAACGAACGAACGAGCGTCTATTCCTAAAACAAGGATTTCTTTTCATGGGCCCGGACCCGTGAATCCTAAATCGACCAAGGTCCCGTCATCAAGATCAGCGGTTTAACACCAATCTATGCTCATTAGACGATGATCCATCATGCCACTGGGATCTTCATTCAAGTCATGGTTTGCTCGTACTATCAAAATCTGGTAATGTCTTAACTTACGACTAAGTTCAATTACTTATATTGTTTATGATCGGAAAATCACCATTCAATGATGACTGAGGAACACGGCTTTCCTCACTAAGCAGGGGACTTAATGTAGATGGTGGATTTTCAACAAAGGCTAAAATCGTAAACCCATAATTATATGAACTTCTGATCCAGCAATCAGACGCGAGTATTGAGACACGGGTCTCTCATCGAATCCTCTGACTGAGAATACTTTCTCTCATAGTACATGTAGATATGTAGTCTCACGCCTAGGAAACAAAGATATCTCATGAATACCGAACACTTCATTAATTATTTCTATATAGTATCACAAGATGGACGACTCCTAGACAGTTTGCTCTTGTGCTAGTATAGAGCGATAAAGTCTTCAGGATACAAACAACGAGTTTACCCTGACTATATAAAGGATATGAAGCTCCAGCAAGCTCATATCAGGATAATTAATGCTCCTAGACATCTTGCTCTGCTAGTATAGAGCCATAAGTTAATTATTCCTAAATTCTTGGATTCATCCATTGAATTTCCGAAAACATTCAAATATTTTCATAATATTTCATTACCGCAACCATGGTTTTTCCCTAAAGAGAATTCCATGGGTTAGTAATAAATATTCAACACACGGGAGTCCGAGCTACCTCCGAGTAAGCCCCGATTTAAAATGGTGCAAGTGTATTTAACGACGATGCACTAACAATCACCGCACGAACAAGTATTTCAAAATACGACGAGACGATGAACCTATGCAAAATAGAAAGGAAAATAATAAATAATTAAAAATTAAAAATTGACCAAGGCGCTCGGGAGCATGGGCCCGCTGACCGGCCGGACGTGCCGTGGTCAATCCCACGATTTCATATGTTTATCATATTTTTTGTTATTTTCCTTGAGTTCATTAAAATCCTTTCACTTGAACAAATATCCTTCGTTTTGAGGAAACTCCTCAGTTTCATGGTGTTTCCTTCACACCAAGGAAATAATATAAAATTAGGGAAAATATGGTAGAGCCGTGATCATTGGCCAACCAGCCATGTCTTGATCCCAACCGGCCCCACACCTCATAGCTCCTCATTATTGTATTATTATTTCCCTAATCTCATGAAAACTCCTTAACCTCATGGTATTTTCACAAAACCATGAAAAATATAATATAAAATTAGGGAAACTCGTGGGACCGGGCCCAAGCCGGCCGGCCATGCCCTAGCCGGTCCCACACATCCCTTTATTTTATTACTATTATTTTAAGGTTTCCTTGATCCCATGAAATTCCTTGATTTCATGGTATTTCTCTCAAATTATGAAAATTCCTTCAAATCATGGAAAAATACACAAAAATTACATTAGGAAACGCACGGGACCGGGCCCCGGCCGGCCGGCCATGCCTCAGCCGGTCCCACACGCCCTTATTTTATTATTTTTGAAATTATTTGCTTCCTTGATCCCATGGAAACTCTTTCACTTTAAGGAAACTCTTTAATTTCAAAAAACTCCTTGATTTCATGATATTTTCATAAAATCATGAAAAATAATATAAAATTAAGAAAAGGCACCACGGGACCATGGTCACTGGACGGTCGGCCATGCCTTGGCCTCAGCGGTCCCACGTCTCATCATTCCTTTATTTTATAATTATTTTCCTTCATCTCATGAAGTTTCCTCAGTTTCAGCAAAACCCTGATTTTGTCATATATTCTCGAATGGATGCTCAACTGCACGTTAGAAAATATCAAGATTCTCAGGACTAAGACATGAACACTTTGGTGATGTGAGCATATTACCTTGACCGACCAAGGTTGGCTCTTTGGCTTGCAAGGAGCCGGTCCCTCGTATTTTCACAATTTGACCTAATTTCATATTGGGCCTAAACTCTCTCCTACCGTCCCTCTTGAATTCTTCCTGAGTTTTACTCTCGGGCTGTTTTCACCTCCCAAACGAGCTTAAAACTTAAATATTCCCTCGTTGGGAGATAGGAAATTCTTTTACGTACAGAATGTAGGGGCGGACCATCAAAATCCGAGTCCGTATGAGAATTCTACATAGATTCTAGTAAAGGGCGCTAATTAGGGTTTCAACCAATATGGGGATTGCTCAAACGATCAATATTTGATCCCGTGACCACCCAGGGACGGTTTCATGACCCCTTGGTCGGTCCCTCACCTCTTCATAATTAATTAGGTTTTATCACCTAAGGTTCAGACAAGCATTTTCGAATAAATGATTAAACCAGCATTTAATCATTCTTTCATCAACAATTCACCAACTCTTCAAGAGGCCTTGATATTTGCTCACACGAGCATATGGGAGTTTCATGGTCGACCCACGGTCCCATGGAGCCAATTCTCCTTCATTCCATGGTTAATTTTCAAATAAACCATCAATTGATCAAATTAGGGTTTTTGAGTCCAAGGATCATAATTCCAGATTCGAACACTAATAACTTTACAATCTCATGATCAGTATTCCTATTAATTATGCTCAATTCAACTACCAAGTATTTTAATTAATATTTTATTTTGGTCATACCGCCAATAATTCATCGGACGAGTGACACTTGCTCGCATTTGAGCAATATTTGCTCAAAACAAGGAATATTGATTCAACTATTAATATTCAACAATTCATCTAATGAGCAACACTTGCTCACCTCAACGTGAGAATCACATCACCGTCTCAGCAGACACGTTCAATTCATGAGTTTCAGAATATTTTACAAAATCATGTTCAACTCAATACATGGACTCATTGTCGCATTAAATCACGAAGTCATCAACTGACTAAACTAACCACGAGACGTCAATCGTGTCACTTGGGGGGATATCAACTAGGGTTGTGGTCTGGCGGTCTACGGTACGTGTGTTCAAACACACGATAGAATGTGAGCAAGTCGTGCAATCAGTTGAAGGAGTTAACAAAGTAGTGGATGGAAAATCAACCAAGTCTCCGCACGATGAGCAACTGGTTTCAAACACGATTTCCATTTCCCCACTCTTTGATTCAATCAACTGTCACACTTCATGGGATCATGGTGTCTTTAATTCCAGCAATATACATAAGTCTCTGAATCATGATTGAAATAACAACGACAAGAACAACAACGATCTCACGTCTCACAGACAACACGAGATCAACAACTCATCAATTGAGCAATTACTCTCAATCGAGCAATTTCAATCATTCATAACTTATCATATTCGGGAATTCACAACACACCTATAATCTTTGATTATCATTGATTCCACATATTTCTCGGCTTCCCTCCTACGGATCGACCCATCCTCTCTTGTGACCGAATTTACTCGAACGTCCATTGTCTTGGTTTAGGTGAGTACTGATTGATATCTCGAATTCAAAGCACTCCCTTCTTGCGGTGCATCATGTGAGGTTGAACATTTCGCTCGGTTCAAGGAGTCTCCTCCGTACGGTCGTCTCCTCAATTTCGTAAAAACCAGCAAATCGTTTTTCCCCATCTACAACGGTGTCATAATATTAATACACAACATCAAAGTTCAATTCTATCACAACTTTGACAACAATACTATGGTGATATGTATCACTCCTCCTTAGTCAATACTCCATCTCACATGGAAACCACTCCCCCTTACATATTGATCCGAAAACCATATGTATTTGTAGTGTGAACTACACATTAATTTTCCCCCTTTTTGTCAATAAAATTGGCAAAGGTAAGAAAACTAGTGGGATCCTAATGAAATTTCCATAGAGACATTTCATGACCAAAAAAAAGCACATATCAACCTTTTTAGATGCAATCATATATCCGAAGCTAAATGCATTCATCAAGGAGTTTATAAAGATACAAGATAACCCCTATAATATTCCACAGCCGCACTCCCCACAAAGATTTGGTAATTAAGCACAAGTTCAATTAAGAACTCTCCCCATAAAATGTCATTCCCGAAAGAACAACAAGAGCGACCTTACTTTCACAAGAAAAGAAGGATTTCTTTGGACAACACAAATCATATAAGAATATGAATTTGTATCCAAAATACTCAACTAAATTAACCACAAGAGAACCCATGATTAATTTAATCGGCAATGATCAACATAAGAAAACTTACAGAGCCGCACAGTATATACATAAAAATATGGATCAGGGAGGATCAATACTGCGGAATAGACAAGGATTCATTCTATTTTCCAACACTATTTGCACAATGACATACAATAGACATAATCCTTGTAAACAAAAGTTTTATCCTTTCTTCCATCAAATAATGACATAAAAGGCTTTAACTTTTGTAATATCAAAAGTTCATTCTTTCTTTTATCAATACTTTCATACCGACATAATAGAGATAACTTTTAACCACGTATGGGACAATCATAGTTCACGGACGTAAACACACATATCCCCTAACAATTTGCAATATATAAAACCATAAAGATTAATACTGAAAATTCATCTTCCAAACAAACTTTAGAATTTAAATAAATAAATCTAAAAACATTGAAGATGAAAATCGTTGGACATAGCTATGTGTAATCACAATAATGGATATTCCAAACTCTAGTTATTCTTCTTAAAAACACAAGAATAAAATTCTCATAAGAAGATTTACTAGACAGTAATCAAAACAGAACCTAAGGTCCAAATAAGATCGATAAACCATGAAACGACTAATCATCATCTTCATCATCGGAGGCCATAAAAGTGGCTTGGATCTTATCCATGTCTTCCTTAATTTCTGGGAACTTAGTGGCGATCACAAGTATTTGTTTTTGCACGCACTTTACCTTAGCACTAATCTTATCAACACCTTTAAGAATTTGGTGAAGAAGATTCATGGAGGAAGTATCACCTAAGCCGTCAAGGTTGTCACATCTTTGTCTCTTGCAAGAATTCTCCTTCATACGTTTGAAAGTACATGGACGAAAAACCTTGGGAGTTCCAATGGAGTTGCCAATCAGAGCAATGGAGAAGATGCGGCAAATTTTCTCAATCAAGCATGGATAGCCTAACTTCTTGTTGGGAGAAGTCATTGGCAACATTTGATAAATAATAAACCCACAAATGTCGAGACTTTGAGTTCCCTTCTCAAGGAAATAGACTAATTCCGCAAACTCATGACTCCAACGAGAATTCTCAATCTTGGAGGGACAAAGATTAGATATACCAAGTTTTCCAATGGACAACAAAGGAAGACTAAGATTATTGGTAGGAAACTTTCCCATATTCCAATCAACACTCTTACCACAGAGACCAATAGAGATGGTTTCATGAGAAGGTCTTTCATCACTAGGTCTTGGCAGACGAAAATTCCCCAAGGGGATTTTAGTAATCCTTGAAATCAACTCTTTATTCACAAGAATCCTTTTTCTATTTATCATGGTCTTGAATTCCATGTCATTAGAATTAACATCATAGATGTTAGCATAGAAGATTCTAGTAAGAGTGTTAAATCCTTCACCAAGACCATCAAAGATGTTACTAAGATTAAATTTTTCAAAACAAATCAAATCCTCTTTATGTCCACTAGTAAAATCCAACTTCTTTTCTAGAATAAACCCTTTAGAAGAAATTCTTTCAAAAACATTCTCACAAGAATCATTGACAAATCTAATTCTAATAGAATTTTGGTCTATTGGTAAATTCATGCTAGAAGAAGATGAAAAACCCAAGTTTTTTGAACCCTCTTTTGAAACCTTGAAATTCTTCATGAGATCTTAAACATCAAGAGATTAGTGGAAGATAAGACTTACTTGATATGTTTTTTGAAAACCCTTTTACTCCTTTTGACCTTCAAGTAAATTAATGGAGCAAAAAACATGAACCCTAGAAAAGTTCACGTACTCGGACAAGAAGAACGGTTGAAGTAGGGTACGCGTACCAAGCTTCTTATAAACCCATACTTGGGCTTGGACCCGTTCTTGAGTCGCGACCCACAAAAGGAAGGTAGGAATTCTTAGAAAGTTCATCATCCAAGGTTCGCACACTGAAGGGATCAGTACAGTGCAGTAAGATGACCTAGAAAAGAAAAAAGGTTTAAAAAAAATTAACCCAGGAAAAAATCACCCGCTAGTTGCCCCATATGAAGTTATATACACATGGGGTATAGTCAGACTTGTTACAAAGAGACTAAATGTGCAGAAAAATTCTCATGCAACTTTTCAGGTTGATATTTGTGAATAGTATCAGTATAATTATAGTACTGATTATATTCCGGGTCAATAGAATTTTTTGAAACATTTTTCTTATACCTAAGAAAAGACTTTTTCCGAAGATTAGAACCTATGCCGAACTCACTAGAAATCGTTTTATCAATTTCACATGAGTTAAAGGTAGGTCTAGTTCGTACATCATGAATACATAATTGACAGGTACAGAACTTTCACTACACCAAATTCCCGGATTCGTAACAGGAATTCGTAACGGCTTATGGGCCGTTACAAATTTCCCGTTACAAATGGCCGTTACTAAATTTTAAAAAAATTAAACAGGTCAAGCCGTTACGAAATTTTTTATAAGCGTGCCACTCACACGCTTGGTCACACTTGGATCGTAACACCTTGAGTATGTGTGTGTGCGACTCACATGCGTGGTATTATGTTTCATCTCCACCGTGAATTCCTAAACAAATATCTCTACCCTTCATTCTAGTCTCGAGATGCACCTCAATCATAAAACCCTAAACTAATATCTCTACCATATTTTCTTCTCTATCTCTTTTTCTTTCTGTTTATCTCCGCCTCATCTTCCCTCTTCCTCTCTATCGATCTCTCTACACAGGAAGAAAAAACAGATACTCAAAATCCCGAAAAAACAAGATTAAAGAGAATCTCATTTCTCTTCTTCTTCTTCTTCTTCTTCTTCTTCTTCTTCTTCTTCTTCTTCTTCTTCTTCTTCTGTTATTTGTTTTTACTCTTCTCAGAATGAGAAATTTTTCATATCAATTAAGCAAAAATCTAGGGTTTAAGTCAAATTGAAGAACCTGAAGATTCAGATGACATTTTGAATGGATCTGAAATTGAAGATGGGTTTGATTCAGGTGAGGTTTTCGGTATTGTGGATTGTGAAATGAAGTTGAGGATTCTGAAATTAGGGTTCTCATGGTGTTGCTCGTGTGAACAGTGGAGAGAAATTAGAAGATTGAAATGGGTTGAAGGTTGTTGTTGAAGATGAATGACTAGATGAATGTTTAGGAAAAGTGTAGGAAGGAAGAATTGGAAAAGGGGTTGAAGTCATATTCAATTGTGAGCTGGTGTTGGTGGTGAAGGGATGTGCAGTAATTTCTTTTTGATTGGAAAAAGGGTTGAAGTCAGCTACGGTGATGTGGTGCTTGGCTGATTGCATAGATAAGCGGCCAATAATATCTCTGGGAAAACCTATTTTGATTCAACGGTGGTGTTGATCGAAGTTTCTGTAATGATTTGAGAAATTGAGAGAGAAAAAGAGTGCCATAGAGAAAAGAATAAGTATAAACCAGAGAGATTAAGAGTAATCTGATTGTAATAATGGCATTATCATCATCACCACCATCACCATTGCTTATTGTTACTTCTCAAGGTTTAAGTTTGTTTCTCCTTTCTTCTTTCAAGTTTTTGGTTCTTATCAATTTTTGTGTGTATCGATGTTGTTATGATGATAGTACTCATTTACATTGTTCTTGTGGATGCTCAATGTTACATTTTAATTCAGTAGTGTTGCTTAATTTTTACCATAATCTCACTGATACAAAGCCCTTTCATCCTCTGCATATATCCTTCACCATGCTGGCACCTAAAAGAGACCAAGTATTGCAAATGATTGTATTGGCCTTAGAGAATGAGGATGATATGGACCCTTCCTCCCTCTCTTTATTAATCCTTGATGATGTACTACTTGTCTCAATTTGTATTGTTTACCGATTTTTGAATGTGGCTCTAAACTCTACATACTTGTTTTTCTGTATCTTGCATTTACGAGATGCGATAGAGGATCAAAAGGGTGCATGGGAACATGACTAGTGAAATTAAAACCACTGGTGATGGTCAGAAGCAGCAAGAACAACTGCACGAAAAGAAGGGGATAAGAGGACGCGTACAAGCACTACTTATGTGTTCGTATAGGAGGAGAAGAGCCAACAGAGAAAAGGAATATGTTGCCGCGATAAATTGGATGCCATCCAACACCAATGCCAACATATTAACTGTGATTTTGGTAATCATCAAACTCAAAAATTTCTTATAGTAGTGTACCCGTATTAATTTGACTTCTGGCTACTTACAAATCAGATTGGACAGGTGTCTCTTTCAATAAAATTGTTTGCTTATTCTTGATGATCTGTTTCGATTTCTTCCACTTTGTTTCATCTTAAAAAGGCAATTTCAGATAATAAGGCCCTTGAGGTAAGCAGTAATCTTCAATTTCTCTACCGTCTTTTACAATCTTCAATTTAGTGTTTCTGTTACCTAATTTTCCAATTTAGATTATGGTTTTTTTTTATTGAACTCACCTAATCTATGTTTCTTTAACCATTGAAGGAACTTAAAAATGTTGCACTTCAGTTGTTCGTTGTTTGGTCCGTGTCATTTGCTCCTATCTACTACTAGTTCAGCTGGGTAAGTCTCTGTATGTCTAATCTTTACTACTGTTATCTAAGCATTTGTGATTAGAAATATAGATATTAATCCAATTTCATTTAGAAAATTCGACATGCACACAACTGATTAGAATTGTAGATATTAATATGTAGGGTTCATAAGAAAGATGGTATGGTAACTTAAGGGGGATATGCATTTCACTTATTTGATTATTATTATTATAACCCACGCAAGCTTTAACACAGCTGTTGATGTTTAAAAATGTACTCTTGGTAGTCTGTGTAGTATTACCGATGGCTGAAGTGGCGACTTTTATTTTTAGTTATTCTGTACAGATACTTGCGTAAACATGATCTCCATAAAATCATCCTGATAGGTTTTTGTTACCTTTTCATTCGAATAAGTTGCTTGGCTTCCTGTATCTCTATTGTACAAGCATCTAACCCGGTGCATACGCACCGGCTATTTCGAGAGTGTCTACTTTGCATGCGGCCAAAACTTGATTGTTAGACGTAGTTTATCTCTTTTTTTTTATCAGAATCTTCAAACCTTCTCTTGGTGTCGTTCTAGACACTCTGATATCCATGAGTTCAAAGTGGATTTGGAAAATAGATGCCCACATTCTGTGAGGTTTGACCTGCCTCTTGTTGATTGTCATAGAAAAACATACTTTAAAAGGAAACCGCCTTCTTCTTGATACAAAATTTTAATTTTTTGCAAGTGATTTCTCATTATTATCGACACGTTTTCTGTCTCTGACACGTTTTCTGTCTCTGACACTTCAAGGAATTGGTGTAGTTAATCATTCCTCTAATATACAACTTCAAACGCTTACCAAAACAACATCATTTCTCTAAATACTTAGTTTACGAATCCATCGCACAAAACAATGGAAATTGTCAACCGTTTTGCACACACGATATGATCCAAACTGGCATTAATGAGTTCCAAAAGAAAGAAAAACAAAAGGCTTTACATTCCTAGAGTCCAGTATCCACGCATGCGTAGTATTTATTGGACATGATCGACGTTTCAGTTTATAGCTTCACAATAGGATACATTCTTTTGTGTGTGTCTGTTGTGTTGCCACAACACAATAGCGATGCACCTTTTGCTTGCGTCTGTTGCTATATTCTAGTCTTCTTGCACAGTTGTATTGGTGACTTTTTCTTTTCAAATGGATGTTTAGTTATTGAAAGGATGTTATCTTTAGAAAGTGACCCCTTTAATATGCCAAATGGATTGCATCTGAATAAGAGTGATTGTTAGAGTGGTGTCCAATCATAAGCCGATGACATGGAAATTTCATGCTGATGTTGCCTCACCAAATCCAAGAATAATTGCAAGCCTCTATTAACCCGGTGCATGTGCACCGGCCTAACCAAATTGTATTTGTAAATTGGTGTATTTACATGACTAATTGAAGCCTCTAACCTGACGTATATACACCGGCCTAACCGAATTGTATTTGTAAATTGGCGTATTCAGATGAATAATTGAGATGCTTGCATCCTCTGTTTAGCATTTTAACCATCTTGTAGTCGTTTGTAAATTGAGAAACCCCTAGCATCACCATTGTTTGGTTCCAATTTTCTTTGATCGGAAAATGAATTGAGATATCGTGCTGTTTTCCTTGCGTTGTGCATTTTACATTGTTTGGTTCCACGTGTATCGTATATTGCATTCCAACATCAAATCGGAATTATACCTCTGTATCTGCATTTTTGTTTTTATCACCTGAAACTAAAATTACCTTCTTTTCTGTCTGCACCTTTACTAAATGCGTCTCTCAGCGGATGGCAAAGTTAGATTGGGCGGTGCTTTAGAAATATTCCAACCCATCTTAATCGAGACTCTTCCTTATGTGCATCGACGTCGACTAAATACATCGAGCCAACCCCAAGAATTATAGGCAAGCCTTCATTTTTCTCTTTGATGTGCAACGTGCGTGCACGTGATATTACTGCATGGTGACCTGCTTATGTTTTTCTCCTTGGATTCGTGTGAAATTAACATTTGTATGACAAAGTGAATGAAAAATGAAGAAGATTATGTTGCTTTATACTTCCAAAGAGGATTATGTCGCTCGGGAAGTGATGTGACTTTTTCTTTCAGTAGACACCATATGAAAGGGTGTCTCTAAGAAAGGGCGGTATGAAAGGGTGTGTCTAAAAGAACATATGAGATGAACAGGCATGCACTAATTAGAAAGGGTCTTACACTCTTTAAGGGATGGCATCGGGTCTACGTACCCATAAACACTCACATGTGTCCGTGTATCATGTTTGTTTCTTTCTGATTGAACTTGTGACTCAATAACCCAGCATGTGTACTTAATTGTTAGGGATAAATACCTGTCTGGTAAGAATTTTCCTTTTAAGAAAACATCCAAAGACGCGACGTCTTGTGATGAGTTTTCAATGAATTTGTAAAGATTTCAACAGTTACGAATGTTATGAGCTAGTTGCGACGATGTGGCTAATGATGACATGTAAATGGGTGACATGGCTTCACCACAGAACAAAATGATTGTGGCGTCGCCATGTGGCCTTTTTGGGGTCCCTTATTATAAAGAAAGATAAGAAGTGCTAGGATGACATCTTTTGAGCTTTGATTAATGGACCAAGCTAAAGAGTTTATCGCATGAGTTAGTTGATCGCATGAGTTAGTTTAAGCTTAGATAATTAATTTCTTGAGTGGGTACAATGTGCAAGGATAGTTTATTAATGGTCCAGTGGTTTGTCCGAACGATACTATAGAAGTACTTGTATCCATTTGGGATATAGCCGCTTAATGAATTACGTGAGATTTTTGATGGTTGTGAACGATCAATTGTCACTGGGTCTTGTTTGAAGAATTATTCTGCACAACCAAGTGTTAGTCATGGAATGAAATGCTCTCTTGTTACTGTCATAGTGAATATACGTTTCAGGAAATGAGAGTATCATTGTTGGTGACTGCCATGTACTGGTGTAGGAAGTCACACTAAAACCATTTAGCGTGTATGAATGGCGTGCTTATTTGTGTGTTTTTCCATCGCCCATAGTTGGCTCGAGACCCATAGTTTATTACGGCGATGACCGCGGGGTTGCCTAGAAGATATGGCTATATTATCTTTGAATGGGTTCAACGACACCTTGTCTTCCGGCGCACGGTAGGAGAACTAGGTGGACTATACAAGGGTGATACGGTTTGTAGTACGGTTAGACTAAGAGTCATAGAACCAGGGTACGGGCATTGTTTTTGTTGTTGGTTTCATAACTTAAATGGCCTGTTTTTGTTTTATGGTCTTAGTTTCGGTCGGTCTAATTAACTATTCGAAACACTTGCATTACGATGCTATTTTAATAGCGTCGGTGACTACAAATGATTTTACTCCGAATCAAGCATTTTTTGTTGATAAAATCATTTTTATAGCTTATTGGATCGTAATTGAAAGCTTGTTATTAGCTGCATCTTTAACACAGCTGCAAGCTTGGCGCTTTTCATCTGTGGTAGTTGCCAACACTTTTATTTGCATAACTCCATCACAACATGTTGTAACTGGCTAGGCGGCACTGCCAACTAAGTATGGCATGCATTGCACAAGGGACTTTATCAAAGAAATTTTGTACTCTATTGCCTGGTTTTGTGATTGTAATTTAACATGTAATGGTCTGATTTCCTTTTTGTTTTTCTTAACTCATGATTATGATGAAAAGCTTGAGGAGAAGATTTTGCACAAGTTGAAGCTTCAAAGACTGCGCAACTCTACCACCTACAGTTCACAGTTGATACGTTAAAAGTTCCTGGTATCCCTTCTTTTCTATAAGTTTCACTATCTGTTATAGACTTATAGTATGTAAACATCTATCAAGTGAACCATGATAATATGTTACCTGGAATCCATTTTAGTAGACTGTCTTGGTTTGTTGTATGGAGTTTAAAGACAGGATAATAAAAGTACTCATGTGTTACGGATGCTCTGGTTAGTGCATTTTGAGTTGTGTTTTATGGTTTCCGTTGTCTTTTCGTACTAACGCCACACTTGAATTTTGTTGTTGGGAATATCGTGTTGCAATTGTCCATCTTTGACTTACTTGAGGCTACCTACAACAGTTAGAGTATACGAGTGATATTTACTTGTCATAATAATGTTGCCTGTTGTATTTTGCAGGATTGCCTACATCGAGTTTTCTGATGCCCAAGCTTTCAACAAAGCAAGCCTGCAAATGATATAATGAACTAGCTCTATTTCATCCAAAAGATTGGAGTTTAAAGGAGCTTCAAGATTTGTAAGTTCCATGTATTCAAGTTTTGTACGTAGTTAGTAAGTTTGTATTTGTTCCCTTAGAAATTTGGAACCTTGCATGTATTCCTTTAGAAATTTGATACTTAACAAAAAAAAAAAGTTTGGTACTTAGAGAAATTTCAGTTCTTTGTTATATGAACCTGAGATGAATTGAATGAATGTGATTATGAATTGAATGAATGTTCTTTTGCATATATTGAAGAAATTGTTGTTGAGTGTGGTTATGAATGTGTTGAAAGGTGTATGCAGGGCATTGAATTTAGAATTCCGGCTTATTTCCGGCAGAAAAATTATCACGGTCGGCCTTGACCAGTCAAGGTTGATAGCGATAATTTTTTGTCATTACAAAAGTTCGTAACGGCTCTAAGTCGTTACAATGTGCCACGTAAGTAACGGCTACAAGTCTATTACAATATGCCACGTAGTAAACTCGTCAACGTTACAACGGCGTTGTTAAAAAAAAATTCGTAACGGCCAGAGCTGTTACACATGGCAAATTCGTAACGGCTCACCACTATTACGAGGGCCGTTACAACCAAAATTAAAACGCCACAAAGCCTTTACAAAAAAAATGTAACACCCACTTTTGCAACAGGCAAGAGCCGTTACAACCCGTTTTAGTAACGGCTTGGTTCTGTTTCTAATCCCAGAATTTGGTGTAGTGTTTTATCGGAACAATTCTTATTCTCAAAGGAATTTATCTTTACTAAGAATTTAAAAACGCTTTCAAATGCTCTAAATAGATCTTTGTCAATTGATCCATTATGATAGTATTCCTCATAAAGATTAAGAGTTAATCTAGTGAGATTCCATATTTTTGAGCGTCGACTACATTTTTCAAAAGATTCTTCTTACAAGAACTTTTAATCTTTCCTTTAGATTGTTTCTCATCATCTAGACAATCCAATGACATAGATGAAGCGAGATTATCACAAGAGACCAAAGGTCTAATAAACAATCTTCGAACAATATTTAAGGAATTCTAGCGTGCGTTACATATGCCAAGAGCGAGTTTCCTAATGGAGTTTCCCATGAGACAGAACTCTAGGAAACAGTCAAACACAAACTTATTAGGTTTATAGTGTTTGCCTGCTCTGATACCAATTGAAAAAGTGGGGGTACAACAACCTCACCCCATAATTTGCTTAGCAATCTGTATGGACTAACTCCAATATACTTTTAAGAGAATCAACTAGACAGTCAGACTCAATCTTAATAAAAAGTATATCAAAGAGTTATATCTCAATTTCTCGATTCAATACTTATTCAAGAAAATAGAAATCTACGAATCTAATTGAATACAAAAGAAATTAACTTGAATGGTACCAAAGAACAATGTTCAAGGATCAATCAATTTCAATCAACAACCAAAGGTCGGATTTCCCAATTGATTGATTCAACTCACAACCTGTGATATTTCAAATATATAACAAAATATAAGGCGAAAAAAGAAATAACACAGACACCAGAAGTTTTGTTAACGAGGAAACCGCAAATGCAGAAAAACCACGGGACCTAGTCCAGATTGAACACACACTGTTTTGTTAACGAGGAAACCTACAGACACTAGCCTACTACAAACTAACTTCGGTCTGGACTGTAGTTGAACCCCAATCAATCTCACACTGATCCAAGGTACAGTTACGCTCCTTACGTCTCTGATCCCAGCAGAATACTACGGACTGGATTCCCTTAGCTGATCTCACCCACAACTAAGAGTTGCTACTGATAAATGCCTAAAATACATCATTTGAGTATCGTTTTCTTGTACTTTTCTTTGTTCATTTTCTTGTTTTGGTTTTATATTACGCTTGTTTTGCATTTTTAGGTACATCGGAGTCATGTGACAAGAAAGATGGAAAATAAAGGCCGAATACATTGGTTGAGAAGCTTTGGCGTTGTTGGAGTTGAAGTTACTAGGAGTACAAGGCTGTTTGCTTTGAAAACCAATAATTACTGAAGGCAGACGAGTCCGTATTCATGGCCACCATACCCTTTATAATATCAGAACAAAGCTCGAGCAAAGTTCATTCAGAATCTTCTTTTTACATAGCCAGCTAGCTCCGCACCAATTCCTACCACCGGCTAGCCATGAGTCCGTGAGAAGCGTTCGATGGGTTATGAGTTTGAAGCCAACTAGGTGTTTATGGGTAAAAACTGTTTCTGCTGGTTTTGGTAAATTTGGGTGTGTGGATGAGAAATAAATCTAAACCTAAAACAAATGCACTGTACGAGAGTACTTTAGATTCGAGAGATCAATTTTTACAATTCTAGCCTAAACCAAGAAATGGCCGTTCCAGTCTTGCTTCGGTCACAAAGAGAAGGAGAAGGGTTGGTCTTAGGGAGGGAAGCGAAGAAGGTATTGAGACCAGAATGGTTAATTCTGAAGGTGTGGCTATTTTATGACTTGTATCAGAATTTGGAACTGGCTTGCGGAATGTAAGCTATCAGTTCTTTGGTATTTTTCTGGATACTGTGTTGTTGTTCTCACCAAAACTTGTTGTTTTGTGAAAATAGGTAAAACCTATTTATACAAGTCATATTGAATGCACACTGATCTCGTAGAAAGTGGGAGTGATTGAGTAATGGAGAAGTGGGATTGTGTGTAAATGCCAGAGAACACGTTCCCAACATGTAGGAAACTGGTTAGTTTACACCCACTACTTCTTACCGCCACTAACTGCCCTGCTTTCTGACACTTTCTTATAATGGACGTTTTGCACGACGTACGCTGTAAACCGCCAGACCAATACCCCGATGAGCATCCCCCACTTTGTGACATGTTTGATGTCTCGAGTGTTTTCGTGGAAAACGTGTAACAGATTGCTATGGGTGGCAAGTCGAAGTCAGGATACTTGCCACAGTAGAATAACACGTGATGCTATTTGGCTTGTCTTGGTTGGTCGCCCAAAACTTGCCACAGGCATGTCAATTATGTGGCGAATTTGGACGGCTGAGATCGTAACTCATGAGAAAGGGTGGCCATTGATTATGGCCACATTCTGTTGGCGGCTGATGGTAGCATAGTGGCGTCATTGGCACATGCCAATGGCGTAATGTCATATAGCGGCATGCCAGTGGCATAGTGGCACCTGGCGTAGCCATGGCAACTGTTTTGGCATATTGGTGTTAGACCCAAATATGGCTCTGGCAACATTGGCCCTGTTGTTACATCAAACTTTAAGGCCTTAGGAGAATTACTTGACTTAGTTGGCATGGCAACTTTATCTAAATTAGGGTTTGGCATATCGAAACCCTAATTAGCGCGTATGACATGGCCGCGGCACGGTGGCGTCTTATGCAATCGGCGCCATGGCCACATTAAAGGAATTATAGCAGGACAACGTATGGGAATAACCACAGGCGCAAGGATGGCCATAGGTGGTTATAGAATGGCGCCACTTTTAGGGTTCGGCGGGTCCCACATGGCTCGCGACATGTTGTGGGGCCAAAGTAGCGTAATTGGGCCATGATGAGTGCCAAATATTGCATATTTCTACATCTATTTATTGTCATTTAGCTCATCTTTTGTGTTCAGAAATCAGATATTATCCCAGATTCTATGTTTTCTTTGTTTTCAAGAAAAAATAATTGTACTAATTAATTTTGTGTTTTTAGGTAGTAAATAAAGCTCGGAGAAATTGAGGAGCCAAAAGAGCAGAAAATTGGAGACAAGCGTCTATGGAGCAGTAAAGCCAAAGCCCGCGCAAGATCGATCGTTGCAACCCAACAAATAGCAACCCATTTACAAGACATGGGCTTGAGCTAGCCAAGACCCGCCCACAACCCGGATCCAAAGCCCGTTTTACTCGAGCCATCGATTTGATCCTCTAGATCCAACGCCGCTCCGTCCCTCCCATCATTTTTCACTGCATTCCCGCTCAACACCAAAACCGCCTATACCCTTATCCCAACCGAACCAAACACTCCCTTCCCCTTTCTCTTTTCTTTCTCCCCGACAAAGACCAGAGAAAGCATACCTTCTCTTCTTCCCCGACCATGGCAGAGCCGAGCTCACCACCACCATCTCCTTCACCATCTCTCCCGACAACCACAGCAACAGCGCCGCCTTCGCCACCTCTCCTAATTGCTCTCTAGCTCTTCCATAGCTTCTTCCCTAGAAGCTAAGTGAGAGATAGAAAGAATTAGGGTTAGGTTTTCACAGATGAGGAGGAATTTCAAAGTAAGGAGTTTTCAGAGCCGATTGAGCAGAGCTGACACTGATTCAGCGATGTGGGTGAGAGGGTATTCTTTTATTTTTCCAATTTGAAGTAAATTAGGGTTTTGAATTTGCATGTATAAATAGGGCGAGGCTGAGTTTGTAATAGGTTATGCCTGGATTAGCCAGAGCACAAGCTTAGTGTAATTTGTGTTTTAACTGTTTTTAATCATGTTCTAATTTGTGAAACTAGGGTTTAGATGAAACCCATAATCTACTGCTAAGTTTGGTTCATGTTTTGATATTGTTCTTGTTGTGCTATAATGTTTAGGATAAATATAATCGAACACTTCAAACATTTTACTTTCTGAGTGTATGCCGTGTATCCATTGTAGTTAGATTACTTCTATGTTGAATGTGTTGCAATTCATGCTTCATTGATTTGTTATTGATCCTTAGACTAATTGTGCCCCGAGAAGACAAGATTAGTGCTTTGGAAAGATACCCTAATTGCGATTAGAATATCCATCTTAGGATAGGTTTAATCATCTAAGTAATGAAATTGATCGTGATTAGTTGTCTTTGTGACAAGACAACTAATACTAGGGTTAGTTAGTTGCCTTAGTTGATAATAAGCCATCCATTGAGACCCCGGATAAACGGCAGACTTGCATCTTGTCCCAGTATCCATTACAAGGGACAAGAACATTATTGAAATTGGACTGACTTAGCTAAGATTAGGTGGTGGATTCGGCTGCCCTAGTGCTCTTTAATTTGCATTCTTGTTTTCTATTTCGTGTCACTTAAAAATCATCTAGTCGCATCGACAACCAACTTACAACTTTGTCACTTCTCTAGAAATCAGTAAGGAAAGCCCTTAGATCAATTATACGCACACTCCATTTCCCTGTGGATCGACCTGTACTTGACACGCCTCCAACAGGCGCTGTGCACTTGCAGTATTACAAGTAGGCGAAAAATCAAACATCTCTTTTCAATCCTACCAAGTTTTTGGCGCCGCTGCCGGGGAATTGGTAGTGCGCTGTAGAGATTATTGGCTTGCACTTCACTGATTTTCATTGCACCCCTCACATATTTACTTTGAATTGTCGCCTTTAGCCTTGTATAGTGTAACTTAGTGTAATCATATCATTAGCATCTTTGCATCACTACCCCGTAAGTAACTTAGTGGAACTGGTATCATCTCAAGCTTGTAGTTCTCATCTCAAGCCGCGTTTATACTTGTAAACTCTCTTTCACCTTCATAAAACAAAGGCATCCGTGAGTTGAGCATTGGCATCATTGGATAAATTTTTTTTTTTAACACCCGTGACTTGTCTCATTCGAACAGTATAACCAAGTACGCTGGTTAACCTTCATATTACGAGAATCCTTGTTTTGAAATTCTAGTATCAGTCTTTTGAACTTACTTAGGTAATGCTCTCTTGCTTTAAAATTGTGAAAATTGAGAACTGAAGTTGATCTGTTGAGTTAGCAGGTGTGCCCGCCGTGTGTCGCCGTCAGCCGAGCAAGCCCAAGGAGAGAACAACATAGCCATGTGGCTACAACCGCCGCCCGTCACATTTGTGCTTGAGCCGTGAATTTGAGGTTAGCCAAACTTGCTACTAATGTGCATTCTTCGAAATTTGCCGAGCATCACAAAGATAACCACCGTATTGGCCTTGCATGATGAGAATAGCCACCCTGCTAGGCAACCATCTCTAATTGTCTCTGCTGAACTAATTGGTTGCATATCTCGTTGACACTTGAAATTTTTTTGAAAATCAAATGTGTGCTTTCATGTGATCTCGTGCACCGAAATTAGGTAAAATAGTGCAGATTTTCACCGAGAAACCTTAGCTTCCATCTTCCATGTGCTTAACCCTCACCCCGTAGGCCGTGAGGTTGAGCCGCAATTTAGATAACCAAGCTAGCTGAAAGCCCCAGTTGAAGTCGATCGAATTAGTTGATATCAACTCAGCCGTTGACATCAACCGAGTGAGTTGATGCCACATGCCCCGTGCCTTGTGTGACCCCCGTGAGCCATCTACCTTACACTTTTGGTGCATAAACCTCGTTGACAAACTCGTCAACTAACCCTGTTGACTCTGTCACCCTTAAGCATAGCCTGTGGAAACCAAGAACGTCAACTGAGCTAAGCCATCTGCCCTGCAATTTTTGGGTTTAACCTGTGAAAAGTGACATCAACTGAACCAGTTGACACTCTGCTAAACCCGGTTAGAAATTGCTCATCTGTTGCATTTGTGAACTGGTACTAGCAATGTGTGTGATCTCGTGCACCTGCTAACCAATGCTGTTCCATCTGCCCTACAAATCATTGAGTATTAACCTCTGAAAATTATAACATCAACCAACCCAGTTGACCCTCTGGTGTGTTGTCAATCAGGCTTTAATTTGTTCAACTTTGCATTTGCTTGACCCCCGTGAACCTTTGATGTTGCGAATTGTATGCCATGCTCACATAAGAAATCGTTTCTTTGCCGTAGTCGCAAACTTGCAAACCAAACTGTGACGGACCTTGCCCAACCAATCTGCCTTACATTTTTGGGAATAACCCTATTGACACTTGCATCTGAGTAGTGTGCTGACTTGCTGTTTTGCCTTAGCTAATTGCCATAAGAGCTTAGCTCTGAAGTAGTGCTGTAACCACACAACCCCGTGAATCCTCGCATATCTCGTGCATGATCCGTGAAAAAAAATTGGGGTCAATCGACCTGTTGACATCCCTAGAGGCATTACTTTCCACCTTGACGCATCACCGCTTGTCTCGGTGGCAAAGATCACAACTCTGTGTACACAAATGCTAGGCCTAGCCTTTTAAATCTCGTGAGCATTGTCTATCCGTATTGCACGAGATTGAGGGTCATCATTGTTTATAAGCATCGGTTCTATGCGTATGCATTTGTGTCTTGGGCCGAGCGATAACACATCCTTGAATCTGTGTGCACAAGCATAATCCTATGACATGAGAGAGTTGCTTTGGGGAACTGATATTGTATTGGTTGTACAAAATCGATTGATTAACCGATAGACTAGCCACACCGATGAGTTATCTTTCCGCATGAGAGTGTTAAACTAGCTACCTTGTTAACCTTTGAAGCTTACCCGTGATCACCAAGACCCCCGCATCTCGCCGCAACTGTGTGACCCGTAACCTTGTGCATGCTTGACTTTGTTTGAAATCTTGTGTGAGCTATCATCGCCAAGCTCATTCGTCGTTTTCACTTGTTGAATGCTAAGCCTGCAAATCTATTGTGAGTCCCTGGTTAACCCATCTCGCCCGAAATTCTGCGCATGCCATCGAGAATTGAGGTCAACCGAACCGGATGACACTCGCACCTCGTTGAATTTGTTATAAATTGCTAAGAACTGTTCTTCCGTTGCATCTCTCGAACCGGTATCACTATTGTGTGTGTGATTTTGTGGCATTTGAATGAGGGTTGAGTAACTTGAGTAAGCATAATCATCCGCCCCGTGCACCTTTCTCCCGCCAACTGGCAGTGGTGTATAAAGCGATCTTTGTGTCTTTCTTAAAATAAAGAAGAAGAAGCACTCCTCGTGCTTAGAATCAGTGTCAATTTTGTTGTGTGAATTGTGTCTCACCGGGCTCGCACAAACTTGAAGCCCACATAAACCAAACTGAAGCCCACTTAAACCAAACTAAAGCCCACCGTGCACCGGGCTCGCATAACAACTAGGCTGTGCAACTATTCGGGCCGCATATAACTCAGGCCACACATAACTTGGGCTGCACATTTGTAACACCCAAAGACACTCTGTGTGTTTAATTCTAAAAATTGGGTGCCATTTTCTTGTATCATCTTTCCTTCTCTGTGTTGATATGATTTGATGTGTGCTAAGCTATGGTTGCTTCTTTTTGAGTTCAAATTAAGTTGCTAGATCATGTCAGGATTTTGGTCTGCAACTGGGGATGAAAACAAATCCATTAGAGAGCTTGCTTATGGGCATGCTTCATAATATGAACATCCCACAGCCCATAATGATTTTAGGGAGTATTATGAGCCATCTCAGGGCCCTGACCTTGAATGCATGTACCCTAATCATTTTGCACAGATGTATCATTCACCACTGGTGGGGAGTTGGACAAATTTATACTCCCCGACCTCGTATATGCACTCGGTGGAAGAAAACCTCATGCCCATAGAGCAAAACAATGCTAGGTTTGAATTGAATGCATTGCATGATCATCCATCTAGCAACATGTCTGAGTTTCCCTTGTGTAGTGAACCTGTGCACAACCATATTATGAATATCCATATGAGGCATGCATACCCACTAGTGAAGACTCTCCTTCAATTGAACAACTAACTATGATTCTTCAAATGAACCTGATTCAGTTACAAAATGAAGAATGGAAGGAAGTTCATGATAGGATGTTTGTTATCTCTGATAATTTTGAAAATAGTGTTTCTATTCCCACTCATGCAACTAACACGAATATGAACCTAATCTAGAGGTAGATGAGTACACTCGGAAATGCTCGGATTTTGAATAGGAAATGCGGTTTTGTTATGATGATGATGATGAATATGATATGTTAGAAGAGCATGTGTATGCTTGAAGATATGGTGGAACCTTTGGGTTGGCCGACGTTAAGCGTCTCTTCTCTGCGGAACCCTATGATTGATGCTTCTTCTAATATTCATACATGTGATGCTGAATTGGGGTGTGAACAATTGTTCGCTGAAAATGAGAATGCTACACAACTTGTTTGTGACTTAAGAAAGGATGAATCTTCTGTTGACACTAATGTTCTTATGGATCATGATATTATTTTTGTGTCTGATTCCCTGCCCATATCACAAGATGTTGCCCCCTCTGATTTGCCTATGCATGACACAAAGCTTTTGGATAATGATGATTATGACATGGAGATTGATGAATTATTTTATGCAAGTGAACATGATTTGTCTAATTCTCAGCCTAGGTCACAATGTGAAGTTTCTTGTGATCTCCCTATGCATGAAACTGAAGTTGTAGATGATGATTATGGACTAGAGCTTGTAGAAATGTATTATGAACATGAGCATGTTACAACACTTGTAGATGATTTGGGGGATATTGTTGTGAGTGATACTGTTACTCTTGAGCTCACACATGTGAACAACTTAGACAAGCCCAACATCATGCCCATGTCACAGTCTGATAGATTTCCACCCAACCTAGGTTTGGCTTGTCACAAAAATCTTAAACCAACTATTCTGAGAGTTCCTAATTTAGGCTTAGAGCTTTGTGCTTCCCAAGTCCTCTCGGACTATTTTGCATCAAAGTATAACACCTTTAAGGAACCACAGTTGGAATATGTATGTCTGCCTGTTCTTAGCAAAACTCATTTTGAGTTAGACCTTGTGCATGATGTACCTTTAAATTTGCAAGATTTTGTGCTCAAAAATACATCTGTTGACAAGTTTAGGTTTGGGGGAAAATCGTTCACATATGCAGTCTTACTTGCATTCTCATGTTATATTTGTGTAAGGCTGTTGTTGTTTCTGCATATCATCTTTTGGGTTGATCCTCAACTCTTTAGATTGTTGGTGTATGGTGAATTTTCATTGTATATAATCCAGTAGGACTTGTTAAATTTTCTATCTTGATTCGGTTGAGTCTTCTTTTTATTGTGCTAATCCGATATGATCTCCGCTGAGAATGTTGGACTCTAGCCTTGACTAATGAAGCTCTAACCTTGCTTTCGCCGACATCCAGTAATCTCTTCCCTTTTCTCTACTCAACATAGTTCTCTTGGTATGTGACTGTTTAAATTCTTATCATCTGTTGACACATTGAGGACAATGTTTGATTTAGGTTTGGGGGTACATTTGCATTTGCATTTAGAGTTTTTAGTCTTCTTAATACAAAAAAAAAAAAAAAAAAAAAAAATCAAAAAAAAAACAAAAAATTTAAAAAAGCTTTGTAAATACTTGCATAAAAACCTCCAACTTTTAGAGATCTTAGAGTCACTAGCATGCTTCTAGCTATGTTAACATAGAGAGTCTGACCGAAATAACAGAACTTGGAAGTCTTTGGAGAACACAATCGGGTTTCTTAGTTGATTAGAGCGTTAAAATTGGATTTAACCATACCGGAGGGCTAATTAGGGTCTTTGTTTAGATATTCGGAGTAGAATTGTGATCACCCATAGTGGAGACTACCCATTTTACATCAAGTGAGGCACCAACCTTCGTTTTTGTGACTTTCTAGAAAAGTGTTAGAGTGTGTGTCACCGTACGTCAATTCCGGTAGGAATGGTGAGCTACCCAACTTCGCACAACTTTCAAAGACTATTTTTGATCTCTTGAGTGCTAATTTTGTCAATCATAAGGGTGACATTTAAAGATGAAAACTCCTTCTAAATATCGATTTGCAGTTAGCATCACTCTCTCCCTCTCAACAACATCAACACATTCATAGAAACACATCATCGTCAGCAAGCGGAGCATCATCAGAATATTTGAAGAAAAGTTGAAATAGTCCAAGGTTCACGTGCAATAAAGAAAATAAAAGAAAATAGGATGAGAATTAATGAAGTTTGTGAAATCAAGACAATACAAGTTGTGAAAAAATTGAGTTTTATTGTTTTATTGTTATTTTCATTTCATGAAAAAAAAAAATTGAGTTTTAGTGTAATTTGTGTTTTAACTGTTTTTAATCATGTTCTAATTTGTGAAACTAGGGTTTAGATGAAACCCATAATCTACTCGCTAAGTTTGGTTCATGTTTTGATATTGTTCTTGTTGTGCTATAATGTTTAGGATAAATATAATCAACACTTCAGCATTTTACTTTCACAAAGTGTATGCCATGTATCCATTGTAGTTAGATTACTTCTATGTTGAATGTGTTGCAATTCATGCTTCATTGACCGTTATTGATCCTTAGACTAATTGTGCCCCGAGAAGACGATTAGTGCTTTGGAAAGATACCCTAATTGGCGATTAGAATATCCATCTTAGGATAGGTTTAATCATCTAAGTAATGAAATTGATCTCGTGATTAGTTGTACCGTGACAAGACAACTAATACTAGGGGTTAGTTAGTTGCCTTAGTTGATAATAAGCCATCCATTGAGACCCCGTATAAACAGCAGACTTGCATCTTGTCCCAGTATCCATTACAAGGGACAAGAACATTATTGAAATTGGATTGACTTAGCTAAGATTAGGTGGTGGATTCGGCTGCCCTAGTGCTCTTTAATTTGCATTCTTGTTTTCTATTTCGTGTCACTTAAAAATCATCTAGTCGCATCGCCAACCAACTTACAACTTTGTCACTTCTCTAGAAATCAGTAAGGAAAGCCCTTAGATCAATTATATGCACACTCCATTTCCCCGTGGATTGACTCCGTACTTGCCACGCTCCAACAAAGCGCCGTGCACTTGCGGTGATTACAAGTAGGCGAAAAATCAAACATCTCTTTTCAATCCTACCGGAAAGCCACGAGATGGAAATTAGGTTACGACTAACACCACTAAGGCAAGAGCCGTGTTTGAAAACCCTAATTGGAATATGTCATGATGTTTAGCCACGAACAAGAAATGGGTTAGCACATTGGCGCGCTATTTATGGTAAGTTGCCACGTTCTACATGCCTCTGTGGCAAAGTGGCACGTTTGGCACGTTGGGCATGCCAATTAACGTTTTTGCGAGGCATGGCATGTTCGTCATGTCACTAACATGCCGGAGCGGAATGGCACGTTTGGTATGTTTGGCATGCCAATTAGCGTATTGGCGCAACTTTGCCTCTTTTGATACTGTGGCAGGTTTAGAGCAACCTGATTGGTCGATTAAAAGAGGGGCCGACCAAGCATGGGTGTGGCCACACTTCTAGTGTGCGTGTGGCGGATTTAGAGCGACCTGATTGGTCGATGGGAAATAGGGCCGGTAAGTATGGGCCCAGCCACAACTCATGTGCGTGTGGCAGGAATAGGGTCCGGTTCGAGCAGCATGGGGTGTGGCCACTTGCAAGTGGCGCCGGCTGGCCTATGGCGTCGCCACACCTCCCTTTGTTGCTGCTCCTATTCCGCGGCCCCCTTTATTCCTTGTTTTCTGATTTCAGGTAGGATTTGGCACCTACTAATCCATGGCGGATTAATTTCCTAGTCCGCCTAGGCTTAATTTAGACATGCAAGGTCTAATATACCGTGCAAGGCGCAAAACCCTAATTTTTGCAAATTAGTCAGTGTAATATCTGAAGCTTGTGAATCATCACAAAATTGATTAAATTCTATGTGTTGACACATAGTTCTTTAAGTTCATTGCCAGAGAAGTATGCTTTCCGATTGAATACTTTATGCAAGGACCTTAGCCTTGATATTTGGAAATTGTGCTACTCTGCTTTGCATGGTGAACACAAATTGTCATGCCATATCAATATTAAGGGTTCATCCGGGAACATAGCAATGTAAAGCATTCAAAAGAACTTAAATTAACCGAATAACACGGCAAGGTTCCAAAATTTACAGAGTATCTGGGATTGTTGCTACATGCACCATTTTGGATAAATTTCAGGTGAATATATTGAGTTGCTCAATAAATGCGCCAGCGAAGAGGTTGAACACTCATCACTTTTACATGGCTCCGTTTCTTTGCAGAGTGACGGCAAATTAAATGCAAGGTTTTACAAATTTAGCCCCGAACTAAAAACCACCATCAATATTAAGTCCCCTGCTTAGTATGTAACAGTGGCATTGTTGCGGGTGTTTGTAGGTGAAAATGGTTTCTGCTGATTTCGGTAATTTTGGGTGTACGAGTGAGAAACAATTTAAACCGTAAACAATGTACTGCAAGGGAGTACTTTAGATTCGATAGATCAATCTGTATAAGTCCGGCCTAAACCAAGAAATGGCTGTTCCAGACTTGCTTCGTTCACAAAGTGAAGGAGAATGGGTTGGTTTTGGGGAGGGAAGCAAGGAAAGTGATGAGACCAGAATAGTTTATTCTGGAAGAGTAGTTGTGTTACTACGACTTGTATCAGAAAAGTGGGAAGGCTAACAAAATGGTAAGCTAGCAAGTATTTTCTGAGTGTTGTGTATTCCCGAATGAACTTGTCTTTCTGTGGAAATAGGTAAGACCTATTTATACAAATCGAAGTGAAACGTACCCTGGTCTCATTAAGGAATGGAAAAATGGGTAAGTAAATGGGAGGAGGTGGTAACCGTATGCATGGTATTGATGTTCCATAAAATCGTTAACGTATGGAATTGATGTCCCATGAACGTTTCACCTTTAATTCCCTCTATTTACTAACCGCCTCACCCTTATGACACTTCCTTATGATGGGCGTAGTGTACGCCGGACGCTGTAAACCGCCAAACGAATACCCAAAGAGGATCCCCCAGTTTGTGATATGTGTTGATGTCTCGAATATTTTTGTGGAAAACATGTAGCATGTTGTTCTTGCCTGGCAAGTCATACTTGGGAGACTTGCTAGCTTGGTGACCTTCGACGGTCGAGATTTTGCATCTCAATAGGAAAGATAGTCGTTGATCGTGGCATGTTTTCGTTTTGGTAGCCGCGTAGGGAAGGCCAGCATGGTGGCGCGGCTAGGTTGGCATGGCCAAACTTAGGTTTTCGGGCCAAAGTTTACCATGCGTTGTGTGGTAACCTTGGATGGCTAGGATTTGCTCTGAGGATTGAAGGGGGGCCGTCGATTGTCGCACGCCTTTGTTTTTGGTAGCCGCGTAGGGAACGCCAGCATGGTGGCGCGGCTATGTTGGTTAGGGCCAAGGTAGGATGTAGTTTGGCTTGGCGTGGCGGGGCCAAGGGTTTGCCATGGGCACATGGTGCGGCTAGCTTGGCTAGGGCCAAGGCAAGGCGTGTTTGGCTTGGCATGTGGGGCCAAGGGCTTGCCATGGGCGCATGGCGTGGCTAGCTTGGCTAGGGCCAAGGCAAGGCGTGTTTGTCTTGGCATGTGGGGCCAAGGGTTTGCCATGGGCGCATGGCGTGGCTAGCTTGGCTAGGTGCGGTTTGGTTTGGCATGTGGAGCCAAGTGTTTGCCATGGGCGCATGTTCTGGCTAGCTTGGCTGTGTGGCCTAGGCAAGGCGTGTTTGGCTTGGCATGTGGGGTCAAGGGTTTGCCATTGGCGCATGGCGTGGCTAGCTTGGCTAGGTTCGTGACCAAGCTAGGGTTTTGGGCCCTAAGGTCGTTTGGTAACCTCGGACGGCTAGGATTTGCTCCTGAGATTGAAGGGCGACCGTTGATTGTTTTCGTTTTTGGTAGCCGCGTAGGGAAGGCAAGGTGGCGCGGCTAGGTTTGCATGGGGCCATGGAAAGGTGCGTTTGGCAAGGCGCGGTAGGTGTGGCTTGCATGGTTTGCCATTGGCACTGGGGTGCGGCTAGCATGGTTGGCATGCCTTGGCGCGGTAGGTGTGGCTGGTATGGTTTTCCATTGGCACAGGTGTGTGGTTTGGCTTGGCATGGCGGGGCCAAGGGTTTTCCATGGGCACATGGTACGGCTAGCTTGGCTAGGGCCAAGGCAAGGCGTGTTTGGCTTGGCATGTGGGTCCAAGGGTTTTCCATGGGCGCATGGCGTGGCTAGCTTGGCTAGGGCCAAGGCAAGGCGTGTTTTGGGTTGGCATGTGGGGCCAAGGGTTTTCCATGGGCGCATGGCGTGCCTAGCTTGGCTAGGTGCGGTTTGGCTTGGCATGTGGGGCCAAGGGTTTGCCATGGGCGCATGGCGTGGATAACTTGGCTAGGTTTGGATTGGCATGTGGGGCCAAGGGTTTGCCATGGGCGCATGGCGTGGCTAGCTTGGCTAGGTTTGGCTTGGCATGTGGGGCCAAGGGTTTTCCATGGGCGCATGGCGTGGCTAGCTTGGCTAGGCCAAGGCAAGGCGTGTTGGCTTGTCATGTGGGGCCAAGGGTTTGGACCAAAGGTCGTTTGGTAACCTCGGACGGCTAGGATTTTCTCCGGGATTGAAGGGCGACCGTTGGTTGTCGCACGCCTTCGTTTTTTGTAGTCGTGTAGGGAAGGCCAGCAAGGTGGCGCGGCTAGGTTGGCATGGGGCCATGGCAAGGTGCGTTTGGCAAGGCGCGATAGGTGTGGCTGCCATGGTTTTCCATTGGCACTGGGGTGCGGCTAGCATGGTTGGCATGCTTTGGCGCGGTGGCTGGCATGGTTTGCCATTGGCACTGGGGTGCGGCTAGCATGGTTGGAATGCTTTGGAGCGGTAGGCGTGGCTGGCATGGTTTGCCATTGGCACAGGGGTGCGGCTAGCATGGTTGTCATGCTTTGGCGCGGTAGGTGTGGCTGGCATGGTTAGCCATTGGCAAATGCGGTGTGAGAATTAGGGTTTTAGCCTGTCGAAACGCTAATCAACATTAGAAAAAGGTATCCTGGTAATTTTCTCGCAGACAAATTAAAGGGTTCAATAAATGTGCTTGGTTTGGACATTATTACTCAAGTTCTGTGACGTCACTGTCTGACTAGGGTTTTACGATTTTACCCCTAAGCTAAAAACCACCATCAACATTAAGCCCCCTGCTTAGTTCGGAACAAGTGCCTTGTTGCGAGGTAAGCATATGATGGTGACAAAAAGGACGGAATCAAGACGTAAATCATTGCAAAGATGGTCGGAAAACCGACTAACCTTTTTGAGAGGTGAAGAGAGTTTTGCTTCCGTGTTGGTGGCCCCGCATAAGTTAGACTTGGGGATGCAGACCGTGGAGGGGTGAGACGAAAGTTCTTGGCTTGGTCCGGCCGTACATCACCGAGGCAAAGCGGGCACAGTCTTAGAAGAAAAAGCGTAGCGGATGGCTTGGCACGTGGGGCCAAGAGGTGGCGTGGTCTTAGGAAGGCAAGCATGGTGGATGGCTTGACACGGTTGCTATTTGTGGCAAGGAGAGTTCATGATCCCACGTTTGGCAGCCTTGCATAGATCTTATTCATGTAGACCGTGAAGCGGTGAGGTGAGAGGCGTGACTTAATCTGGCTTCTCATCATATTGGATGGGTTAAGGAACATCATAATGTTGGCTCGACGAGTTGTTGGTGTCGGCGTGGCAAGCCATGGCATGGACAGCCTGGCATGATAGGGCCTGCGATAATGGAGTGGACGGCTTGGCATGGTGCGGCCATGGAAAGGCGTGGTCCGGTGAGGAGAGGTGTGCACAGTTTGGGGAGGCAAAGCATAGCGGACGGCTTGGCGTGTGGGGCCAAGGCACGGCGTGAGCGGTCTTGGGCGTGGAAATTGGTCTTTGCGGGACCGGTTTCCTCTTTTCCTTTCTTGGCTCAAAATAGGAAATCCTTTCCTTGTTCAAACTCCCACGTACCATGTATATATAAAAGGAAGGCCGGATTTTCTTTCGTTTCACGCCTATTTTTTTTTTATCCCAGCCGTGTGGTAGCAGTAAAGCAAAGCGGACAAGCAAATCCCAGGTATGCCTTCCAATACTTCTTCTTTAACTTGTTTTCTCTTTTCTTTTGTGTTGGTATAAACCTTAGTTGTAGGCGTACCTTTTCATGACCTTGTGGAAAATGTTGGTGTGAATCCTAGACGTAGGTATGTTTTGCACGAGCTTGTAGTAGTACTTAGGCATGAATACCATAGTAATGTTGACCGCCTCAACTCACTGTACAAAGTAAGCACGCGATAGTAATTTCCATCCCTTCCCCACGAAAACCTAGTTTTTAGGGTTTACTCCTTGTTTTGGTGTGGCCATGTGCATGGTTCCTACGGTGGGGTGCACCTCCTCGGTCGGACAAGAATTTTATGCTGCAGGGTATGGCTTAGAAACAAACTGGCTTGCTTCTTGGGTGGAAAAATAATTTTCGTGCACTTTCCGTAATAATTTCTCTTCGTATTGTTCCATTGTAGTTGTTTGTAAGGTGAAAGTAGCGTGGGAGAGTCTTTATTATGATGTCACTTGAGAAAAGTTCTGCCGTACCGAAAGATATTGGCAATTCCAAGCCAAACGTAGATGATGAGTTCTTCACGACATCAGCCACGGTTAAGAGAAATCACCCCAAGTATGTGTCGATTCTTGACGATTCGGAAAGTGAGGGAGAAGACCGTCGGTTCGGCCGGGAGGCGTAATAAGGTTTTGCCTTCGAGAGGAAAGAATATCATGCCTCTCCTATTGACTTTAAAATCTCTGTGAGTCCGTTGCGTCCCTTCGAGAAATGGATACGGTTTATGATGAGCGGGGAGCATGTAAAACCCAATTTGACCAAGGCGCAGATTGTTGGTCTTTGTTGCGGCTTCCATGATGCTCAGTTAGGAAAGATATTCCAGGCCTAGTTGCTTTTATTTCCAGGATGGTGTCCGGACACCCACACGGCCGTATGTAGGTGGGGTGAAATGACCATCTCCTTGGAGAGCGTGGATGTGTTGCTAAATATTCCCGTAATTGGAAACCTCGACATTAGGTTGTCTGCAGATGAAGAATAAATGCGCGCGCCCGGGTTGCGAAGTCAAATGGATTCGTTCGGAAAGAAAACGAGACGAAGTGCTTTTATGGTAGTGGGTGTCTCGGTGGTTTCTGACGAGTTGGAGTCGAACCAGAAGAATAGCATACTTCATGTCGCAGTGTTCTTGGCTCTTTGGTTATCCAGAGATATTTTTGATGATGTCTCCGGTAAGATGGAGATAAGGTAGGAACTTATCAAGTTTGCTATAAAACTGGCAAAAGTCATCGTTCTCCCTATTGGCGGTTTGTTTCTTGGTTCTCTGTACGCACACTTGGATCAGCTGGTCTCGGATATTTGTGCTTCAAACGGCTATATGAAAGTGGATTCGTACATTCATGCCGCCTTTCTTCGGGCGTGGCGTGGGAGCACTTAGGAGAAGTACGCCCCAAAATTGTTGGTTGTACTTCCCGAGTCTTGGGGTGGCTCCAGGATACTGCGCTGGTCGAATAGGCGTCCTAAGATTGGCTTGAACCTGGTTGGATTTCTTGACAACTCGTACACGGTTAATTTTCGTCCATGGGCTCCGGTGCATGCGTCTATAACTCAGATCAGTACCTTTGCTCCTGTTCCGAACATGTCTTTGTCTTCTGATAAAGAGGATCGGAGTGTTGGAGAGATGGTGTTCATGCGAAGTTGTACGCCCGGTCATGTACAGTATTTCTTTCGAGGATCTTGCAAAGCGATCTCTTACAATATTGATAGGGCGGCTCGGCATATGGGTTTTGACCAAGGGGTCCCACTCGTTCGTCAGCCGGTTGTTCCAGAAATCCCGTTGTCCACTGTTCTCGATGCTAGTGCTCTTGCGTCGGGTCAAAGTCTCCTTTTCTGCTTGCGGAACGAAATCCATCAACAACCTCCAAATATAACATATTTTGGCGGGATGAGTTTCTTTGCTATCCATGGATTCGTGAATGATGTGGTAGAAAATCGTCGCGGTAAGCCCTATCCTGCGATTTTAGCGGAACATCCATTCTTTGAGGGATCCCAAGCGAAAATCCGTTAGCCCGAATGCGAGATAGTCCCCAAGTGAAGGAGCGAAGATCTAAAAGCCGTCTTTGGTGGTTTTGAGTCGGATCCGATGGCTCTCCCGACTTTTAGCTCTTCCAATATGCAGTACATATAATTTTCTTCTGATTGATCGGATTGCGTATATCTTTGTCTCATTTCGAGTGTCTGTTCTTGTGCCTTGCCTAGGGTCTTAGCGGCGTAAACACCTTCACTAAACTTGCACGTAGTCGAAAACCGCACCTCTTGAGACGGAGGCGCGATCTTTGAGCCTACCCATGGAGAAGGGGAATCCGAGAAGGATGAAAGCTCGAGAGTCGAGATGGCGAGAGTAGTTCTTCCGATAGCAGTGGTGAATCTTCCTCTAGTCGGTCTGAAAGCGAATTAGTGAGTCTTATCCATGCTCTTCTTCTTCCTTCCTTCTTCCTCTCCCTTTATTTTTTTTTAAAAAAAAGAGTGTCTAAGCTATGATATCACAGAGCGAAGCCGGTTCTGAAGACAAACTTGAGATGGAAACTGGTGAAGACACGGCTTTGTGTCTAGCCGTGTCAGCCAAGCCTAGTGGCTTTGAAACAGAGGCCGATCAAGATGGAAGCGTTGTTGTGACTCAGACAGCGGAGATTTCTCACGTGAATGTTGGCGCAATTATTGTTAGGAATCCTTCGCGATTCGATGCGAGTCATGAGGCGCCACCTTTGTTCCTCCATACAGTTTCCTTATCCGGATCACGTGTTGATTGGGGGATTTAGCGTGCCATCTAAACATGAGGCGTTATATACCAAGATATGGGAAAGCTACAGTCATATTGCCACGACCAAGAAAATTACTAGCCGATACACGTTGTTCAAGCGTGTGGAGGAAGCCTTGCCTTCGATTGACGACATGCGCAACGTGACTGGTCATACGGTTTCTGAGGACGTAATCTCGAGCTGGAGGTTCCACCGTGACATGTGCATAAAGTTCGAGTTCAATGCTCCTTGGTTCGTCGACGGTTTGTCTGAGGTTGAAAAGTTCTTGGCCCAACGATCGAAGGTCCTTCCCACAGAACATGGTGAAGAAGCGGGAAGCGGAATTCAAAAGATTGTGCAGAGCAATTTGAAGTTGAAAAGGGCGGCTCTCAAAGCACGAGGGAGGCCTTTGCTAAGAGGAGCGAGCTCTTTGTTGAAAACTTTCCTTGAATACATTTACATCTTTTCTAAACTTCTTTATTTTTATTTTTGAAAGGCAAATGGAAGCGCCTGGTTTATGGTTTTGATTTTCTGGATTTTTTTTTGGGTTGATAGATAAATGTTACCTTGACGGTTTTGGATTATTCTTTTGGAATGAATCATTTAGGATTGAATTGTTTTTTTTTTTTTTTGGAAATGATGTTGTCTTGGTTGAAAGTGTTGACGGCATCCCAGGAAAACCATGGAACCGTGTGTTTGGTAGATGACATGGGGTGGAACAGAACATGGTTATTGTGTTTTTTTTTTATTCACGTGAAAACTTGAAAAGGTAAACCACGCATTTTGTCTGGGTAGGACTTACTTGGTTTTTTAGGTCTCCTGATGAAAAAGGAAACTTTAGGGTGTAAGACCAGGGTTTCGGGAAGCACCGTCATGATTGTGGAAAGTTCCCAGTCGTTACTGAGTTGCCTGATAACCGAGTCGTCAATTCTCGGGAGGATCGTTTGCTTCTATCCTATAGGAAGTCCCCAGTCATCCCTTGTCGTGTCATGACTGATAATCGGGTCGTCTGGTAACTGAGTCGTCGATCCCTGAACGGGTCGCCTGCTTCTATCATCTTGATGTCTGGGTCGAATCATGAGTTCGATGGTCGAAAATTGACATTGTAACCGAAAGATCAACCTCCCACTGTGGTCGCCAATTGTTTGTAGGTGAAAATGGTTTCTGCTGATTTCGGTAATTTTGGGTGTACGGGTGAGAAATAATTTAAACCCTAAACAATGTACTTGCAAAGGAGTACTTTAGATTCGAGAGATCAATCTGTACAAGTCCGGCCTAAACCAAGAAATGGCCGTTCCAGACTTGCTTCGGTCACAAAGTGAAGGAGAATGGGTTGGTTTTGGGGAGGGAAGCAAGGAAAGTGATGAGACCAGAATAGTTGATTCTAGAATAGTAGTTGTGTTACTACGACTTTGTTGATGGTGGATTTTCATTTAAGGTTAAAATTGTAAAAACCAGAAAATTATGCGCTAACATCTTGTAAAAGATAAAGCCATTAATAAGTGTTGAATACTTCTTCACTTTACTAATTCACCTAGAATGGAGCATGTGACAACAATCCCATTCTGTGAATTAAATACACGAAATTCATCCAGGTTGGAGCATGTAGCAACAATCCCATATACCCTGTGAATTTATAGCATTATTAATTAACGCGTGAGCAGCCTTGTATTTCCTGTACTCATTATCAGAGCGGCATGACAGGCGAAAGTGTTGCTCTCGGCGAGAGCAACCACGAACCTCAAAGCATTATAATGAAAGCATGTATGAAATACCCGAGGCTGTGCCGCAACTCTCGGTGTGTTATACTAGCCCGATTGAGCAACTCTCGGTGTGTTATACTAGCGATTGAGCATCCGGACTGTCCCGTATCATCCGGATATGATCTCGATCATCCAACTTCACCCGGATGATTGGATGGCCCGGATCAATTCCATAACCCCCAAGCGGTATGGAATATTTCTCGACGAACCAACGCGGACCCCGCATGGTCGGCCTCCAGTTGGCATAGCTTGCCAAAACGACCAAACCAGGAGGCGGTATGGGCGGAAAACCTAAATTAAGGTTTGCGGCACATTACATGTGTCACAAAACAGTCTCAACCATCCATCTTCGCAGGTATAGATGGAGGGTGTAGATGTAGATTCAAAGGCCCAGAGCATGTCAACACAATCACCGTGGGCCGCCACATACACGACCAATCGGTCGGGACCAACCATGGTTGGTCATCCCGATTAAATACGCCGAATAAAGCATGGTTACACGCCGTGAAAGCCAAAATTAGGGTTTTGAACATCACGAGCGTCCATCTTCTCCGACGCGAATGGAGGGCCCAAGATTAGATTAAGCACGTCCGGTCATACCAACATGACCACCGTGGACCCATCAATCTCCTCACCTCGGTCGGCCAAGGCATACCATGCCTGGTTATCCCAAATCGTCCGCCCAAACTAGCGTGGATACACTTCCCAATTGCAAACTAATCTCGACCGCTCAACTTCGCCGGGGACGATTTGAGTGGCTCGAGATCACGTTTTCATGGGACAATCAGGTATAGGCATGAACACCAGCCTACCATCTACACACCAGGACGATCGGCCAAGACCGACCAAGATTGGTCATCTTGGAACGTGCGCCAGAAGTGGGCATGATGCGCGGCTTTTGCGGCACCAGATTTATGTTGCAAAATCGATCTCAACCACTCCTCTTTAGGTCAAATTGAGTGGCCTAGATCGCACCTTCATGAGACAAAGTGAGGTACGTGCGTGTACACCCCGAGCATCTTTCTCCACACGCATGCCCTGGTCGGTCCTTTCCAAAACACTTCTCATGCTTGGTTTCGACCAAGTGAAGAGTGATACTGCGCACCTCTTCAAAACCTAATTCCATCAACTATGAGATGAGTGTCTCAAAGATCATCTCGTCCGTCCAAATTCACCAAGCTTGGTTATACAACCACAGTGGGGAGTTAATTGGTCGGTGAGGGCGTCATGGTAATCACCACCGTCACTCTACCACACCATGATGCATGATGCTGCATAGAATACACATGATACTTCACAAGTATCGACTTCCTAAATAACTTAGTTATTTAATCTAGCATTACATGCAACTTTCTCAGGGGTCCCACGATCCACACACTCGAGACATCAATCATGTCACAAACTGGGGGATACATCTTTGGGGTATTGGTGCAGCGGTTTCATTTGTTGATGGTGGTTTTTAAACAAAGGGTAAAATCGTAAAACCCCAAATAACCTAATGTCACCAGTGACACATTTATTAGGGCATTTAATGCATGTAATCAGTAATTAATAGGGGGTATTTTTTTCAAATTAGGGTTACGACGAACAAAACCCTAATTCACCTCCGTGCCAATGGCAAATCATGCCAGCCACATTTAGCCCAAGCTAGCCGCGCCATGCCAAACGCACTCTGCCTTGGCCCTAGCTACGCTAGTCACACCACGACAAGCCAAACACACTTACCTTGGCCCTATCCACACCTCTGTGCCAATGGCAAATCATGCCAGCCACACCAAAACGCGCCAAAGCATGCCAACCATGTTAGCCGCACCTCCGTGCCAATGACAAATCATGCCATCCACACCTAGCCCAAGCTAGCCGCACCTTTCGTGCCAATGGAAAATCATGCCGGCCACACCAAACGCGCCAAAGCATGCCAACCATGCTAGCCGCACCTCCGTACCAATGGCAAATCATGCTAGCCACATTTAGCCCGAGCTAGCCGCGCCATGCCAAACGCACTCTGCCTTGGCCCTAGCTACGCTAGTCATGCCACGCCAAGCCAAACACCCTTACCTTGGCCCTAGCCAGCGCCATGCCAAAGTAGCGCCCGCACCTAGGCTTGCAAACCATGCAACCTAGGCCAAATTGGCCACGCATGCCATTGGCACATGCCAACACGCTCGCTTGTAGCTTTTTCTACCAAGGCGCGACCCAAATTGGCCGAGCATGCCATTGGCACATGCCAACACGCTCATTTGGTAGCTTTTTCTACCAAAAGGCGCGACCCAAATTGGCCACGCATGCCATTGGCACATGCCAACACGCTCACTTTGGTAGCTTTTTCTACCAAGGCGCGACCCAAATTGGCCACGCATGCCATTGGCACATGCCAACACGCTCGTCGTAGCTTTTTACCAAGGCGCGACCAAAATTGGCCACGCATGCCATTGGCACATGCCAACACGCTCGTTGGTAGCTTTTCTTACCAGGACGTGGCCCTAATGGCCGAGCATGCCATTGGCACATGCCAACACGCTCGCTGGTAGCTTTTCCTACCAGGACGTGGCCCTAATGGCCGAGCATGCCATTGGCACATGACAACACGCTCGCTGGTAGCTTTTCTAAACACGGGCCATGATTCAACAGCTACGCATGCCATTGGCACATTCAAAACACGCATCCGGTAGCCCAACTTGCAAGCCGTGCAACCTAGGCCAACTTGGCCGTACGCGCCATTGGCACATGCCAAAACCCACGCTGGTAGCCTAACACCAAACCGTGCAACCTACAGCTAAGGCATTCGCACATGCCATTGGCACATGCCCAAACGCCACTAGCGGCTCTATGCATTGCCACTTACACTCAACGTACAACCTACCACCAAGGCATTCCACACATGCCATTGGCACATGCCACACACGCCACTAGCAGCTCTGGCATTGCCACTTGCGCTCAGTGCAACTCGCAACAAAGGCATTCGCACATGCCATTGGCACATGCCACATGCGCCCCTAGCAAGTACCACTTGCACTCAAGATGCAACCAACACTCGAGACATCAACACAAACTGGGGATGCTTTCCAGTCTTGGTTTGGCGGTCACCAGGCGGCGTACACTACGCTCACATTAAGAAAGCGTGAATAGGAATAAAGCGGTCAAATAAATGAGGAAATAATGGTGAAAACGTTTTCACCCATTAACACCATGCGGTAACCACCTCCTCCCATTATTTTACCATTTACTCTCTTCCCTTCATGAGGAACGAGAGTACGTTTGAATCTTGACTTGTATAAATAGGTCTTACCTATTTCCACCGGACAACAAGTCTCGGTCGGAGAAAATACAACACTCTCGGAAAAGGCAACTTTGCAAGCTCTCCAAAAGCTTTCATCTCTTGCAAGCTTTCTAAGCTTTCACTTTCGATACAAGTCGATACACCACTCTCCCAATTATTCCGGTCTCAACACCTTTCTTTGCTTCCCTCCCCAAATCAACCCCTTCTCCTCCACTTTGTGACCGAAGCAAGTCTGAACGGCCATTTCTTGGTTTAGGCCGGACTTGTCTGGATTGATCTCTCGAATCTATAAAGTGCTCACGTGCAACACATTTGTTTAGGGTTTAAACCGATTTCTCACTCACCTACGAATTTACCAAAATCGGCGGAAACGATTTTTACCCATAAACAATTGGCGACCACGGCGGGAGGATTGATCTATCGGTTACAATACCAACTCCGACTGATTTCGTTTCCCGAACGTCAAATCCCAACATGGTGGAACTTCAGTCCGGAGCGGTGCGAGAATACCGGCCACGAACGCATCCACGATGTTAGCGTCTCTCAATAACGTTGTTGCATCACCTGCGACTACGGTAACATCGAATGCACTCCCTCAAGTGTAACACCGCCAATCACGGAGGCGAGCAGCTGCCTCCTCCTCTAGTGTCATGCACAACCCCTCTAATCATGGCAACGAAAATATCTCTTCGGGTGTCACGCCACGATCACGGGGCTAGAGCCGCCGCTACGACCCCAAATGCTTCGTCTAGCATGGCGCCTCCGACTACAACTAAGGTTCCAACTACCCGGCTGACGGGACGAGAGACCGGAGGAGGGACCGGAGGAAGTCGTCCTTACGTCACCATATTTGATTTGATGGAACGACAAGAGATGCTCGCGAGCCCGGGACGGATATGGTTTCAACGTAGAATGAGGTACTCATATTTCTCAAGACCACCGACAGAGCGACTACCACGTGAGTCGCGTCCTCGAGCCGCTTAGGAACGTCTCCAACAACCCCGGCGCCAGCACCTCGGCGAAGCACACCTCCACGGATGAGGAAACTCGCTAGAATCCCGTTGGAAGGAAATCGGCCGTAACCCGTCACGAGAGAAGATTTGGAACAACTTCTCCGCAACCAGAATCAAGAATAATGAGTTGGACGTGCATCATCACCAACCCCTTACCCATCCGAAATGCGGAGAATCCCTCTCCCAAGGGGTACTCTTCTCATCAATTTACCAATGTACGATGGTAGGGAATGCACATGAGCATGTCTCGTTTCTGGAATACCTAGGTGAACATGAATATAATCACGTTCTTCGTTTAAGGGAATTCTCAAAATCACTTCTTTGGAAGGGCGTATACATGGTACAATGACATCCCACCGAACAACATTCCCAAGCGGAGTAGCATGGTCACTACGTTTTACAAGAAATACTTCTTCGTGTCCGAACAAGTTACTTTCTCGGACCTCGGAAGAATGTACCGGTGGGATAACGAACATCCGAATGATTTTGTCAAAAGGTTCGGGTTCAAGCACTCGACTCATCACGACCCAAACGTGGACAGAGCAACAAGCCGGTAAACGCATGCATCAATGGTATGGTTCCAATTTACCGCGCCTGCTAGAAAACTTGCGCTTCAAACGTTCTCTCGAACTCCATGAAGCCGCCAGACGATCTGCAACAACGGCTTTGCAAGCATTCTTTGGAAAGAGGTAAGCCAAATCGAACCGAAGACACGCGTGAAACTCTCGGGAATAGACGCCTCATCAACAAACAATTTAATGCCGGCTCATCCTCCGTGAACATAGTAAACGAAAGGGGAAAAATAAAAGCCCCAACTACGAGCCACGGCCAAAACGTGAAGCGCCGGCGCGGAACCCCACCACGAAAGACCGTCACTAAAACTCCCATGCGGCATCATGAGACCGAATGAAATACCTTTGATTTCCCGTTTCCCATCCAGGAGGTGATTGACCTCCTAGAATCTGGGTTCAAGATGATATTATCATTGCCACCTCCCGGAGCGTCTACCAAGCGAGGTTGAGATGGCGAACCCCAAATCGCCACTACCACAAGTTCGTTCACCACCCGACCAGCGATTGCAACAGACTAAAGCATATTTTCAAAGAAAGGATAGAAGCAGGAGGACTCCAACCGGGAGATGAAAGAGTGCATCGAGACCCACTCCCAATAAGAAGCTGCGAGTCCTCGGGGACTCAGGTGCACGATCTTGTACAATCCATGATGCAACATGTATGCGAAATTCTCTATCTTTCCAAGGTGCAGCGCCAAGATATTTTCGCAGCTCTCAATCGTGTTGTATCCGACAAGCGACTTTTTCTCTCCTCGGAATCCACGCGAGGGACCAAGCTTTCCAAACAAGGCGGAACCAAAAGGAGAAGCGGGACTGCTGACCACGTCCCGTTTAAGAGGTAACGAATTTGACGACGCGCTCATCGACACGGCCTCGACCACAACATCATTACTTTCAAGACACTAAAGGCAAGAGATTTAGAAAACAAGACGCTACCTATTCCCCGTCTGTGATTAAGAGCTTGAGAGGAGAAACTTTGAACGCGCATGGCTACATCAACCTAGAGATCAAGATGGGAGATGCTATAACACATAGCAAGTTCCACATTGTCAAAGAACTAGATCATGACATGATATTGGGACGCTTATGGGTGCTCGACAACAAAGCGAAATTGGATGTACACCCTCTGCCGACGTCCACGCCCGAAGGAATTCCCAACAAATCATCCCACGGGTTATCGCATCAACGAGCTATTGAAGGAACCCAGGCATCCGGAGAGGACCCGTTGGCGCTAGCTCATGGTTTTCAAATGCAAGTAAGTCTGACCAAGCAACATTTTCTGCAACCAGTCTTTCCTTCCCCCATTCCGTCATGGGGACTCGGCGCGATTACTGGCACAAACGCTGTCAACAAATGTGAATGGGGAGCTGGACCATTTGAACACTTTGCAAGAATCTTGGAAACTTCTATTGAAGCCAACGAAGCCAAGACTCAAACGGTTGCACGACGTCTGAACCCGTTTTCAATTGGAGATGTAGTGGTTAAGGAAAGCTCGTTTCAAGTTGGGAAGATGACGGTAAAAATGGATTTGCCCAATGAAGGAGAAGACGAGGCTGTATCTGGTTGCGGATACCCTTTTGGGAGGATATTGCAAGATCATCAATGCGGACACACCCGAAGGCGTGATAATTCACTCGCGATGGCTCAAGGAATCCAATCCTAAAATCTTTGTACTTCCCAATCACTCACCCTTTTAGTATTTCCTTTAACAATTCCTCTTAATAGTTGTAATTCCCCGAGATGAATACACTGTTTGTATTTTTCCCTAGGGATTCCCTTTTTGTCAAAATAAATAAATAAATACATCTCTTTCCAAGCGAATCCTCCAGATATCAGAGAAATTCATCAGATAAGGGAGAAAACCATTGCGAGCCATCATACCACAACCTCTTTCAAAAATATATATGAAGCAAACTGTTGACTGATGAAGAAGAAGGAAAAGACGAGTTTACAAAAAAAAAAAAAGGGGACACCGAGGGGAACTAAAGCGACTAACGGGGAATAACAAAGGAAGAACTAGCCCTCGAAGGACGGAGTACAAGTCCCTCGGGTAAGACTATCTTCAAGCACTTCCCCAAAGCAATCCCTCGGGAAACAAAGGTTCCATTCAACGGTGTTAGCAGCGACAACCTCAACATCCCATCCCGAAGCAACCACAATGGTGATGTCCTCCCCGACGACCGGTCCAGCATACGCCACCATGACCCCTCCGGTATCACCAACGACACCTTTGGCATCAACTTCAGAGGGTATCTCGTTTCTGTCATATGCTCCTTCGAAGGTTTTCTCAGCGACACTTCGGAGAAAGTTTTTTTGATTCATCCACATCAGAGTCAAGAATCATGGCGCTCTCCTCCAAGACCACCACACGTTCACTTTTCCGTCATTTCAACCTAGAAGCAGTCCGATCCGCCCATACCCGGATCGAGGAAAGGCTTTGCCATGCTGAAACCTCTCAACATGCCAAGTCTCTTCCTTGTTCTCTCGCCCCTCCTCCATGCTCACTTTGAACCCAAGAAAGTCCAGAACATGCACTGTTCTTCATGGGGATAGATGGAAGGAGGTTCTTAATGATTTCACTAGCTTCGTGGAATGGAGATTCAATCCCAACCAATGCCTCCTCAAGAGAAGAAGATCGATCTCCGCCAAGTCTGAAGCCCTTCTCCGAAGAGTTAAAGGCGCAGACCATCCACGGAGGGTCCCATCATACATCTTTGCAAAAGATGGGGAAAATGATCCAGTTCCATCATATCTATACACATATAAAAAGAGGATAACAGAACGGAGAAGAATAAGAAAACATACCGGTATGATCTTCTTAGCCGAAAACCCTAGTCGGGGTGCTTTTGCAAGAGTCGGACCTCGCCTTCACTGGAGAATCGGCTGGTTAGAAGATGATTTGTCTCTATGCGACATGACGAAGAGGAAAAATTCAACAAGAAGAACCCTTTCTCAAACGAGGGAGATGATGCAATTACGTTGGGTATGAATACGGAAACTAAAAAGTAAAGGAAGTAATGATGGACGTAACGCTTCGGATTTTTGGCATGGATGATGCCACGATTGAAGCCGTACCGTGAAGGAAGGCAAAATAAGGAAACTTTGCTATCTGTAGAAACACCTACTCCCTCCTTGTTTTCACCGGTCCCATCAAGCTTGCGCCAGTCTCACCAAACTTCCCTACAACCGCCCAAGTCACGCCGGCTAGCACGCTCAGCTTCCCCATCTTACGCCGGTCCCTTGACTAGCACGATCGACTTCACACTGCGCGGCCGGTCCGCCGACAAGCACGTTCGGCTTCCCCACCTTGCGCCGATCCCACCCGGCTAGCACGCTCGCTTCCCAACTCGCAACAACTCTCAATGCCGCTTGACTTCACTGTCTCTCACGACACTAACTTCCCAATTGTGCCAGCCTCGATTTGCGCAAAACGCTGAGGCAAGGATTCCAAATCCTATTTATAAAAAAGGCCGGACGAGCCTCCTCAATTTTCTTTCTGAGTTTGATGTTGATAGTTTGTCACCCATCTTATGCTTACCTCGCAACAAAGCTCATGTTCCGTGCTAAGCGAGGGGACTTAATGTTGATGGTGGTTTTTTAAACAAAGGGTAAAATCGTAAAACCCCAAATAACCTAATGTCACAAAGTGACACATTTATTAGGAAATTTAATGCATGTAATCGGTAATTAATAGGGGTATTTTTTCAAATTAGGGTTACGACGAACAAAAACCTAATTCACCTTCGTGCCAATGGCAAATCATGCCAGCCACATTTAGCCCGAGCTAGCCGCGCCATGACAAACGCACACTGCCTTGGCCCTAGCTACGCTAGTCACACCATGCCAAGCCAAACACACTTACCTTGGCCCTATCCACACCTCTGTGCCAATGGCAAATCATGCCAGCCACACCAAAACGCGCCAAAGCATGCCAACCATGTTAGCTGCACCTCCGTGCCAATGGCAAATCATGCCAGCCACACCTAGCCCAAGCTAGCCGCACCTCTGTGCCAATAGCAAATCATGCGAGCCACACCAAACGCGCCAAAGCATGCCAACCATACTAGCCGCACCTCCGTACCAATGGCAAATCATGCCAGCCACATTTAGCCCGAGCTAGCCGCGCCATGCCAAACGCACTCTGCCTTGGCCCTAGCTACGCTAGTCACGCCACGCCAAGCCAAACACCCTTACCTTGGCCCTAGCCGCGCCATGTCAAAGTAAGCGCCGACCAAGGCTTGCAAACCATGCAACCTAGGCCAAATTGGCCACGCATGCCATTGGCACATGCCAACACGCTCGCCTGGTAGATTTTTCTACCAAGGCGCGACCCAAATTGTCCGAGCATGCCATTGGCACATGCCAACACTTCAGCTGGTAGCTTTTTCTACCAAGGCGCGACCCAAATTGGCCGAGCATGCCATTGGCACATGCCAACACGCTCATTTGGTAGCTTTTTTCTACCAAAGGCGCGACCCAAATTGGCTACGCATGCCATTGGCACATGCCAACACGCTCATGCTAGCTTTTTTCTACCAAGGCGCGGCCCAAATTGGCCACGCATGCCATTGGCACATGCCAACACGCTCATTGGTAGCTTTTTCCGCAAGGCGCGACCCAAATTAGCCACGCATGCCATTGGCACATGCCAACACGCTTCATTGGTAGCTTTTCCTACCGGCGCGACCCAAATTGGCCCACGCATGCCATTGGCACATGCCAACACGCTCTCTGGTAGCTTTTTCTACCGCAGCGCGACCAAAATTGGCCACGCATGCCATTGGCACATGCCAACACGCTCGGCGGTAGCTTTTCTTACCAGGACATGGGCCTAATGGCGAGCATGCCATTGGCACATGCCAACACGCTCGCTGGTAGCTTTTTTTACCAGGACGTGGCCCTAATAGCCGAGCATGCCATTGGCACATGCCAACACGCTCGCTGGTAGCTTTTCTAAACACGGGCCATGATTCAACTTGGCCACGCATGCCATTGGCACATGCAAAACACGCATGCTGGTAGCCCAACTTGCAAGCCGTGCAACCTAGGCCAACTTGGCCGTCACGCGCCATGGCACATGCCAAAACCCACGCCTAGTAGCCTAACTTGCAAACCGTGCAACCTACCGCCAAGGCATTCTCGCACATGCCACACACGCTACTAGCAGCTCTATGCATTGCCACTTACACTCAACGTACAACCTACCACCAAGGCATTCCACACATGCCATTGGCACATGCCACACACGCCAATAGCAGCTCTGGCATTGCCACTTGCGCTCGAGGTGCAACTCGCAACAAAGGTATTCCGCACATGCCATTGGCACATGCCACATGCGCCCCTAGCGGCACCACTTGCACTCAAGATGCAACCAACACTCGAGACATCAACACAAACTGGGGGATGCTTTCCAGGATCTTGATTTGGCGGTCACAGCTTGCAGCGTACACTACGCTCACATTAAGAAAGCGTGAATAGGAATAAAGCGGTCAAATAAATGAGGAAATAATGGTGAAAACGTTTTCACCCATTAACACCATGCGGTAACCACCTCCTCCCATTATTTCACCCTTGACTCTCTTCCTTCATGAGGCCAGGGTACGTTTCAATCTCGACCTGTATAAATAGGTCTTACCTATTTCCACCAGAAAACAAGTCTCGGTCAGGAGAAAAATACAACACTCTCAGAAAAGGCAACTTTGCAAGCTCTCCAAAAGCTTTCATCTCTTGCAAGCTTTCTAAGCTTTCACTTTCGATACAAGTCGAGACACTACTCTCCAGAATTATTCCCGGTCTCAACACCTTTCTTTGCTTCCCTCCCTAAATCAACCCTTCTCCTCCACTTTGTGACCGAAGCAAGTCTGGAACGGCCATTTCTTGGTTTAGGCCGGACTTGTACAGATTGATCTCTCGAATCTATAAAGTGCTCACGTGCAACACATTTGTTTAGGGTTTAAACCAGTTTCTCACTCACCTACCAATTTACCAAAATCGGCGAAACGATTTTACCCATAAACAACCGGCGTGCGGCGTGCCATCACAAGAACGTGTCGGGGAAGTCATGGACGGTTAGAGATGACAGGAGAAGTGGGCAAGACCGGTCGTGTAACACCAACACACAACTCCACTACTCCATCACTCCACTTCCTCCACTTCCCACGAGAGACGTGAATAAGGCTCAAATGACTTGTATAAATAGGTTCTCCTCCCTATTTCCAACAACAAGACAAGTCCAGACAACAGAGGCAAGTGTTGATACAATCGTATTCAAACACCGGAACTGATAGCTTACACCCTGCAAGCCAGTTCAGCTTTCTGATACAAGTCATTCATAGCCAACACCTTCACATTCTCAACAACTTCTTCGCTTCCCTCCCTAAGATCAACCCCATCTCCTTCACTTTGTGACCGAAACAAGTCTGGAATGGCCATTTCTTGTTTAGGCCGGACTTGCACTGATTGATCTCTCGAATCTACAAACACTCACCGCGCAGTTCATTTGTTTAAGGTTTAGACTCATTTCTCATCCACACATCCCAAATTACCAAAACCGGCAGAAATAGTTTTCACCCATAAACAGCTGACATCCTGCAAAGGATAGCCACTGATAAAGTGATGAATACTTCTTCACTTTACTAATTCACCTAGAATGGGGCATGTGGCAACAATCCCAAAGATTCGTGAATTAAATACACGAAATTCATCCGAGGTTGGAGCATGTAGCAACAATCCCATATACCCCGTGAATTTACAAAGATTATTAATTAATTCATGACCAGCCTTGTACTTCCCGTACTCATTACGGTGCGGCATGACGACCGAAAGTGTTGTTCTCAGCAGAGCAACACGAACCTCCAAGTATTGATAATGAAGCATGTACGAAATACCCGCATGTGCTACAACTCTCAGTGTGTTATATTAGCCCGATTGAGCATACATCTCTCGGTGTGTTATACTAGCCCGAGTGAGCATATTTGAATCTGGACTGTCCATCAGTCTCAGAAACGATCACGACCATCCAACTTCACCAGCATTATAGGATGGCTTAGATTGAATCCATGACCCCAAGCACGTATTGGATTATTCACTACCGACCCAACACGGGCCCCGCATGGTCGGCCTCCCCAAAAGGGTGGCATAGCTTTCCAAACCGTCCAAGCCAAAGAAGTATGGGCGAAAAACCCTAAATTAGGGTTTGCCGCACATTACATGTGTCGCAAAATAGTCTCAACCATCCATCTTCCCAGGCATAAATGGAGGGTGTAGATGTAGATTCAAAGGGCCTAGAGCATGTCAACACGCTCACTGTAAGCCCACCTACACACATGACCGATCGGTCGGGACCAACCATGGCTGGTCGTTCCAGATCGTGCGCCCAAAGTGGGCATGCCGCACGGCCGACAAAACCCTAATTAGGGTTTGCATTGATCGCAAACGTCCGTTTTCTCCTGATCGAATGGAGGGTTTAGGAGTCGAATGAGCAGGTCCAAGTAAGCATCAACATGATCAACGTGGACCCATCTATCTCCACACCCGATCGTCCAAGGCATACCATGCCTTGTCGTTCCAATTCGCACGCCCAAACTAGCGTGGTCACACTTCCCAATCGCAAACTGATCTCGACCACTCAACTTCGCCGGACAAATTGAGTGACTTAGATTATGTTCTTATGGGAAAGTAAGGTATAGGCATGTACACCAGCCTGCCACCTACACGCCGAACCAATCGGTACAGGGACCGACCAAGCTTGGTTGTCCAGAAACGCGAGCCTGAAGAAGGCATGACTCGCGGCACTTGCGGCACCAAACTTCTATCGTAAATCAATCCGACCGCTCCTCTTTGCCGGAAAAATTGAGCGGTCCAGATCACACTTTCACGGGACAATGAGGTATGGGCATATATACCGACATGCCGTCTACACGCATGCCCGATCGTCCATGCCAAAATCGTGTCCCAAGCTTGAATTCGACTGTTGAAAAGTGGTGCTTGCACACCTCTTCTAAAACCCTAATTCCACTAACTGCCGCAGATGAGTGTCTCAAAGATCATCTCGATCCGTTCAACTTCACCCGGCTTGGTTATACAGCCTGTTCGGAGTTAATTGGTCAGTGAGGCATCATGGTGATTACCACCCGTCACTCTACCACACTATGTGGTCGGCCAAGGAAGGACTTGCTTGCGCAACCTCCAAACCATCACATGAAGTAGGCTGGACATGAGGCTATTTTGAGACGCTCACATGCTTCATACATGCCGAATATACTCGATGCCGAATCGCATAGAATACACACGATACTTCACAAGTATCGACTTCCTAAATAACTTAGTTATTTAATCTAGCATTACATGCTCTTTGTGTGGGTCCCACGATCCACACACTCGAGACATCAATCATGTCACAAACTGGGGGATATATACTGGTACAGCGCGTAATGCGCCATCACAAGAACGTGTCAGGAAGTCATGGACGGTTAGTGATGATGGGAGAAGTGGGCAAGACTGGTCGTGTGACACTAACACACGACTCCACTACTCCATCACTCCACTTTCTCCACTTCCCACGAGATACGAGGGTTAGGCTTAAAGACTTGTATAAATAGGTTCTCCTCCCTATTTTCCAAACAGGAACAAGACAAGACAACAGAGGCAAGTGTTGATACAATCGTATTCAAACACTGGAACTGATAGCTTACATCCTGCAAGCCAGTTCAGCTTTCTGATACAAGTCATACATAGCCAACACCTTCACAATCTCAACACCTTCTTCGCTTCCCTCCCTAAGATCAACCCCATCTCCTTCACTTTGTGACCGAAACAAAGTCCGGAACGGCCATTTCTAAGTTTAGTCCGGACGGTACAGATTGATTTCTCGAATCTACAAGCACCCCTGTGCAGTGCGTTTGTTTAAGGGTTGGCAGTAGACATCCAACATGGTGGAGATCGGGTTGGTAATGTACAGCCATCACGGCCGGACATTGGTAGGGAAGGGTACGTGGCGCCGCAATGAGTTGCAAAGATTGCTTAGTCCCAAAGACGTTGGCCCCTCATATCATCTAAGCTCGGTAGCTCGACGCAAAAAGATGATTGTGGCCGACTTGATGAGGCTTAGTTGCATGCCAGTAAGATGCTCATACTTCCTATCAAGTTATAAAGAGTTGGTAAGCGAGGTAACGTAGGAATTGACAAGGGCTTGGTGCGGCCTACGCCAAAGTCCAAGGCTTATGCCTGGACAAGACACGTTAACATGACGGTTGCTAAGCTATCTAGGAAATTCAGTGATGAATTCCCTACGTAAAGGCAAAGCCAGAGATGCATGAAAAATGCAATGGCATTGGCCTTATGGCCTTAAACCCTTTTGCAGGACAAGGTTAAGTTGGAACGGTGTGGAAGCTAAGTTAGCTGCGTCATGCTCCATGAGCTTGCTTGCAAGGGAAAATGGACGTGCATTTGCCTAGCCCTAAGGCCCGTATCGTAGCTTCATCATGGCGCATCGGGGGAGTTACGGCATGCGGGACAATGCGCCAAAGGCGTAATTTTCCAGTCCGTCACAGTTGGTATGAGCAAGTTCCGAGATAACTCTTGGATTGTGCGGAGTGGACTTGTCCACAAGTATTTTCCTTAACGGAAAACTTAAAGTTGGAGAGTAGGCCAACTACGCTGGGAAAGAGTTTGTGCTGCTTTGGCCAATTACTTTGTAAATCGAGTTGAGCTTGTATAAGTACTTTTGTGAGTTTGCCAGGCCTCTATGGCACCCCGCTTACGAGCATCCGGAAGACCGTCCGGGACGGTGTGTAGACAATGGGACCGATCATCCCCACACGTTGGCACTCGCCAAGGGTGTGCGTTGTCGTGCCGGCTAGCATCCCACTTACGAGTGGCAACCGGTAAATCCGTCGGGGGCGGTGGCTTGCATCCAAGCGCACTGGCATTAGAGATTGGTCCTCACGGTGTTGCGTTGAGTTTTGCCTTGTCATTTCGATGACATCTTTCAACTTGTGAACCTTAGGGATTCTCGGGTGGTAGTATGGGATGCTATCTAGGATAACTTGTCGAGATATCCTCTTGGCACTGGCCAATTGCGATTCTTGGTTTTGTTGTGGGCACTTTTTGGATTCCTGGGCAGGTGGTATGGGACGTGTGCTTAGAAGGTCTAAATTGTTGTTAATGAAAACTTGAAGAAACCCGTGATTTCGAGCATCCAGTATGAGACTTTGCTTAGGAAATCCAACTCGAAGAGATTGTCCACAATAGTTTTGGTTTTGGACGAAATTCTTTGAAGGGTGTGATAATGTAACACCCGTGTTTTTAGCATGGTGCATGCTAAAAGATGCGCCATTTGCTTGTGATGAAGCTTCATCCAAAGCTTCCTTTTCATGGTGAGATGTATTTGGCCCTGGGCCATATCTGGTGCCAAGTAAGGCACATCGCATATGCATATTGTCTAAGGCCAATATGGCATTGGTTGGAAGCTACATTGGCCAAGAGCCAATCTTGCATCAAATGATGCATTAGGTCAGTTGGGAAGATGACCTTGAAAATGTACAGCCAACATGGCTGGACATCGAGTTGGATATGTACAACCAACATGGCTGGACATCGGTTGGCAGTGGACAACCAACATGGCTAGAGATCGGGTTGGTAATGTACAGCCACCACTACCGGGACATTGTGTGGCCTATGGGCCAAAGTCAGAAATACAGCCATCACGGCCCTTCATCGAGGTTTGGCTCGGGAAATGTTGACCATCCTGCCGGGACAGTGGAACGGCATGTGATCCAGAATCGAATGTACATCTATCCAGGTCATTGAAAGCCATGGCAATGGCCATGAATAGTAAATGGGGAGTTGATGAAAGATTTTTGGTTCCCAAATTGAGTTCTAAAAATGTCAAATTAACATATATAGGGAGGGGTAGTTGGTTGAAGGTGCATTTGCGGACTATGTACCAAGTAAGCTTCAAAGCTTGGCCAGAATGGTATGAATGATGCTCAGGCCTCATTCTTAGTCGCGCAGCCTTACGAATGGAGAATATGATGCTGAGGCATCACTATGCCATTCCACGGACTCGATGATGCATCACTTGCATGTATTTGACGGAACGGCCTATACGGACTAGGCCATTACCACTGTTACTTGGCCACGGCCTAGCAAACGAGTTGGAATAAGTTGTTTGTCCCTTCGTAGATGAACTATGGTTTGTGCTTGATCCCTTTAGAGTAGGGAAGGGTACGTAGGCAGCGGCAATGAGTTGCATCATTACCGGTCCAGCACGTTGGCCTCTCATATCATCTAAGCTCGGTATCTCGACGCAAGAGATGATTGTGGCCATACTTGATGAGGCTTAGTTTCATGCCAATAAGTGGATGCTCATACTTCCTATCAAGTTATAAAGAGTTGGTAAGCGAGGTAACATAGGAAATGGCAAGGGCTTGGTGCGGCCTACGCCAAAGTCCAAGGCTTATGCCTGGACAAGACACGTTAATATGACGGTTGCTTAGTGATAGACGCATTTATATGTCTAATTTGTCCTCAATGTTTCGTATTGTTAGTACTCGTTTTTGTCCTTATTATTGTGTTTTTATGTATTTTTAGGTATTTTTGGAAATAAATATTTTTTGGAAAAATCTGCTCGAAAAATTATGCGGAGCACCCCCGGAGGACATTTGTTATTCGGACTCCAGAAACGGATAAGGGGCGACCATTGGATAAGGGGTGACCTTCTTTCTCATTTCAAATTTTGAGAAATGGCGGGAAAAAAAGGGTTCTCGCCTGGAAGTTTAAGGTTGAGAATTTAAGCATGTTACGGTGAGACTAAATGGCTAAGATTGTTTGGGTATCTTCCTTTGGGCCTAACAGGACTGGTATGGGTCTTGTTTTCGATCCAAATTGGCTGGAATTTTCGCGAGAAGAAAAACAGAGAGCATGTGCCGAGAAGAGATATACACGGGATTGTATAGGATTTAGACGTGTAATGGGTGTGTTTGGAGTGTGATATGCTGCAACAGGAACGTGTAGAAGATAAATATCGAGATTTGATAGCAAGGAAACATCGTGAGAAGAAATAAAAAGAAAGTAAATCCGGTGGCTTGAAGAGAAAATATTCTCGAATAATATTGAGTTAATGTGGAGATTTGCGTTGCTGTAGGGTATAAAAAGGAGTGTATGAGGTCATAGAACGAATATGGAGAGTTTGGGAGGTTTTAGAGCAACCACAGAGCAATAAAAATCGAGTTACAGAATATCTTTCTGCTGCTGCCATTGAAGAACACGAAGAACATCAATGCACGAGGAACCATCGTTCTTCTACGGTGACAACGACACTTAGGCGTGGGTCGTAATACGAAGGCAGACTTAAAATTAACTCGTGAAAATCCTTTGTAACAGTGTTTGCAACAACTATAATCGTTGCAAACCCGGTTTTCATCATTTCTCCTTTGTTCATCATTTGTAAACCATTTTTGAGCAATGAAATCGACTTTTGAGCGTGTTTCCAACATGATGAGCTAGACCCCATTCGTGGGACTGACGGAGGAAGACAAATTTCATACATGGGTAATTTTAATTAATTCTTTTTATGACTTTTGCACTAATTAAAATTGAATTATGATTTGATTAAATTAGTTATTATTTTATTAGATGGGTCATGCTTGCTTAAATGTTTGATGTCCCATGTTTACGATTTATAACTAATATTTTGAGAATCTACCTTGGCAAAAATAAGAGTCCATGTTTTTATTTGTTGAGCGATAATTGTTAAAAAGAATTAATAATTGAACCTTTTGTTATGAGTTTGGTAGAACTCGAGTCCCTAACCCATCTCTTCATCTTGTGACAATATTATTTTCTTTTATTAATTCTTAAAATCAATCTCGTCAAGTCCGAGTGAACGACAACCTTACTACCAATTTATACAACATCATTGAAAATAATCATCACTCAGCTAGCTGGGAAATTCAGTGATGAATTCCCTACATAAAGGCAAAGCCAGAGATGCATGAAAAATGCAATGGCATTGGCCTTATGGCCTTAAACCATTTTGCGGGACAAGGGTAAGTTGGAATGGTGTGGAAGCTAAGTTAGCCGCGTCATGCTCCACGAGCATGCTTGTAAGGGCAAATGGGCGTGCATTTGCCTAGCCCTAAGGCCCGGATCGTAGCTTCATTATGGCACATCGGGGGAGTTACGGCTTGCGGGGCAATGCGCCAAAGGTGTAATTTTCCGGTCTGTCACACAACGCTTCCTGGGAGGTTGGGATTTCGAAGTGGCTTCCTCAACATCAAAGAGTCTCTTGCCCAACACAACACGATTGAGGGCTGTAAATATGTTTTGACGCTGCGCCTTGGAAAAATATAGGATTTCGCACACACACTGCATCTTGGACTGCACGATTTTGTGAACAGAGTCCCCAGAGAGCATGCAACTCCTGACTGGAAGAGGATCTCTGTGAACTCCCTCATTGCCCAGTTGAAGTTCTCCTGCCTCCACCTTTTCCTTGAAAATGCGTTTTAACCTATTGCATTCATTGGTCGGGTGATGGATGAACCTTTGGTAGCGTCAGTACTTAGGATTTGCCATTTCCTCTTCACTAGGTGGGCGCCTGATATGAGGCATCTTGATGGCATCATCTTAAATCCATGCTTCTAAGAGTTCAATTACTTCCTCGATTGGGAATGGGAAATCCAGGGAAGCTTCTCTGGCTTCTTGGTGCTGCGCAGGAGCTTTAGCCGTAGCCTTCCGGGGTGGAGCCGCCTGATGTGCTGGTGCTGCACGCTTGGGCTGTTGTTCCGCTGCTGGAGCTTTCCTTTTTCCTCCTTCACCCATTACGCTTACAGAGGGGCCAGTGTTATATTGCTTGTTGATGAGGCATCTGTTTCCTCGAGTTTTCGCGTGCATCTTCACCTCTGGCTGGCTTGGTTCTTTCTAACAATGCTGGTGCTGTTGTGGCCGACTGCTTAGCAGCTTCATGAAGTTCAGAGAATGTCTGGAAGCGTAGATTCTCTAGTAAGGCGCGATAAATGGGAACCATGCCATTGATGCAAGAATCCACCAATTGTTGTTCAGTCACGTTTGGGTCGTGACAATCCAGCGCCTGAGTTCTGTATCTCTTGACATAATCATTCGGATGTTCATTGTTTCGTTGGAACATCCTTCCGAAGTCTGAAAAGGTGATCTGTTCAGACACGAAGAAATACTTCTTGTAGAAAGCTGCAACCATCTCTCGCCAGTTGGATATGCTGTTTGGCGCAATGTTGTTGTACCAGGTGTACGCTCTTTCAGTAAGTAACTTTGAAAATTCTTTCAAGCGGAGGACATGACTGTACTCGTGTGCACCCAAGGATTCTAGAAATCGAGAGATATGTTCACGTGCATTACCAGTGCCGTCATATAGGGAGAATTGAGGAGAAGAATATCCCCTCGGAAGAGGAACTCTTTGTACATCAGGAGGATATGGGGGTTGATGCTGGTGCATGTCCACCGGGTTTTGTCTGTCTCGATTTCGGAGAAGTCGTTCCAAATCTTCACGCGTGATGAAATTGGATGGCTGATTCCTCTCCAATGGAAGTGCCTCTTCATCTATAAGGGTGCGCCATGCCGAGGTACTGGCGCTAGGAGTATTAATAGTGCTCCTCATTGTCTCTGGTTGGCGTGGTTCCTACGGTAGCCGCTCCGTTAGTGTCTTGAGGAAACCTCCTTATGGGTTGAGGCCATGTCCGTCTGAGCCTTAGCAAGAACTTCCTGTCTTTCCATAAAATCAGCAATGGTAATAGGAGGTTGTCCTCCTATGGTTCCTCTAGTCTCTCGTCCCGATGGTGGAGTGGCGGCAGCTCTAGTGATAACTAAGGGCATCACACTTGAAGAAATATTTGGGGTAACGGCAGCGGCTCTGGCTCTGGTGATCGGAGGTGTAATGCCTGAAGGAACGTTTCCTGCGTCGTTGGTGTTGGTCATGCTGACAGGTGGTAAATTGATGCCACTGGAAGGGACGTTGATACCAAGGACGTTCTCAGCGCTGGTGGCATCAAGGATTGTTGCTGATTCGGATCTAAGCTCTACCATCTTGAAATCGAAATTGAAAAAATGAAATTAAAAATTGATATTGCAACCGAGAGATTAATCTCCCACTGTGGTCGCCAGTTGTTTATGGGTTTAAACTGTTTTTGCTGGTTTTGGTAACTTTGGGTGTGTGGATGAGAAACAAATCTAAACCTAAAACAAATACACTGCACGGGAGTGCTTTAGATTCGAGAGATCAATCTGTACAATCATGGCCTAAACTAAGAAATGCCCGTTCCAGTCTTGATTCGGTCACAAAGTTAAGGAGAATGGTTGGTCTTAGGGAGGGAAGCGAAGAAGGTGTTGAGACCAGAATGGTTAATTCTGAAGGTGTGGCTATTTTATGACTTGTATCGGAATTTGGAACTGGCTTGCGGAATGTAAGCTATCAGTTCTTTGGTATTTTTCTGGATACTGTGTTGTTGTTCTCACCAAAACTTGTTATTTTGTGGAAATAGGTAAACCTATTTATACAAGTCATATTGAACGCACCCTGATCTCTTAGAAAGTGGGAGTGATTGAGTAATGAAGAAGTGGGATTGTGTGTAAATGCCAAAGACCACGTTCCCAACATGTAAGAACTGGTTAGTTTACACCCACTACTTCTTACCGCCACTAACTGCCCTGCTTTCTGACACTTTCTTATAATGGACGTGTTGCACGCCGCACGCCGTAAACCGCCAGACCAATACCCTGATGAGCATCCCCTAGTTTGTGACATGTTTGATGTCTCGAGTGTTTTCGTGGAAAACGTGTAGCAGATTGCTATGGGTGGCAAGTCGAAGTCAGGAGACTTGTCACATGAAAATAGCACGTGATGCAATTTGTCTTGTCTTGGTTGGTCGCCCAAATTTTCCACAGGCCTGTCAATTCTGTGGCGAATTTGGATGGATGAGATCGTAACTCATGAGAAAGGGTGGCCATTGATTATGGCCACATTCTGTTGGCGCCTGATGGTAGCACAGTGGCATCATTGGCACATGCCAAAGTGGCATATAGCGGCATGCCAGTGGCATAGTGGCGCCTGGTATAGCCATGGCACAGTGGCGCCTGGCGTAGCCATGTCAACTGTTTTGGAATATTGGTGTTAGACCCAAATATGGCTCTGGAAACATTGGCCTTGTTGTTACATCAAACTTTAAGGCCTTAGGAGAATTACTTGACTTAGTTGGCGTGGCAAATTTAGCTAAATTAGGGTTTGGCATATCGAAACCCTAATTAGCGCGTATGGCATGGCCGCGGCACGGTGGCGTCTTATGCAATCGGCGCCATGGCCACATTAAAGCAATTATAGCAGGCCAACGTATGGGAATAACCACATGCGCAAGGATGGCCACAGGTAAGTATAGAATGGCGCCACTTTTAGGGTTTGGCGGGTCCCACATGGCTCCCGGCATGTTGTGGGGCCAAAGTGGCATAATTGGTCCACGACTGGAAATTAGAGTTACGACTAACGCCACTAAGGCAGAGCCGTATTTGTAAAACCCTAATTGGAATATGTCATGAGGTTTAGCCACGAACAAGAAATGGGTTAGCACATTGGCGCTATTTATGGTAAGTTTCCACGTTCTGCATGCCTCTGTGGCAAAGTGGCATGTTTGGCACGTTCGGCATGCCAATTAACGTTTTGGTGAGGCATGGCATGTTCGGCATGTCACTAACATGCCGGAGCAGAATGGCACGTTTGGCATGCACGTTTGGTATGTTTGGCATGCCAATTAGCGTATTGGCGCAACTTTGCCTCTTTTGATATTGTGGCAGGTTTAGAGCAACCTGATTGGTCGATTAAAAGAGGGGCCGACCAAGCATGGGTGTGGTCACATGATAGGGTGTAGAATACATCCTATTTACTATCTATTGTTTATGCTTTCTTTGCTATTTTTCTTGTGAATTTTGTATTTTACGTTTGTTTTGAGTATTGTAGCTACTTTGGAGTCACACGGAGGAAAAGAAGAAGAAATCACCCAATTTGAGCAAAAGGGTAAAATTGTCATTTCACCAAGAAGGGAATACTATATGGAGCCCAGCCAAGGTTAAGGGAGGTCAAAGAGGTGTCCCTTATCCAAAAAGAAGGGAGTGAGAAATAGCACAATTGGGGTGTATTTATGGTGGGTGTCTGAATCCACCCACACCCTAAACCCATAGACCCACACCCGTGCAGGATCCATGCCCGAATCAACCTCAAATTACCCAACCCTAAATCGACATATTCTACGAGTTCTCTCAATCATTCGATTTTATTACAATTCTCTGAAATCAGATTTCTTATTTTGAGAACGTTGGGTTTGTGCTAGAATGTTAAGGAACGTTGGGTTTGTGCTAGAATGTTAAGGAACGTTGGGTTTGTGCTAGAATACCTCAATGTATTTTCATAATATGAATTGGTTGCCTCCGGATCTTGGAAGATATCGATCTTTGTGATTGATTGATTGAGAGGAATTAATGGGTTTGTTGGTTGATAAATCGAGGAATTGAGAAGTAGATCAAACACGTAAATCGAACCGAGAAGGGAATGGGAGATTGAGACGTTGTTGCTCTCGGAGTTGAAATGATAAGGAATCGATGGATCTTCCATTAGATTCAATGATGGTGAGTTTCATGGGTTGATGGCGGCCGACGCGAAGGAGATGTTAGAGATCGAGAGAAAATGATGAAGTATGAACTTCATTGGATGAGTAAGGGTTGGTTGTAGTCGAGAAATCGAGACCGATTGAAATCGAGGAGAAGAAATTGAAGATGGGGATGATACTGAGAATGGGTTAGTGAGCAACTGGTGTGGTGGTTCTGGTGGTACTGGGATTGTGAAAATTGAAGTTACAGGAGTAGCAGAGGAGCAGCTGATGATGATTTCATGGATTTGATAGATTGGGGTATTGAAGATCGGTAAACCTAGTTCGAGTTTATTAAAGAGGAAGAGAAGCTCATTTGTGATCTTTGAAGAGATAATGAAGCTGCTATTTGGGTTAGATGGAGGCAACATAATGGGTTTCTGCTGTAATTGGTAAGGTTCTGATCGAGAAATTGAGAAAGGTTGAACTCCTTCAGAGTGAATTGAAGTTGTTCATCTTCCACAGAGTTGAAAGGATGAGTTAACACTGCAGATTAAGGGTGTGAGATGGAATGGATCTTTGTAGTGGAATCAGAGATGTGAGCTTTCGGGATCGAGAGATGAATGGGTTTGTGATGATTCTGTGTTTAAGGTAGAGATGATATGATAACTCAAAAGAAAGAAGAGATGGTTCTGGCCGAGAGTCTGATGCTACTGAGATGGATGGAATGGTTGAAATCATGAGATGGGTTCTGGTGCTGTTGGTAGCTGTTGTTATGGAAGTGAAAGCAGTGGTGTTGAGGCTGAAAAGTTGTTGAAGCAGCAACTGTGCAAGAATGAAGTGAAGCTGCATATGGGGATGGCATGAGCTAAACTACAGGATGTGTATAAGGCAGAGCTGAAGATGCCGATGTTGAACAAGACACAGGAGATGATGAATTTGCTGCTCTTGAGAATGAGTTGCTGAAATTTAGATGTATGTTTAGGATGTCATAGGAACTGAAGAAAATAGGCCTGAAATTGGCCGGGAAGTCTCAGAATAGCCGAAACTCTACGGTTCTCCATTCCGGCGAGTTAACTCGGCGATGACCGATCCAGACGATTCAGCCCTGCAACTCAGTAGAGTCAGACCAGTAAGACTGAGTTGACATCTGACTGAGTAACTGACTCAGCTGACTCTCCTCCTCCCTTGACCTGCTGACTAACGGTTGACCCGTTTGACCATTATCTCTAACGGAGGACTGACGGAATATTCCGTCGAATATTCCACGGACGGAGAAATTTTCGGTGGCGGCGGTGACTATTCGGCCGAATTCCGGCCATAATACCCGGTTTTCCGGCGAGCCAAAAATTCCGTAATTTTCTACGGACTTCTCTCATGGGTGTGAAGACTTGGGCTAGGAATTGGATAGAGAATTGGACTCAAATTTGGAAAGAGAAGATGGAAGAAGAGAAAGACTTGAAATTGGAAATTGAATTGCTAAAGGAAAAGGATTCTAATCCTTGGAAGAGTTGGAGAATATTGAAGCCTATAAATAGAGAAGTTTTCTACATCTTTTGCACACCTCTCTACACACAACACTTGTGTTTTTGATAGCTTTTCTAAGATTCTTCTTTTTAATTATTTGTGTGAACTTGAAAATTCTCCTTTTAATAATTATTATTTGTGTGAATTTCAAAAACATGAGTAGCTAATTTTATTATTGATTGAGGATGAATTCCTAGTTCTTAATTTATGTATTGAGTTTTTGTTTTCAATTCTATCTTGAAGTTTTTCACATGATTATCGTTTGTTTTTACTAATAGGAATGATCTTAAAGACATTCATGATTGATTGATAGATTGTTTGGAGTGCGCGCTAAATTGATTTGTTAATTTGATCTAAAGCTAGTGAAAGTTAGGAGATAAGTAATCGTTTCTTGACTCTTTACATAAGTAGCAAACACGAGACCTTGCGGAGGGATTCCGTGGAGCAATTTTGTGTGAAAACAACGTTAGCAAGTAGACCTTGATCTAAGAGTCTAACTACTAATATTAACCTAATAAGTTCATAAATCTTAATGCGTTTATTTTAAATTACATCTAGAGTGATCTACTACTAGGTGGTTTGGTAAATAGAATCCGGTAGTCGAGAACTTCCGTATCCAGGTGATACAAGGGATTTAGGGTTTAGCACGATCTAGTTGCTTTACCTACGGTTGGTGATAATTAGTGACTAATAACAAGTAGAATAGAACATAACTTGATTCATTGTTTCAGAACGAAGAAGGATTCTTTGGTCTTGTCTCTCTTATTGTTTTCAACTTTCGATTTTAATTGCTTTGTTTATTTTCTTTTGCTTTTTACACCCCCCTTTCGTGACAACTTTTACAACTAAGATCTCTTGCTCCTCGTGGGAACGAACTTGACTTCCATTATATTATTTTTAATTGAGTGGAAACTTTGATTAATTTGATTGCACCTACGACACGCATCAAATTTTGGCGTATTCTTGGGAGCAACGGGCGATTTTTAGTTGTTTTTGTTTTTCTTTTTGCTTTATTCTTGCTTTGTTAGATTCTCTACCGTATCTAACTTAGTTTTTGAGAATCTTGTTTCAGGTGTTATACCTTTGGTGAATGCTTAAAGAGGGCAGACCGAGTCCAATACGTCTTCGATCCGGCACTCAACTAAAGGATTTCATTCGTGCGGTTAACACTCCACTTCCTCCGTCTTCATCAAGTGAATTCACGATTCTGGACAAAGAGGAAGAAATAATGGTGATCGTACACTCAAGGACCTAGCTTCTCACAAGCTTGATACACAACAATGGTGTATCCAAACTAATTCAACCTTCGAGATCAAGCCGGGGTTGATTAGAGAGTTACCAAAGTTCCATGGCATGGTGAATGAGGACCCAAACAAACATCTTATGGACTTCTACACCATAGTTATGGCTATGCTTCCACCGGAGACTAATGCGGATGGAGCAATGTTGAAAGCTTTCCCGTTTTCTTTGGCGGGTAATGCTAAGGAATGGTTATATTATTTGCCTTAGGAAGTATCACAACATGGAATGGGATGAAGAAACTTTTCCTCGAGAGATATTTTCCCGCATCCAAAGCTACTCAAATTCGCAAGGAGATTTGTGGATTGAAACAACAAGTGGGAGAATCATTGTATGAATGTTGGGAGCGATACAAGAGGTTGGTGGCAAAGTTGTCCACACCATCAATTTAGTGATGTTATGATACTCCAATACTTCTATGAAGCTCTCCACCCAAGTGATAGGTCTCTTCTTGACGCCGCGGGTGGTGGTGCATTAATGAACAAGACGGTGGCCCAAGCTACCGAGTTGATTGAAAGTATGGCTGCGAACTCGCAACAATTCTACACAAGGGATGAACCAATGGTTAGGCGAGTGCATGAAGTAAGTGATTCATCACATCTTGATCAAAGGATGAGTAACATGGAGATAATGATGCAAAGGATGGCGCGTGGTAATTATTCCGGGATGGTGAGACCGAACAAGTGAATGCTTTATATCCAAATCAAAGGCCAAGGTACGATCCATACTCCAATACCTACAATCCCGGTTGGAAGGATCATCCCAACTTTAGTTATGCAAATAAGCAAGCGGCGGTTCCCAATCCGTATGAGCAACAAGGTGGTTTCCAACAATCACGTTTCCAACCTCAACAACAATTTCAACCACAACAAGTCAAGGAGCGTGATTCTTTGAATGATGACAAGCTCAATGCGTTAATGCAAGGTGTGCAAGGTCTCACCACTATGGTTCAACAACACCAACAAAAGACCGATTCGGCAATCAAGGAGTTACAAATTCAAGTGGGGCAATTAGCGACCGATGTGAACTTATTGCAAGCGCAAGCGTCCACAAAACTTCCTTCACAACCATTTGTTAATCCAAGAGAGAGCGTTAATGCGATTACTTTGAGGAGTGGGAAACAAGTGGAGCAACCAAATCAACAAGATAAGGTGTATGATGAGAAAGAGGAAATTGAAACCGCATCAAAGGAGAAAACATCTCCCAACCAACCAACCCGAGGAGACGGTTCCTACTTTCACAACTCCACCCCCGTTCCCTAGACGATTTGCTAAATCAAAGAAAGACTTGGAATACATGGATATTTGGGAGATCTTTAAGAAAGTACAAGTCAATATTCCACTCATAGAAGCTATTCGTCAAATTCCTCGTTGTGCAAAGTTCTTAAAGGAGTTGTGCATGAAGAAGAAAAGGTTGAAAGGGAATGAAGTCATGAGTGTGGGGGAGAATGCTTGGCGTTTATTCTCAAGAAACTCCACCAAAATTAAAGGACCCGGTAGTTTCAATATACCTTGCACAATTGGTAAAACAAGGTTTACTCGAGCTTTGTTAGATTTGGGAGCATCGGTTAATGTTATGCCTTCCTCGATTTATGATTCTTTGAATCTTGCTCCTCTTAAAGAGACCGGGGTAGTTCTTGAACTTGCTAACCGATCTAATGTTTACCCGAAAGGGATTGTTGAGAATGTTTTGGTGCAGGTTAATGAGCTTGTATTTCCGGCCGATTTCTATGTCTTAGACATGAATGATGAGAATTCTTCCAAGTCTACACCTTTGCTTTTGGGTAGACCATTCTTAAGCACCGCCGGAACAAAGATTGATGTCCAAAATGGCACCTTGACTATGGAGTTTGATAGTACACTCATCCACTTCAATATCTTTGAGATAACGCGATACCCTAGTGATGTGACATCATGTTTTCCCGTGAAAGAGATTGATCCGGGCTAATGAATCTTGCAAAAGCTAAGTCGGGCCGTCGACTTTAAAACAAGCGCTTAATGGGAGGCAACCCATAGGTTTTGTATTTCTTATTTTTTTTTGCTTTTTGTTATTTCTTTTTCTTGTTTCTTATCATGTTAAAATTTCCCACCTTGACTTTACTAGGAGGATTCAATTACATTGAGGACAATGTAAGGTTTAAGTGTGGGGGAGTGGTTAAGCATGTTTTTAAAACAAAAATTACAAAAAAAAATTAAAAAAATTTTGAAAAAAAAAAAAAGTTTTACATAAAAACTCCAACTTTTAAAGATTTTAGAGTCACTAGCATATTTCTAGGTATGTTTACATAGAGATTTTGACCGACATAATTGAACTTGGAAATGTTAGAGAACTACATCGGATTTCTTGCTTGTTTGAGTGTTAAATAATGGATTTAATCATGCCGGTGATGCGAATTTGGTGCAGGGAGAAATGCATTATTAGAGTTGCTGATCAATCATTAGTGGAGACTACCCGTATTCATATCATGAGAGGCACCGACCAGAAATTTTCCATCTACTAAAGAGCTTCTTTTGAGTGTGTGTCACCATACGTTAATTCCGGGTAGAATGGTGAGCTACCCAACCTCCCACCAATAGAAGCACTACTCTTGATCTCTTGAGTGCTAATTTTGTCAATCATGAGGGTGACGTCCATGGATGAAAGCTTCCTTCTTGTAGTTCGATTTGCGAGTTAGCACCATTCTCTCTCTACGACAACAACGGATCCATAGAAACACATTCATCATCAACAAGGAGCGACATCAAAATCTACAAGGAAAGTTGGAAAAGTTTAAGGTTTACAAGCAACGGAACGAGAAAAAGAGCAAATTTCAAATTCAAGTAAAGCAACATACAAAGAGCGGAATTCACATATATGTTGAGGACTTACAATACAATATGGTAATTTTTATTCAAGTATGAAGACTTATTCATGAAAGCAAAGAAAATCAAAAGGTGAGAATTTTTGAAGTTTATGATTTCAAGACGATACAAGTTATGAATAATCAAGCGGTAAAATACTTCTTCCACGGCCATGGTTTATTTTGTATTTAATTTCTCTTGTTTATTGAAAAAAAAAAAAAAAAAAAAATTGAAAGAAAAAAAAATTGAAAAAAGAAAAGAAAAAAAAAGAGAAAAACAAGAGAAAAATTTGTTCTTATTTTTTTTAATGAGCCGCGGGGGGGAAGGAAAATCTATAAGGAGGTTTCAAGCGACAAGGATTTTAAGGTACAAGAGTTAAAAAATTGTCAAGGATTTATGAAATTCGAGAGTTTATCATTAATAGTTGAAACCGAAGACGAAGACCAAGAAGATAAAGACGAGGAGCGGAAGACGTTTCTATTGGATGCCGTGAGAGTGGTGTTATCATAATTGGCGGTCGGATGTGAAGGTGAGTAAGTAATCTCATCCTCGATAATAATAGTTGATTTCCTTTCGTAGAGATCCTCAGAAAAATGGTTTTTCAAAATATTAAAAGATGTGGGTTTTTAAAAATATTTCGGAAGTTGTCCTTCCCACCATTCAACGTGTTGCAGGAATTCTCTCTTCATTCCTACCTGCACACATGTGAGAACCATAAAAAAGCCGTCTTTTTGAGTGCAATTATCATAAAATCCTTTTGGTGAGGCGAAGTCGAGGCGAAATGCTTATTGATCGTTTCTCAAACACGCGTTCTCTCATTATGGTGTGGTTATTTCTCACTCAACATTTAAGAATGAGAATATGTTCTTTAGTATTTCTAACTTCTTATTACTAGCATGCGAAACTCTATGTCCTCATAACTTTTGGATGCTTGGGACGCTTGAACGCTTTGAAGTTGTGAGTTTTTAGTTTGATTTGCTCGAGGACTAGCAAAGTCTAAGTGTGGGGGAATTTGATAGGGTGTAGAATACATCCTATTTACTATCTATTGTTTATGCTTTCTTTGCTATTTTTCTTGTGAATTTTGAATTTTACGCTTGTTTTGAGTTTTGTAGCTACTTTGGAGTCACACGGAGGAAAAGAAGAAGAAATCACCCAATTTGAGCAAAAGGGTAAAATTATCATTTCACCAAGAAGGGAATACTATATGGAGCCCAGCCAAGGTTAAGGGGAGGTCAAAGAGGTGTCCCTTATCCAAAATAAGGGAGTGAGAATAGCACAATTGGGGTGTATTTATGGTGGGTGTCTGAATCCACCCACACCCTAAACCCATAGATCCACACCCGTACCCGGATCCATGCCCGAATCCAACCTCAAATTACCCAACCCTAAATCGACATATTCTCTGAGTTCTCTCAATCATTCAGTTTTATTACAATTCTCTGAAATCAGATTTCTTATTTTGAGAACGTTGGGTTTGTGCTAGAATGTTAAGGAACGTTGGGTTTGTGCTAGAATACCTCAATGTATTTTCATAATATGAATTGGTTGCCTCCCCGGATCTTGGAAGAGATCGATGCTGCAGTTGATTCAGATTGAGAGGAATTAATGGGTTTGTTGGTTGATAAATCGAGGAATTGAGAAGTAGATCGAAACACAGAAATCAGACCGAGAAGGGGAATGGGAGATTGAGACGTTGTTGCTCTCGAGTTGAAATGAGAAGGAATCGATGGAGCTTCCATTAGATTCAATGATGGTGAGTTTCATGGGTTGATGATTTACGACGCGAAGGAGATGTTAGAGATCGAGAGAAAATGATGAAGTATGAACTTGAGTGGATGAGTAAGGGGTTGGTTGTAGTCTGAGAAATCGAGACCGATTGAAATCGAGGAGAAGAAATTGAAGATGGGGATGATACTGAGAATGGGTTAGTGAGCAACTGGTGTGGTGGTTCTGGGATTGTGAAAATTGAAGTTACAGGAGTAGCAGGAGGAGCAGTGATGATGATTTCATGGATTTGATAGATTGGGGTATTGAAGATGGGTAAACCTAGTTCGAGTTTATTAAAGAGGAAGAGAAGCTCATTGTGATGCTGAAGAGATAATGAAGCTGCTATTTGGGTTAGATGGAGGCAACAGAATGGGTTTCTACCGTAATTGGTAAGGTTCTGATCGAGAAATTGAGAAAGGTTGAACTCCTTCAGAGTGAATTGAAGTTGTTCATCTTCCACGAGTTGAAAGGATGAGTTAATCTTGAGTTAAGGGTGTGAGATGGAATGGATGCTGTAGTGGAATCAGAGATGTGAGCTTTCGGAATCGAGAGATGAATGGGTTTGTGATGATTCTGTGTTTAAGGTAGAGATGATATGATAACTCAAAAGAAAGAAGAGATGGTTCTGGCCGAGAGTCCGATGCTCTTTGAGATGGATTGAATGGTTGAAATCATGAGATGGGTTAAGTGCTGTTGGTAGTTGTTGTTATGGAAGTGGCAGTGGTGTTGAATTTGAAAAGGCTGTTGAAGCAAAGAATTTGTGCAAGAATGAAGTGAAGTCTGCATATGGGGATGGCATTAGCTAAACTACGGGATGTGTATAAGGCGGAGTGAAGATGCGATGTTGAACAAGGCACGGGGAGATGATGAATTTCTTTGCTCTTGAGAATGAGTTGCTGAAATTTAGATGTATGTTTAGGATGTCACAGGAACTGAAGAAAATAGGCCTGAAATTGGCCTGGGAAGTCCTGTAAATAGCCGAAACTCGGCCGGTTCTCCATTCCGGCGAGTTAACTCGGCGATGACCGATCCAGACGATTCAGCCCTGCAACTCAGTAGAGTCAGCCCAGTAAGACTGAGTTGACATCGGCGAGTAAGCGCTCGGTGACTCTCCTCCTCCCTTGACCTGCTGACTAACGGTTGACCCGTTTGACCATTATCTCTAACGGAGGACTGACGGAATATTCCGTCGAATATTCCACGGACGGAGAAATTTTCAGGTGGCCGGCGGTGACTATTCCGGTCGGATTCCGGCCATAATACCAGTTTTCCGGCGAGCCAAAAATTCCAGAATTTTCTACGAACTTCTCTCATGGGTGTGAAGACTTGGGCTAGGAATTGGATAGAGAATTGGACTCAAATTTGGAAAGAGAAGATGGAAGAAGAGAAAGACTTGAAATTGGAAATTGAATTGCTAAAGGAAAAGGATTCTAATCCTTGGAAGAGTTGGAGAATATTGAAGCCTATAAATAGAGAAGTTTTCTACATCTTTTACACACCTCTCTACACACACAACACTTGTGTTTTTGATAGCTTTTCTAAGATTCTTCTTTTTAATTATTTGTGTGAACTTGAAAATTCTCCTTTTAATAATTATTATTTGTGTGAATTTCAAAAACATGAGTAGCTAATTTTATTATTGATTGAGGATGAATTCCTAGTTCTTAATTTATGTATTGAGTTTTTGTTTTCAATTCTATCTTGAAGTTTTTCACATGATTATCGTTTGTTTTTACTAATAGGAATGATCTTAAAGACATTCATGATTGATTGATAGATTGTTTGGAGTGCACGCTAAATTGATTTGTTAATTTGATCTAAAGCTAGTGAAAGTTAGGAGATAAGTAATCGTTTCTTGACTCTTTACATAAGTAGCAAACACGAGACCTTGCGGAGGGATTAGTGGAGCAATTTTTGTGTGAAAACAACGTTAGCAAGTAGACCTTGATCTAAGAGTCTAACTACTAATATTAACCTAATAAGTTCATAAATCTTAATGCGTTTATTTTAAATTACATCTAGAGTGATCTACTACTAGGTGGTTTGGTAAATAGAATCCGGTGAATCGAGAACTTCCGTATCCGTGATACAAGGGATTTAGGGGTTTAGCACTTCTAGCTTTGCTTTACCTACGGTTGGTGATAATCGTGACTAATAACAAGTAGAATAGAACATAACTTGATTCATTGTTTCGTAACGAAGAAGGATTCCTTGGTCTTGTCTCTCTTATTGTTTTCAACTTTCGATTTTAATTGCTTTGTTTATTTTCTTTTGCTTTTTACACCCCCCTTTCGTGACAACTTTTACAACTAAGATCTCTTGCTCCTCGTGGGAACGAACTTGACTTCCATTATATTATTTTTAATTGAGTGGAAACTTTGATTAATTTGATTGCACCTACGACACGCATCATCACACTTCTAGTGTGCGTGTGGCGGATTTAGAGCGACCTGATTGGTCGATTCCCCAGCCACAACTCATGTGCGTGTGGCGGGAATAGGGGCCGGTTCGAGCAGCATGGGGTGCGGCCACTTACAAGTGGCGCCGGCTGGCCTATGGCGTGGCCACACCTCCCTTTGTTGCTGCTCCTATTCTGCGGCTCCCTTTATTCCTTGTTTTCTGATTTCAGGTAGGATTTGGCACCTACTAATCCATGGCGTATTAATTTCCTAGTCCGCCTAGGCTTAATTTAGACAGGCAAGGTCTAATATACTGCGCAAGGCGCAAAACCCTAATTTTTGCAAATTAGTCAGGGTAATATCTGAATCTTGTGAATCATCACAAAATTGATTGAATTCTATGTGTTGACACAAAGTTATTTAAGTTCATTGCCAGAGAGCAGTATGCTTTCCGATTGAATACTTTATGCAAGGACCATAGCTTTGATACTTGGAAATTCGTGCTACTCTGCTGCGAGTGAACACAAATTTTCATGCCATATCAATATTAAGGGTTCAGCCTGGGAACATAGCACAAAAAGCAATGTGCCAAAATTTACAGAATATCTGGGATTATTGCTACATGCACCATTCTGGATAAATTTCAGGTGAATATATTGAGTTGCTCAATAAATGCGCCAGTGAAGAGGTTGAACACTCATCACTTTTACATTGCTCCGTTTCTTTGCAGAGTGACGGCACATTAAATGCAAGGTTTTACAAATTTATCCCTGAACTAAAAACCACCATCAACACTAGGAGAAGGAAAAATGAGTATGAGTTGGTTATGGTTTTTACACGGTTGGGTTGTTCTTGAGTTGAAATCAGAGAAGACTCACCATAGAAGATGGTGATAGAAGGAGAACCGAAGAGATTTTAGAGGTGGAGACAAACACAAAGCTTGGGCATGATTCTATTTTGAGTTTGGTGTTATTTTAAACAGAAATTTAAGAGAAAATGCAGTCGCTGCCATTGATATTTGATGATGAATGAAGAGGATTCGCAGTTGTCTTTGTATCTCTGGATGAATTGAAAATGTGGGTTTGTGTTAAATTGATGTTCAGTGTAGGGAAGGAGATAAAATGAGAGTCATAAGAACAACAGCAGCGATATCCTGCCATCAACAGCATACACACACCAGATGTTCGAGAAAAGACCTGAGTGGTTTGTTTTGCAACCAGGTTACAACAGCATCTTACTCTTGGGTCTGCCATGTTTCTGTGGCTTGTTTGTAAAGATTTAGGAGATGGTTTTCAAGTTTAAGAGTCAGGGAAGGAGAGATGGTTGTCGTACAGGGAAGATGCATGAATTTGTTGCCTTGGACCATGGTGGTCGGTTGAGAAGGAAAAGCAAGGTGTGTGCTTCCATGGTTCTTGTGGTTGCTTATCAAGAGGTCGATTGTGAGAAGGAGTTCAGTTTTGAGCTACAAGCCGAGAAAGCAAGACTTGTTACTTCCAAGAGTTCATCCCAGCACAGTTCGGGTCCCTATGGCTAGTCGAGATGGGTTTGTGAATGAAGTTTTAGCCGAGAAACAACTAAGTAAAGTGAACTACAGTCGTTGATTACCGGAGATTGAATGGCGAGGATATGTTGAGTGTCTCGACAGATTAGGAGCCATCTGAATATTGAATATGAGATTCAACATATACGGGTGTTTGCTTGGCTGACAAAACATGATTAGGAAAGTTGAGTTTTAATAGGAACTGAATTCCACAGGGAAGTGGAGCTATAAAAGGGAATCAAGAAATCTACGGGATCATCTCATACCCTCTCGCACCTGTTTTGCATTACCAACAAAGAGGAGCTCTCTGCTCCTCGCCAAACCCTATTCTACCAGCACCACTTCTCACCTCTACCAGTTTGCATCCACCTGCACTTCACAGCCATCTCCATCCATTACCACCTGCATACACTCCACCTGCATAATACCACCATCTACATCACCATCTCACCTGCAGTTCACGTCTCATCGTCCCCAGCAACCACTTCCGCCTGTTTGCAGCAGTACCAGGACCTGCCGACAACAACACCTCCACCAGTCTCCTGATGAGTGCCAAATATTGCATATTTCTACATCTATTTATTGGCATTTAACTCATCTTTTGTGCTCGAAATCGATATTATCCCAGTTACGTATTTTCTTTGTTTTCAAGAATAAATATTTGTACTAATTAATTTTGTGTTTTAGGTAGTAAATAAAGCTCGGAGAAATTGAGAAACCAAAAGAGCGAAAATTGGAGACGAGCGTCTATGGAGCGGAAAGCCAAAGTCGCGCACGATCGGCTCACATCACCCCCGAGCCGTTGAGATCTCCATCTTATGCATCCAACGCCGCTCCGTCCTTCCCATCAACACTCGATGCTCCCGCTCAACACCAAAGCAGCCTGATTCTCCCTGAGCCGTTCAGATCTCGCATCGAGCCACGCATCGGATTCACCGAGATCCAACGCTCGTTCCAACCATCGCATCAACCTTTCGCTGCCCCCGCTCCACACCGAATTGCCCTACACCTACACCCTTCGACCATCACCCCATTCCCATCTTCCCTTCTCTTTCTTCCTCCCCCTGACAGAAATCAGAGAAACCCCTTACCCTTCTTCTTCCCCGACCATGGCAGAGCAAAGCCATCTCCACCACCTCCTTCCCCTTGTCACCTTGCAACAAAAGAACCGCTCTCCCGATTTGCCGCTCCTAGCCTTGGTTATCTCTCACATAGCTTCCCCTTTACCCGAGAAGCTAAGTTAGAGATAATCGAGTTAGGGTTTCCTCCAACAAAGACATTCGAGCTACCAGAGCCGAATGGCGTAAGAAAGAGTTATGGGTATGTCATTAATTGCGGTTTGGAGCGATTGTGAGGTATATATTGGATGTTTTCATGTGAGAGAGGACTCAGCATGTTTTAGGGTTTAATTGTGTAATTTAATTTCAGTGTGCTTATTATGTTTATCATGTTCTAAATCAATCTGCTAGGATTTAAATGAAACCCTAATTCTCTGTTCTGTTGTTCAACTGTGTTTGAGTTGTTTTTGCATGCTTAAGTTAGAAGATAAATTCAATTATATCACTTCAATGCTTTACTCTCACAATGGATGCCATGTATCCATTGTAGTTAGGCTAACACTGTATTGATTGTGCTTCAGCTCAAGCTTTAGAGATTGTTGCTAACCCCTTGACTAGTTGTACTTAATTAGACAATTAGTGCTCTGGATTAGTATTTTTAGCTGACAATTGAGTTATCCCCTGGTGAAACTCCTTAGATAAGTGATAGAGCTGACATACCTCCCTTATCTGTCACGGGAACAAGAACAATCAAACTAGTTGAATTACATAACTTGAATTCTTGGTGGATTTGACAATCCTAGTGCTTTTAACATCAATACTTGTATTTCATCTTGTTTTCATTACTATAACTCCAACTCAGTCGTATCGACACCAACATCAGTTCCCATATTGTGTCACTCAACTAGAAAACAGTGAGTAAGCCTTAGATCAACTTCATAGCGACACCAATTCCCTGTGGATCGACCTGTGCTTGCCCGTGTCTCCAATAGACACTGTGCACTTGCAGTATTACAAGTAGGCATAAAAATAAACCACATTACCCAGCCTACCAAGTTTTTGGCGCCGTTGCCGGGGAATTGGTTGTGCACTGTGTAGTTTCATAGTGTTTCCTTTACTGATTTTCAATCTGAGCTTTGTATATATGTGTTAAAAGTTCTTTTGTTTGCATTTTGTCACTAGTATAACTTAGCTTAGTCATTTTGTTTTATACTCGCATTTTACTCTCTTTAAAACATCTTGTCATTGTAATTTCTAGCTTGGTAGTCCATCTCGTTAGTCTCTCTTAGTCTTGCATAACGCATCATTGTTTAGTTTCATTATACAAGTTCACTTGCACTTGCCAATTTGCTTGTTATATTGTAGTTAGTCCATTTATGGTCTAGTAGCACCACTGTCCTGTATATATATAGCCATCTGTAGCTGTAGCATGATCATTAACATTGTGGTTGTATTATTAGTTTAAGTTTTCACTTTTGATCCTCATTTTCATTGCATATCTGCACTTCAGTTTCATTAGCTGTCACTTTCAATTTCAGTCACTCCATTAACATGAATTGCATCACTGCCAAACTTGCTTGAAGTTAGTTGCATTTGTATTCATCAACATTGTGTCAGCTAATATCATCTTGTGGCCCAACTTCTGCCTTAGGCATAACTCTGAACTTTGTCATTGTAGCACTAGTGCTTTCTTGCCTTAATTGTGCAATATTGAGAACTGAGTTTGATTTGTTGAGTTAACAGGTACAAGCTGTGCTGCTGTGCAACCAAAGTTAAGGAGAAGACCAAGGAGCAGAACCATTGGTGGATTTGCCTAAACCCAGTGTTATACTGGCGGTATTGTGTCTCAAACCTTGCTTGAATGAATGATATAGTATGCTTGGGTGTATGATGTTCCTTGTATGCATATGTATAATGCATGTGCATGACTGAAACTCCGTGTTGAGCATATCACTTTGTGAATCGTGAGCCATAACAAACATATTGTATTGCACTGTCACATGTGAGTTTGAGCAAAACCTGAGCATAACCTGTGGAAATTGAAACCTGTGCTCAAATCCAGCCCACGAAGTTTGTTGAGTGTGAAATTTGAAGCTTGGATAGCCACATTAACACCATAAGCCCCGCATATTGTAATCCTTATGGTGTTGACAAGTGTGAAAAATCTGATGCTGTGTTTGTATAGCCATTTGAGCAACAACCCTGAGCTTACCACAACCCTGTTGAGCCAAGTATTAAAAAACTTTGCATGAACTATAATCTGCCTAGTGTTAATTCATCTTAACTTGTGTTGAATTATCTCACCTGCAACCCTTGTGTTCTACTCCAGCCCCTGAAGCTGTGAGTTTGAGCTATAACTGAGATACCCAAGTCTGCTGAATCAACTGGGCTGGTTGATATCAACTATCCCAGTTGACTCCAACAACCCTGTGCATTTTTACCCAAGTGTATTGTTCTGCCCTGCTGACATCTTGACATCCTGAGCATGTTGTAAAATGATAGCTTTGTTAATTGTTGTTATCTTGCTGATCTGTTAGCTTATTGACACTCTGTGGTATATGTAAAATGCAAGCATTGTCTATTTGCTGATTAACCTGTGCATGCTGTGAAGTTTTTATACCCTGCTAATATCTTCATTCCTGTGTACTTGATCTCTAGCAACTGAGGTCAACTGACCCAGTTGACATTAACTGTGTTAGCATCATTTGCTGCAATCTGTGTGTGATCTTGTGATACGTGATTGAGTGGTTGAGTAGCAAGGTTTGTGACTAGCATTTAGCTTGTTGATTTTCAAACACACAACCTAAAGACATGCTTCACCTTGAGTGAGCACATCCCTCAACCCCGTGCACCATACACGTTTTTAACTCTCTTTGTTCACCTTGAAATTTGTGCATCGGCTCCGCTGTGTGCTTAGTTACGTGAGAAGGTGTGTCACCTTGTGTGAGTTTTGTGCTACCCTCGTGGGTGTTTATTTGTTAGCACGTGCATAAGGCTTTGCTCACTTGTTGTCTTTGTCTTTGTGAGTGCACCTAGACTGTGTTGTGCAAACTAGCCAAGTTGTACTTGAGCTGCTAACCTCCACCCAACCTGTGCTGAATAAGCTTGTCAATCTGAAGCCCACATACTGGGCTGTGTAACATCCTGAAGCCCAACCACTGGGCTCTGTTCTTCCCATAATCGTTGGGCTCTGCATGTTGAAACCCACAACATCTGGGCCGGAACCCACATACTCGGCTGGGCCTCCACGGCAACCAAAAGCACTCTTTTGGGCTTAAGTATGGAATTAGTGTAACATTTTTGTGGTTTTTGCTTATCGTGTTGAATTTGATTGTCTGTTAACATGCTAGATGCGCTAGCTAGGCTATGATTGTGTCTTTTAGAGACCAAACAAATCGACTAGTTAGAATCCGCCCGGACGAAATCGTAAGCATACCCAGTTCTTCAACCGAAAGCCCAAGCCCAAACCCATCCGAAACGAGAAACTATGGGTGATGAACAAAACCAACCACGTAGTCTCAAGGACTACATGTACCCAACTAGGGCAAGCCATCCCTCTTGCATCATTACGCCGCCGATGCTTGTCGGTTTGAACCGAAAGCAAGCACCATTCACATGCTACCCGTGTTTATAGGGGTCGATCCGAAACCCCTACCATCACGTGAGAGATTTTGAGGATATTTGTGGGACTCGTGTTTTAACCGAATGCCGGAGGAGTCCCTCAAACCGAGATTGTTTCCTTTTTCTCTCGAAAGACAAAGCCAAGTATTGGCTTCATGCCCTACAACCACAGTCCATTAGAACATGGGATGACCTCACAAAAGAGTTTTTCAAAAAGTTTTTCCCAAACCATAAGACGGCGAAAATTCGCCAAAGTCTAAATGGTTTTGTGCAATTAGAAGACGAAACTCTAGCAAAGTACTTGGAGAGATTCAATGAATTATTACTCCAATGTCCCCACCATGGTTTTGAAAAATGGAGACTCGTGCAAATATTGTATGAGGGTCTAGATGTTAGAACCCGAACCACAGTCGAGTCAATGTGCAATGGTGCATTTATTGACAAGAGTGCCGATGACGCTTGGACTTTCTTAATCGAAGTCGCTGAAAAGACTCAACAATGGGAGTCCATCCGTGAACCGAGAAGGACTACCCCGCAAACAATGTCCATAAAATCGAGTCTGACTTTGAGGGAAATGCAAAAATGACATCTTTGGCCCGGAGAATAGAAGTGCTTGAGTTGCAAAAAAATGTAAAATCCAATACCCCTACTATCCGTGACCAAATTGAATTGGCCACTTGTGCCGCATGCCATAGCTCTGACCACCTAGTGGACAGCTGTCCAGACTTGCACGCATTCCAAGAGTCCAAAACCGAGCAAGCCAATGCATTATACCATAGGCAAGAGAACAACCCGTATTCTCAAACCTACAACCCAGGGTGGAGGAATCACCCTAACTTCTCATGGTCTAAAGGACCTGTACAAGGGGACCAACAAATAACAACCAAGGATACTCATATCCTAAAACCCCCAAGTACAACCACCCACTCAAGCACTCAGAGAGAAAAAGCCTAGCTTTGAAGACTGTGTCGTTATGTTAACCCAAAATCTTTCAAAACTTGAGAAAACAACCGACCAACGTTTCACGAGTCTAGAACTTAAAATGGGTCAAATCTGTGATGCATTGAATGAGAGAGAAAATGGCAAACTTCCTAGTCAACCCCAACAAAATCCAAAGAATGTGTTTCAAGCAGGCTCCTCTACCTGCAATGAAACTTCACATAGTCATGTGAATGCTGTCACCACTCTCCGTAGTGGTAGAGTTGTTGAGAACAATGTAGGTGTACTACAATCAAGCGAGTCTACATCAGACTCACCAGTACACACAACACCACAGAAAACATCTACTGTAGAGAAAGAATCTGAGCCTATTGATAAAACTAAGAGTCCTACTGATAGAGATGTTTCTTTGACAAGTCATGCACCTGTTGCTCCATTCCCACAAAGGTTAGTGCAACAGAAGGGGGGTACCCAATACAACGAGATTTTGGAAATGTTCAAAAGAGTTAACATAAACATTCCATTTCTCGAAGCAATCAGGCAAATACCCGCCTATGCTAAATTTTTGAAGGACCTTTGCACACAAAAGCGAAAGCTTCATGTGCATAAGCGTGCCTTTCTCACCGAGCAAGTAAGTTCAATTATTCAAAACAAAACCCCACCTAAGTTTAAAGACCCAGGTAGCCCAACTATCTATTGTACTATAGGTGATCATACAATCAGAAAAGCTTTATTGGACTTAGGAGCTAGTGTGAATTTCTTGCCATATTCGTGTATGTGCGGTTAGGTCTTGGGAATTGCACCCACCTGTCACGCTACAATTAGCGGACAGATCTCGTGAAAGTCCCTCGGGGAATCGTTGAAGATGTGCTAATCAAGGTTGATAAATTTTATTTCCTGTGGACTTCATTGTGTTAGATACTCAACTGTGTGCAAAATCCCGAAAATCATATTCCCGTTATCTTAGGACGTCCCTTCTGGCAACGTCAAACGCTATCATAAATTGTCGTAGCGGGATATTGAATTTGTCTTTTGGCAACTGTGGAACTGAATGTCTTTCGTGTGAATCAACAACCCATAGAGTGTGATGATGATGAATTGCACGAGGTTAACATGATTGAGAGTCTGATTCAAGACTCATTGTCTGACATCTTATCTGTGGACCTTGTGCAAGCATGTTTAGATAACTTTGACTTAGATCTCTTCAATTTTGAGTACATTAGTGAAGTCCACTCTTTGCTAGAGTCTATGCCACCCATGGATATTGCTAAGTGGCGAGAATGCGGTGGAACCCCTTCCACTCTACGATACCAAATCGCCCCACCTCTTGACACACCACCTAAGCTTGATTTGAAACCATTACCTCGATACCTTGAAGTATGCTTTCTTAGGTCCTTCTGACACTTTACCTGTGATTATTGCATCATGTTTAGACACGGAACAGGAAAGTAAACTCTTAGAAGTACTTAAAGAACATAAATGAGCCTTAGGTTGGACCATCTCCGATCTTAAGGGTATAAGTCCCACAATTTGCATGCATCCCATCTAGGGAAATGCAAAGGAGACTTAACCCCAACATGAGAGATGTTGTCAAGGGTGAGATCTTGAAATCGCTTGATGCGGGTATCATTTACCCGGTTCACGATAAATGAGTGGGTCGGTCCCATTCAGGTAGTACCCAAGAAGTCGGCATTACGCGTAGTTCAAAATGAGATGAATGAACTTGTCCCCACCCGTGTGACCACGGGGTGGCGAGTTTGTATTGATTATAGAAAATCGAACACGGTAACCAAGAAAGACCACTTTCCCCTTCCCTTCATTGACCAAATCTTTGGAAAGGTTAGCAAAACATAGTCACTAACTTTTGCTTCTTAGATGGCTATTCTGGCTACAACCAAATTCACATAGCACCCGAAGACCAACAAAAGACCACGTTTACATGTCCCTATGGAACATTTGCTTACAGAGTCGTATGCCTTTCGGGTTGTGCAATGCACCCGCTACTTTTCAACGTTGCATGATGAGCATATTTTCCGACATGGTAGATAAGTTTCGGAGATTTTTATGGATGATTTTTCGGTGTTTGGATCTTCTTTTGATGAGTGTTTGCATCACCTCACTTGTGTGCTAATTAGGTGTAAGGAAAAGAGTTTGGTTTTGAATTGGGAAAAAAATGTCATTTCATGGTTAACTCGAGGCATTGTTCTAGGGCATATTATCTCGGAAAAGGCATAGAAGTAGACAAAGCCAAGGTAGACCTCATTCAACACTTGCCTCAACCTCGTTTGTGAGGGACATCAGATCATTTCTAGGCCATGCGGGTTTTTACCGCCGATTCATCAAAGACTTTAGTAAAATTTCACGACCTTTGTGCAATCTTCTTGCAAAAGATGTTGCATTTGTCTTTGATGATGCTTGTAAGGAAGCATGGGAGAAACTGAAGGCTCTCCTTACATCTGCCCCTATAGTCAGACCACCTGACTGGTCATTACCATTTGAGATTATGTGTGATGCGTCTGACTATGCTGTAGGAGCTGTTTTGGGCCAGCGAGTAGACAAACTTCCTTATGTGATCTACTATGCTAGTAAAACACTTAATGATGCTCAACTGAATTATTCCACAACGAGAAAGAGTTGCTAGTCTGTTGTGTTTGCATTAGACAAGTTTAGATCTTATTTGATAGGATCTAAGGTCATCATTTATTCGATCATCTTTGCATTGATATATCTTTTGTCTAAAAAAGATGCTAAGGCTCGTCTAATTCGATGGATACTCTTGTTACAAGAGTTTAACCTCGAAATTCGAGATAAGAAAGGGTCAGAAAATGTTGTGGCGGATCACTTGTCTAGGTTGAATGTTGAATCATGATGAATCTCGTGCTAATTAGGGAATCATTCTCGATGAGCAATTGATGCTTGTGTCGAAATGCCTTGGTTTCTGATATTGTGAACTACCTTGCTACGGGTAGAATGCCCTTGCATTGGTCTAAACAAGACCGTTCTAAATTCTTGGTCGAAGTTAAACATTTCCTTTGGGATGACCCATATCTGTTTAAATCTTTGCCAAGACCAAATCATTAGGAGGTGTGTCCCCAATTCTGAACAAAGGGACGTCATTTTCTTCTGTCACGACCATGCATGTGGAGGCCACTTTAGTGCCAAGAAAACTGCTGCAAAGATCTTGCAAAGCGGTTTCTATTGGCCAACACTGTTTAAGGATTGCCATGCTTTTTTTGTTGCTTGTGACCGATGCCAGAAATTAGGAAGTATCTCTAAGAGAAACATGATGCCCTTACAACCCATTTTGATTGTTGAGCTGTTTGATGTTTGGGGTATTGATTTCATGGGTCCATTTCCTAACTCTGAAGGTAAGTCATACATTCTTGTTGCTGTTGATTATGTCTCTAACTGGGTAGAGGCCATTGCATCCAAAACCAATGACCATAAAGTTGTTCTTTCTTTTCTTAAGGAAAACATTTTCTCCCGTTTTAGAACCCCTAGGGCAATAATCAGTGATGGAGGTAGTCATTTCTGCAATAGACCCTTTGAATCACTAGTGCGCAAGTATGGAATCACTCATAAGGTCGCAACACCTTACCATCCTCAAACCAGTGGCCAAGTAGAAGTTTCTAATAGGGAAATTAAGCATATCCTTGAGAAGACCATCAATCCTTCTAGGAAAGATTGGTCTTTGTGCTTAAATGATGCTTTATGGGCCTATAGAACTGCATACAAGACTCCCATTGGGATGTCTCCTTACGATTTTGTGTACGGTAAAGCATGTCATCTACGCATTGAGTTAGAACACCGTGCATATTGGGCCGTGAAGAAGTTGAATTTTGATCTTGATAAAGTTTGGTACCCATAGAAAACTTCAACTCAATGAGTTAGAAAGAGTTAAGAAATGATGCATATGATAGTGCCAAAACGTACAAACAAAGAATGAAAGTGTTTCATGACAAGCGCATTCTGCGCAAGTCCTTCACACCAGGTCAGAAAGTTTTATTGTACAACACTCGTTTGCATTTGTTTCCAGGAAAGCTACGTTCTCGATGGTCAGGACCATTCTTGGTACGTACCGTTTTTCCCCATGGAGCTGTAGAAGTTGAAAACCCAGCAACCAATAACATCTTCAAAGTCAATGGACAGAGACTGAAACCATTTCTGGAGCATCTTCCACCAGAAGTTGAGACCGTCGACTTGGAAGACCCCATCTATGTGGACTGATCTAGTTCACTTGTGTACATACTTATGGACTAAAAATCCATCATCTTTCCCTTTTTCTTTTTCGTTTTGCTTTTTGCATAGTTCTTATGTGTGCTAACCAAACTTTTTTTGTCTTGCCCCTTGGGTGTTTGCTTTCAAAGCATTCATCCTCCCTTGGTTTAGCAACACTCTTGTACATCCGGTAATCTCTTCCCTTTTCTTTACTCAACATAGTTCTCTTGGTATGTGACTGTTTAAATTCTTATCTATTGACACATTGAGGACAATGTTTGATTTAGGTTTGGGGGTGAATTTGCATATAGAGTTTTTGCATATAGAGTTTTTAGTCTTTCTTTTACTTTAAAAAAAAAAAAAAAAAAAAAAAAAAAAAAAAAACACTTTGTACATACTTGCATAAAAACCTCCAACGTTTAGAGATTTTAGAGTCACTAGCATGCTTCTAGCTATGTTTACATAGAGAGGCTGACCGAAATAACAGAAATTGGAAGTACTGGAGAACACAATCGGTTTTCTTAGTTGATTAGAGCGTTAAAGTTGGATTTAACCATACCGGAGGGCGAATTAGGTGTTGTTTAGATATTCGGTAGTAGAATTGTGATCACCCATAGTGGAGACTACCCATTTTACATCAAGCGAGGCACCAACCTTCATTTTTCGCAACTTTCTAGAAAAGCTGTTAGAGTGTGTGTCACCGTACGTCAATTCCGGGTAGGAATGGTGAGCTACCCAACTTCGCACCACTTTCATCACTATTTTTGATCTCTTGAGTGCTAATTCCGTCAATCATGAGGGTGACGTTTAAAGATGAAAACTTCTTCTAAATACCGATTTGCGTTAGCATCACTCTCTCTCCCTCTCAATCACAGTTCATAGAAACACATCATCGTCGGCAAGCGGAGCACCATCAGAATATTTGAAGAAAAGTTGAAATAGTCCAAGGTTTACGTGCAACAAAGAAAAGAAAAGAAAATAGGATGAGAATTATTGAAGTTTATGAAATCAAGACAATATGAGTTTTATTTTCATTTCATGTATGTTCAAAAAAAAAAAAAAAAAAAAAAAAAAAAAAAGTTTGTCAAGTTTTTGTGAAGTTCGAAGTTCATCATCGCCTATTGAAGACCGAAGACCGAAGATTGAAGACTTTTCTATGAATCTTTGAGAGAGTGATATTAATTGCCGATCGGGTGAGAAGGTAAGTGAGTACTCCCATCCTTGCTAATGGTTGATTTCCTTTCTTAGAGATCATCGAGAAAAAGATTCTTTTGTCCACACTTCGTGGAGTCTCAGAAATTATTTCGGAAGGTTATCCTTCTTACCTTCAACGTGTGCGGGATTTCTCTCTTTATTCTGTGACACATGAGAGACTAAAAGCGATCTTTTGAGTGCAATTATCATAAAACCTAATGGTGAGGCGAAGTCGAGGCTTATGATCACAATCGAATCCGAATTCTTTCATATGGTATGGTTACTTCTCGCTCAAAGACTTAAGGATGAGAATGCGTTCTTTGGTAGTTCTAACTTCTTGTTACTAGCATGCGAAACTCTATGTCCTCATAGCTCCTTGGATGCTTGAGACTCTTTTACACTCGAAGTTGGAGAAGGTTTTGTGGGTACACCCCTGGGGTAAACCCTCACGAGACTACAACTCGTCCACTAGGGACACCTAGGGGTTTAAAGGCTTAGTGCATACGCTAAATGCATTCGAGACCCGCGATAAAGTGGTATAGTTAGGATTTCCTAATTTTCGTTTCACTTGAGGACAAGTAAAATTCGGGTTTGGGGGTATTTGATGAGTGCCAAATATTGCATATTTCTACATCTATTTATTGGCATTTAACTCATCTTTTGTGCTCGAAATCGATATTATCCTGCATTCTGTATTTTCTTTGTTTTCAAGAATAAATATTTGTACTAATTAATTTTGTGTTTTTAGGTAGTAAATAAAGCTCGGAGAAATTGAGAAACTAAAAGAGCAGAATTTTGGAGACGGCGTCTATGGAGCGAAAATCAAAGCCCACGCACGCATCGGCTCACATCACCCCGAGCCGTTGAGATCTCCATCTTATGCATCCAATCAGTACGCTCCGTCCTTCCCATCAACACTCGATGCTCCCGCTCAACACCAAAGCAGCCTGATTCTCCCCGAGCCGTTCAGATCTCGCATCGAGCCACGCATCGGATTCACCGAGATCCAATGCTCGCTCCAACCATCGCATCAACCTTTCGCGCCCCGCTCCACACCGAATTTCCCTACACACCTACACCCTTCGACCATCACCCCATTCCCATCTTCCCTTCTCTTTTCTTCCTCCCCCGAAAAAAATCGTAGAAACCCCTTACCCCTTCTTCCCCGACCATGGCGGAAGCGAGCCATCTCCACCACCTCCTTCCCTTGTCGCCGACAAGAATAAAGAACCGCCGCCGATTCGCCGCTCTAGCCTTGGTTATCTCTCACATAGCTTCCCCTTTACCCGAAGCTAAGTTAGAGATAATCGAGTTAGGGTTTCCTCCAACAACACATTAGAGCTACCAGAGCCGAATGGCGGGAAGAAAGAGTTATGGGTATGTCATTAATTGCGTTTGGAGCGATTGTGAGGTATATATTGGATGTTTTCATGTGAGAGAGGACTCGGCATGTTTTAGGTTTAATTGTGTAATTTAATTTCAAAGTGTGCTTATTATGTTTATCATGTTCTAAATCAACTGCTAGGTTTAAATGAAAACCCTAATTCTCCGTCTCTGTTGTTCATTTGTGTTTGAGTTGTTTTTGCATGCTTAAGTTAGAAGATAAATTCAATTATATCACTTCAATGCTTTACTCTCTCACAATGGATGCCATGTATCCATTGTAGTTAGGCTATCATTTGTATTGATTGTGCTTGACTCAAGCTTTAGAGATTGTTGCTAACCCCTTGACTAGTTGTACTTAATTAGACAATTAGTGCTCTGGATTAGTATTTTTAGCGACAATTGAGTTATCCCCTGGTGAAACTCCTTAGATAAGTGATAGAGCCGACATACCTCCCTTATCTCATCACGGGAACAAGAACAATCAAACTAGTTGAATTACATAACTTGAATTAGTGGTGGATTTGACAATCCTAGTGCTTTTAACATCAATACTTGTATTTCATCTTGTTTTCATTACTATAACTCCAAATCAGTCGTATCGACACCAACATCAGTTCCCATATTGTGTCACTCAACTAGAAAATAGTGAGTAAGCCTTAGATCAACTTCAAGCGACACCAATTCCCTGTGGATCGACCTGTGCTTGCCCGTGTCTCCAATAGACACTGTGCACTTGCAGTATTACAAGTAGGCATAAAAATAAACCACATTACCCAGCCTACCATCTCCTAACTTGCAGTCAACCTGGAACAATAGAAGCAGCACAACATCACTAGTCCACCATCATCAGTTCACGCAATGATATCACCATGCCACTGCTATTGCTCGATGGGTTTTGCACTCTAGTTTTCTGTTTTGTTTTCATACCATTGCCATGAACTCAATTATCCGTAGCTAAATACTTGTTTGGTTAGGGATTTTTCAGAAGCTATGTGACTTGATTTTGTGATTCTCAATATCGTTTTATTGCTTGTCTTCTACCGTTCTTATGACCATGAATTGTTTGCAAGGAATTTGAGTGTCCAATTAGATAACTTGCTTGCGATACTAATGCTAGATTTTAGAACCGTAATCCGTAATTATTATGGTAATATAATCACAAGTAGCAAAGCATCAACGTTGCAATGGGATGTTGTGGATTTTGATGTGTATTTAACAACCCTAAGTTAACATGTCGAACTTACGACCATGTGGTTAGGATCAATCCAACTCATAGAACATACCGGTTAGTTAAGTTACACTAGAGAACTTATTCAAAGTGGCTTGATTGACTAGACACGAGTACAAAACTTATTCTACGAAGTGACTTTTGGAGTTTATTAGACTTGTTGAACCTATAACTTGTCTAGGATTGTTAGTAAACGTATTTTGAAGAAGATTCATGTTCACTAGTGGAGAAAGAACCCCTAATCATTCTCATCCTCATTGTTCACATTCATATTTATTTTGTAGTTTTTGCATTATTCATATTTTCAGAGATTAAATCGAAAACTTTAGCTCAACTCTCCCTTAGGAACGAACCTGCTTATCCGTATACTACTTGTTAGTTTAAAGAAGAGTAAGAAATATATCTTTTGTGAGTTTGACACCTCATCAGCTACGACCCAAAGTTGAAGACTTTAATAAACAAATCAGACATCACACAGAAAAGTCTCCGGAATAGATAAATTTGTCTCCCAAGGTAAATACCTCACAGAGTTTTGTTCCGTCTTTTTGATAAATCAAGGTGAGCAGGAACCAATTGATAACCCTGACTTATATTCGAAGAACAGCCTAGAATTATCAATCACCTCACAATAATCTTAATCGACTAGCGAAACAAGATATTGTGGAATCACAAACGATGAGACAAATGTGTTTGTGACTACTTTTTTATCTTGCCTATCGGAGAAACTAATCTCAAGCCAATCTTACTATTGTACTCAAATACGATATAAACGGCAAGATAATATCACGCAACTACAAAGAAAATAGTGGGGTCTGGCTTCATAATCCCAATGAAGTCTTCAAGTCGTTAACCTACAGGGTCTCGGTAGAAACCTAAGGCTAAAGGAGAATTGACTCTAGATTATACAACTAGTATCACACAGGAGGTGTGGGGATTAGGTTTCCCAGTTGCTAGAGTTCTCCTTTATATAGTCTTCAAATCGGGGTTTGCAATCTAAGTTACCTTGGTAACAAAGCATTCAATATTCACCGTTAGATGAAAACCTGATTAGATTCAAGCTAATATCTTTCAACCGTTAGATCGAACTTAGCTTGTTATACACAAATGAAATGCACGTTCATTTAGGTTTGTGTAACCGTACTAAACGTGTACACCTAGTTGGTTCAACAGTAGTTAACCAAATGGTTAGCCATATGAGCACTTTCATATCAACCATATTCATCTTCACCATAACTAGTTCAAATAACTCAAAAGAACTAGTTAGAGAGTTGTTCAATTGCTTAGATCTCATAAAAGAATACAAGACACAATCGAAGCAAAAACGATTTGATTCACTCGAATCGATTCATGAACATTATACCCACGGTTTGCAAATATGCATTCCTTAGTTTATATATGTCTTAGTTCAAGAATAACCATTTTTAGAAAATAACCCACTTAAGTACGCATACCGGTACGTGGACTTAAGTACCCTGATTGAGTTTGTTTTCAGTTCACAAACTCCATCAGAAATTCACGGGACGTGAACTTCCGCGTACGGGTATGCGTACTTTAGTTCTGGTTATCTTGAGCAGCAAAGTGCGCATACTTTGGTTCAAGGAATTTGGACTTACACAAGTATGAATTCACATACAATGTTTATATCCATTCAAGGTTATATATTTTAAACTATCATTTCAATCATTGAAACATTCTTAGAGGATGTTAAATAGAGGTTACTCACACACTATTCTTCATCAAAGCAAATTTCAAGATATTGAAATAATCAGCATGACTTTCGTCACTTGTAAAGTTGAACTTGGCCAAAGTGAAAGCTTACCAACACATATTTCGAGAAATAGATAAGCGAGTTAAACTCGGTTCGAAATAGCAAATGTGTATAATCGAAGTCTATAGCAATACGACTTTTGTTTCAGGATAAGAGATAGAGAAGATAGACTTTTGAGTGATAGATAAGTTCAAGTCTCCACATACCTTTTTAGTCGATGAAGTTCCACCAGTTCCTTGAGTAGTTCTTCGTCTTTGTATGATGATCGTCGTGGAGTCTAGAGCTCAACTACACTTTCTATCCTAGTCCGAGACTCAGCTATAAGTAGACTAGAAATCAAGGCTTATAGTTTTGGAAACTAAACTTGACAAACAAGCTTGAGATTTCAATGCTTGCGAGTTCGACCGAGCAGTGCTATTGCTAGGCCACGACCTTGCAAACGAGTTGGGTTAAGATTTTTTCCCTTCGAGGATGAACTACGGTATGTGATTGATCCCTTTAGAGTATGGAAGGATACGTAGGAAGCCGCAATGAGTTGCAGCAATGCCGGTCCAGTACTTTGTCGCTCATATCATCTATTTGAGAGATGATTGCGACACATTGGCCTCTCATATCATCTGGCTCGGTAGTTCGATGCTAGAGATAATTATGGCCAAACTTAATGAGGCAAGTTGCATTCCATTCCTTGAATGCTCATACTTCCTATAAAGGCATTCGACTTAGGCTACATCGATATGCAAGTTAGCGGAGCTTGCATAAGCCTAAGGAAAGTACGTTATGAGGCCTGCAACCACCTATGCGTAATCCCAAAGCATGCCTTATGCCTGGAAAAGACTGGTAGATTATACGGTTTTCATTTGGATAGAAATTCGGTGATTAACTTCAAGGCCTTAAACCTTGTACAGAACAAGGGTAAGTTGGAATGGTGTGGAAGATAATTTAGATGTATCATGCTCCACGAGTATGCTAGCAAGGGAAAATAAATGTGTGTTTGCCTAGCTTTAAGACCCGGATCTTAGCATCATCATGGCACATCGGGGGAGTTATGTCCTGCGCGTCCAGGTGCGCCATGCGTAAATATTCCGGTCCATCATAGTTGGAATCATAGCAAGTTCCGAGAAAAATCTAGGGACAGTGAGTAATGGACTCGTCAACCGAGTACTTCCTTTTATGGAAAATTTAAAGTTGGAGAGTGGGCCAACTTTTGCGCGGAAACGGTTTGTAACTTCTATGCTAGTTACTTTGTGAATCGAGTTGAGCTTGTTTAAGTACTGTGAGTTTTCCTGGCCTAAATGGCACCCCACTTACGAGTGGAAATCCGGAAGACCGTCTGGAACGATGGGTAGACAATGAGACTGATTATCCCCACACGTTAGCAATTGACCAATAGTATGCGTTGTCAGTCCAGGCTAACATCCCACTTACGAGTGGAAACCTGGATGACCGCCAGGGACGGTGGGCAACTGGATTCTTTTCCACACGGTATTGTGTTAAGATTTTGCATGTCATTTCGATGACATCTTCCACTTGTGAACTTTAGGGATTCTTGAGTGGTGGTATGGGACGTCATTCAGGATACGTTGTTGAGATATCCTTTTGACAACTGGCGAAATGAGATTCTTGTTAATGTTATTGACTCTTTTTGGATTCTTGCGTATTGGATGAGACGTTTTGCTCAGAAGGTCCTAATTGATGTTGCATGACAACCGAAGAAATCTGTGATTTCTGAGCATCGGTATGGGACTTTTGCTCAGGAATCCAAACCGAAAAGATTGTCCACAATAGTTTTTTGTTTTGAATTTCGGGGACAAAATTCTTTATAGGGGTGAATGATGTAACACCCCGAATTTTTAGCATGGCGCATGCTCAAAGATGCGTCATGGCACGAGATGAAGCTTCATCTCAAGTTTCTGTCGCGTTAAAAGGAATATTGGCATAGAGACGATGTTGCATCATCATGATGCATTAGGCTAGTTGGGTAGATGGCCTTTAACGTTGCAGCGTAATCATTGCGCATTATGCAGAAGATTGGCCTAGAGCCAATATTGCACAATCATTGTGCATCAGGCCAGAGAGGGTTGTCCGAACGAGTGTTGCACAATCATTGTACGCAATTATTGTGCGCAATCATAATTGGACTTGGTGAAAAAAAATTTCTCCCCTTTCCAAAGTTGTATAAATTGCAAGATAACATATATATGGAGGGGTATTTGGTTGAAGGTGCATATGCGGAATATGCACCAAGTAAGCTTCATAGCTTAGCCGAAAGAGTATAAATGATGCATAAGTCTCATTTTTATCTTCGTAGCCTTGCCAATGAGGCATATGATGCGAAGGCATCATTATGCCACGCCGCGGACCCAATAATGCATAATCATTGTGCATTTTGATGAAACGACCTATACGGACCAAGCCATTACCATTATTGCTAGGCCACGGCCTTGCAAACGAGTTGGATTAAGTTTTGTCCCTTCGAGGATGAACTAGGCAGCAAGTAATGAGTTATAGCATTGCTGGTCCAGCACTTTGTCGCTCATATCATCTATTTGAGAGATGATTGCAGCACATTGGCCTCTCATATCATCTGGCTCGGTAGTTCGATGCAATAGATGATTATGGACAAACTTGATGAGGAAAGTTGCATTCCATTCCTTGAATGCTCATACTTCATATCAAGGCATTCGACTTAGGCATGTGCCAATTACGCATTGGGCATGGCCTCGAAAGTAAACTACATCGATATGCAAGTTAAAGGAGCCTGCATAATCCTAAGGAAAGTACGTTATGAGGCCTGCAACGGCCTATGCGTAATCCAAAGGCATGACATATGCCTGGACAAGACTTGGCGATGTATGACGGTTACTTAGCTAGATAGGAATTCAGTGATTAATTCCATACGTTGAGGCAATGCATGTAAGGTGCATCGTCCATAGCCTTCAATCCCTTAAACCCTGTGCAGAACAAGGGTAAGTTGGAACGGTGTGGAAGCTAATTTAGCTGCATCATGCTCCACGAGCATGATTGCAAGGGCAAATAAACGTCTATTTGCCTAGCTTTAAGGCCCGGATCGTAGCATCATCATGGCGTATCGGGGGAGTTATGCATGTGCGCCCAGGCGCGCCAGGCGTAAATTTTCCGGTCCGTCACATAAATCGAACAAGTTAACCTTGATATTGTAGTTGCAGGAAATCTACACTCGCACCCTCACGATAATCCACCAACTAAAGACATTTGAAGATGAATAACACGATTTTATTGATTATTTCCTTGAATGTTTAAAAGATAAAATAGAAAAGAGCTAAAGAAATTACCATCACCACAAACTTTCTCTCTCCTAATGACTTGTCCAACACTCTGAAAAGAATCCCCCAACTATAGACTTGCTCAACTCTTTATATAGGGCAGTACACGGTGGATGACAACTAAGCTGTCCTTTATTTTCGGGAATGACTTGCGAAATATCGCAAGTGTACAAGTATATAATCTCGCGACACTCCTAAACTTCGCTAGATCTTCACATCTTTGTCATGTTTCGGTTGTCGTCATTCATTGCGTCATTTATATTACTCTTCACGACGCCTTCGCGGTCTTGTCGTTCTCGATCTCGCGAAATACGATGTTGCGATATTCAGGATCCTACATCTTGCCTCTTCTCATGTCTTCTAATGCGAAGAAGAGAATGTCATGAGAACCAATATTTTGAATTGCCGAACTGTTCATCTTAATCTCATTACAATCCACGTACTTTTACACGGAATTTATTACACATGTTTCTTCTTCCTCTTTTTTTTGACACGTCTCTTTCAGTAGTTTTTCTTGACTATTCACGTCCCATCTCGCATTAAATGCATTTGTTTTTTCTCGAGAATTCTTCTCTCTATATATAGTTTTCTCACCCTCTTCTTCTTCTCTTTACTTTCCCTCCGCAACTTTTCTTCAACTCTCTTCTCCGCATGATTTGCGTTACGCTCTTGTAAATCTTCCTTTTCTTGTTTCTCTTGATCTTGATTCTTTAATCATTCTCATATTCTAAGAATGGATCCTCCGGTCGTAAATACGAAAACTTTTAGATGAAACTCAAAATAAATTACAAGAGAAAGGTTTCACCTTGTCTACTATTCCCAATCAAGAATCTTCATCTATTTTTTTAAAAGTTGTTTATCGATCATCGGTATGATGGTGAAGAAAATCATAATCTCGCTAGGTCAAATCCTCGCAGGTCTTCCCATTCCCGCATGCGATCTTAGAACTACCCTTGTTCTATGAAATCCTTGCTCATGAGAAATTCTCGCGAGCTATTTATCAATTAAGTGGTGATTGCATCCGTCTAATGCTTGAATTTGCCAATCACGGCTACGGTATGGGATCTACATATCGATAACGTTAAAGATCCTAACTTCAAGTTTAGAGATAGTCGCAAAAGTACATTTGTAGAAAACTTTTTGAAAATTATGAAGTAATAAACATGAAGAATGATAAATCTCATTTGGGGTGCCCGATTGAAAAGAAAAGAACGTTCCGACGATAAGATACTCATGCTAGATATTGATGGCATTCTCGCAAGAACAACGTTCCTCGCTACTCTAAAGATGAGAGGTGGTCTGTCTTTCCACTATTTTGAGCGGACCTTACATTTCGAGGTTCCAATATACTCCTGTGAATCTCGCAAATTATCACCCTTGGGTATTTAATTGGTCCGAAAAGGCAAAAGAGGTATACTTCTAACTTTTACTTATTTTACAATCTTCACTCCCTCTTATATCTAATCTTGTGAATTTTGAGATCACCAAATTAAGAAAGATCTACAAAGAAATCTAAAAGCGAGTACTGGGCGATACTTCGTTCAATCACGGATGAAGTAAGAAATATTTTTCCTTATTATTTTTAACAATATTGTTGCCTCATTTCTTATCTTCATTCGTGTGTGAAGGTTGGCGTTGAAGAAATTGACATTCACGAAGGCTGCGAAGGCTAAAGGCAAGAATAAAATCACTCTTCGCAAGGATAAATCTTCCATTCCATCTTCTAAAACGGAAAATCCATCCCTCTTCTCATTCTAATTCCCAAACCAAATGAAAATTCTGATGAAGATGAAAATGAGGTTGATACTTCTTTTTGCGAAGGAGAATCATTCGGTCGAATCTGCTATCGCGTAATTGTCTAGTGTTTTCTGCGATTCTATGCAAGGAATGGGAGATGATCGTTTTTACGCTACTTAAGCTCTCGCAAATATCTGCGATGCCCTCTGCTAGTGGATAATGATTCTTTTCGTGGAGTTTCCGGACAATGGTTTAGAGGAAGCAGTCTATTTTGAGAATATTGTTTTAGAGTCTAGCGATTTAGAAACATTAGTCTTAGACAAAGAAAATGAACTCGTAGAGATAAGTGAGGATGAACTTTGACTTAGAAGAATCAATTGACCATTTTCGTGAATCGGATGACCTTGAAATTACGGAAGTTGTGACTAGTCTTCCTAGAGACACGAAAACTCTAAGTTTGGGGGTGATTATCATTCTCCATGTGCCGTAACTCTTAGAAAGGTCCCTCACTTCGGACTTGACATATGTGACTCAACCATTTTACAAGATTATCTTCATACATGTTTTCCTGAACCTAGTTATGTCCATAGGGAAGTTCAGTTGTTAGAAACCCATCCTCTGGTTGATGTGGTCTACCCAGGATATGATACCCAGATTGACTTTGTTTTCCCACCAAATATTTTTCAACCAGTTGGAACGTATAAGTTTCAGATGTGTCAATTATTTAGTTTTGAGACTAAACCTAAGTACTTTAGGAAATTAGTATCGACACATTTTATTATGATTGACCGCCAGTTTCATCGTGGTCAATTGTGTGAGTCAAAACTGATTGACTTTAAGGATCCGCAATTATTCAGGTTATTATTATGTGCTTCTAAGTTTTTACTTGAGTTTTTCCAGACTTTACAACTGAATCGGATCTTAGCTTTGGAATTCCAAAGACATGAAAATATTTTATTTGGACCCGGTTATAGAGTTCGAACTCGAACCACAACTAGATGTAGTTGTCTTTAGGAAACTAGACAAGGGTGTGCTTTATTTATTTATCTTCTTGGCAAAGTTGCGAGATTCCTTTTACTTGTGATAATTTCTATTTGGTTTTGATGACCCACAAATTTTTCGGCTATTACTTTATGATTTTATGAGGTGACTAATCCTTTGTTAGTCTAGCTGAAGACTTTAAACTTAGCACTTCTTGGGAGGTAACCCAACATTCATGCGACATGGTAATATCTTTCCTTATCTCTTTGCTTTAAATGGTAACAGTTTCTCCTTGTTCATGCTTTTAATTTTATCTTTAGAACATTGAGGACAATGTTAGATTTAAGTTTGGGGGTATAGGAGAAACTTTTTGTAAGTTGCAATAAATAAACTCCAGAGTCTAGAAATTTATGCTTATTAAGGATGGCACTAACCAATCTAAGTGGATGGAAGCATTTTGGTTGTAGGAGTTGAGGAACCAATCGATTTAGATGGCAACATCTAAAGAGTCTATTCATAAAAGCACGAGCTCGGGTGTTAGAAATAACATGATAGTTTCACCATATCTCGTTGAGTCCTTTTCACTGTTTTTTATTTTGTTTTGTTTTTAAACTATGTTTCTCTAAGTGATTAGGTGGGGCCCAAGAATCAAGTTGTTACCAATGCTAAAGTGAAATAGAGTGATTGAGATACCAAAAAAAAAAAAAAAAAAAAAAAAAAGAAAGAAATGAGACTAGACCATCGGATCAACCGGAATAAATTCAATAAAGTCGACCACTTTGGAACCCTTGTATATGCCCAATTGTGTTGACCTAGAGTTAAGATTATCGACTTCACTTTGGTTCCCTTGTATATGCCGGTGTGTTGGTATTAGTCAGACTAGTATCTCACTCTATTAGGATAGGTTCATTTTGGCGTTGGCCTTCGGATGATATGGGAAACACTGTTCACCTTAGTTAACATCAAAACCATCTACGTTTTTCTCTATATCCATCTCATTATCTATCCATGTGATTGGTTGACTCCGATTATGATGTCCAGAAACTATCTGAGTAGAGCTTTGTGACTTATATATGAATTTTAGTATGCTTGAGTGCAAACTCGTGTACAATAATTGGAATTTCGTGATTGGGGGTACTTCCTCCCGGAGTCAATAAGTATGCCAACCAAGGAGATTCTTTAGTGCCTTCCAAGGTTCTCATGTAGATAGTTAAGGTCCTGGAGTATAAAGGTTTTGTGGGTACACCTCTGTAAACCCTCCCGAGACTATAACTCGGACACTTAGGCCACCTAGGGGTTTAAAGGCTTGTTGCATACGCTAAATGCAATCACGATTGCACTGCCAGATGAGTTAGGATTTTATTTTTAGATTTGATTTGCTCGAGGACTAGCAAATAATAAGTTTGGGGGTATTTGATAGACGCATTTATGTGTCTATATTAGTCTCAATTCTCTGTAATGTTAGCACTCGATTTTGTACTTATTTGGTTATTTTATGTCTTTGTAGGTGTTTTTTGGAGAAATAAGCTTTTGCGGCGAAATTGGCTCGAAAAATGGTTTTTGCGCTCGTGGGAGAAAATTACTATATGGACCCCTCATTTGGATAAGGGGCACCTCAATTACTAAGGGGTACCCTCCTGCTATTTGCACCCCAGGGCATCCCCAAAGGCGTCTGCTAAAGGCACCCCTATTATGGTTAGGGGGCATCCTATCATCTTCAACAATTCAAACGAGATTTGGCGGGAATTTTAAAGTTTATACAAACTTAGCTGCCTAAGTTTCTGGCAGCGGTTTGGGTGCGATTATGTTGGATATTTTCGTGGGTATGGTTTGTTTTGGGCCTGTTTTGATTAAACAGGGTTGTTAGTGGTGTTGTGAACGTAAAAATAGGATGATTCCACAGTATCTCGGACAAACAGGGTTAAAACAAGTTCTCGGAGATGTGATTTGGTTTGAAAAAGGAAAGTTACGTGTGCAGATGAGATATAGTCCTAAGATTTGATCCCATTGAATCTACAGTGGGTTGGAAAGGATATTCAATAATCCAGGGACGCGAAAAAGGGGAAGTTTCATACTTTCCTCGGTAACACAGGAAAATAGGGTAACTCGGGATTTTCTGTGAGTATTTTGGATATTACGTGAACAGGGAAAGGAGATAATCTGCCAGGATTAAAATCTATCCATTAAGGAATGTAGGGTAGCTGGAATACGCGTAGAGAAGAAACAGAAGAGGAAATAAATCCCGTGTATTTAGGTGGAAGAAAAATGGGATTTTCTCGAGATTTTATTGGACCTGTTGGCTATATAAAGGGTGTACGAGAGTTTTAGAGGGTCTGACGAGAGTTTGGGGAAGGAGGAAAGGCTGCAGAGGAGTTCTGGCAGTAGCAGGAAGAAGAAGAAGAGAAGGAGTTGCAGACGACACTATAGAAGTGTCGTTCTCAAGAACCCTAGAACACGAAGAACATACACGGTGAACGGTCGCATAACTATCAGCTGCTCAAAAAGTAACCCTAGTATCGCTTAAGAGATGACTTATTTCTTTCAGAATCGGTTTGTAACGCCTACACGGCGTTGCAAGCTGCTTGTTTTATTAGTTTTCTTGTTTTTCACCTATTTGAGCTATGAACAATTATTTTGAGCACGTGAATAATATGAGGAGCTAAACCCAAACACTGGGATAACGGAGGAAGCCATATTTCATGCGTGTGGTAATTATATTTAATTCTTTCATGACTTTTTGCATGGATTGTTAATTGTTTTATGGTTTTTATTGAATGGTTGTGACTTCAATTGATGGGTTATACTTAGATTAAGTCTTTTGATATCCCATGCTTTAGATGTACAAATGTTGCTTTTCAAAATCTATCTTGGCAAAACATAGAGTCAATATTTTATTATTATTTGAGCTATAATTGTCTAGAATAAATATATGAATCACATGAATGAATTTTATGGTGGAATCCTGAGTCCTAGTACCTCTCGATATTTGTGACAAAACTTGTGTACATATTTTCTTTATTTTTAGTGTTTTCTTAAATCAAACCTTTACAAGCCCGAGTTGAACGAACTTTTACTACCACTTTACAACAACTTTCAAAACCACATCAGTCGTCCAACCAGGGCATAACCTTATATATATAGTTGGAAATCCAAGGTATCTCCCCCGGATGGGCTTTATTGACCCCAAATTTTCATGACTCAGGTTCCAGGGGCGGTGTAACCTTTTCCCTGAGCCATGTCAAGATATACCCCATTATATGACGCACTTTAGGTCTTACATTTGCCTCTTACGAAATATCATTCGCGAACCAGGGTGTACGCCATAAAGGTTCGTCACATTCAGTCACTCATTCATTTCCCTCAATTCTTGTAATCATTCATTGCTTTTTGATTATTTCTTCTCATCTTCTTTGCGAAATTATCATATAGTCTTGCTTCATTTTTCGAGATCTCACTGTAATTATTTAACCAAACTTTCATCATATTCATATATCGCGAGTTTTCGCGACTCCTTCTTTCAATCATCATGACACACATTATTTACATGACTCTAAAATCAATTATTTATTTCTTTACACCTCTTACTCCCCGTTGCTCTCTGTTTCTTCATTCATATTTCCAGATATTTCCTTCCTTTTGCGAGACCATCGCAATTTTCATTGTCTTTGCCACCGATTTTAATATATCTTCATCTCTCACTTCTATTGTGTCCACCATTAGTCTTTCTCTTCTTTTGTTCTTCTTTGATATTCCTTTTCCAATTCTTTCCGTTGAACAACCCTTTCCTCGCAAGACTCCACATCAACTTCATAGCATTTTTGTCCTCACCCCAATCTCCTTTTATAACTCCAACACCACCGGGATGTGGAAATTTGATGCAATCGGGTGGTAAGTTGATGCTACACCCAAGATCTCATGTAACTGTGGTCACCCAATTAATGCATTATAAGGGGATTCCACATCGACTATGCAAAACAAGATTTCAGCTTGATAATCCATTCAATGGTATTCGCATGCGAGCTTCTCCTTTAGGTTTATTAGCAAGACCATTAAAACCATAAATCTTATAGGTTGAAGGTATCAAATCTTCATCTTTGCCCCCATAGTCTTGTAGGTGTGGTAAAAAAGGATGTTCTGAGCTTCCAAGATCAATTAAGATTCTATTTATTGCCCATGAATTTTCTCGCACCATCACTTTCATCATCAATGGGTTTTGGATTAATTTCTAATCTTACCACTAATGGACTGTCATGCAACTTCGCCACCTTCGTGTACTTCTTCTCATGGGTAAAAGAAATAACTGCGCTTGCCATTCTTTTCGGTGGCGATGACTTCGCGATATTCATTACTTATCTATTGTCAACATCTCTTGCGAAAAACCTACCGAGAATACTATCATGAAAATCTTCAATTGTCTGTACATTTAATGTACGATAGAGTTGCAGAACAAGTTTTTGGCCTTTGCTCCAACTTCTACTACAAATGTCTCTTTCCCTTTGTCGTATTTACTCGTGATTTTCTGGAGGTGTTGGTAATGGTTGAGTCTTCTCTTCACATTTTAAGAATTGGTTTAGCTTCCTTGATCTATCATTCTCGAGGATGATTCTTTTTATATTCCTACAATCATTCGTTAAGTGTCCATGAAAATGGTGATAGGAAAGATTCATGACTTCGTCACTGGAGGTGGTTCATTCCCATGTTCCATGGTGCAAGTATGTTTTCCATCGGGATTATAGCTTCCCATATCTCTCCACGCTAGCGTTTAGTGGTGGCATCTTGATTTCTTCCATACGACTCTATGACCTCGTTGTCCTCTATGATAATTCCGCCTCCGGGCCTCCATAAGTCTCTTGTGGATTATGCCTCTGTCCTCCATAGGTTTTTACGGGTTGATCAAGCCTTTGAATTTTATTATTTCCGCCACCGGTTGTAGAAATTTCTTTCTCTTCAAATTCTTCCGATCGCGACTTCCCATAGCTACCAACTTTTTGTTGACCATCATTTGTATCCTCACTCCTTGTTGACCTTGCGAGGTACTCGCCACGTTGTTTATCAATTTTGGTAACAAACTTGCATTCGCAGCCTCCCGAACTTGTATTCGCCGGAGGTGGTATGATTCCATCTCATTTTGCTTTTCCTCTAGAGCAATATACTCCTCCCGAAGCTCTCGCAACTCGCCATTGTGATTGTATTTTTGACTCTAAAAATTTGAATATATAGCAAGATTTGTCGCAAACATAGCATTAATGAATGATAAGATGAGATATCTCTCCTCCACTCGCCACCCATTTCATTACACATTGTCTTCCATCCAAAGGTTAGATGCTTCAAACTTTCACCAACCCTTTGTTTTAACCCAAATACATCTTCAATACTGGTCGCAGGAATTATTACTTATATATGCCCCTAAAAATATAGCCCTGCAAGTGATTGAAAGATGTTATTGTATTTTTCAGAGTTCTTCAAACCATTTCAAAGCTTCTCCTCACGACTTGATGCAAAATATTTGCACAATATAGCATCATGATTCTCCCATTGTAGCATACATCTCATATAAGCTTTGATATGTCAGACGCACAAGATTGTTCCATTAAAATGTCAAGTTAATGTCAGAAATTGCACTTGATTGGTATTCCTCTTAATTGTATCTCTTGTGTGAACGAGTTTTGCAGCTTCTTCTATTACTTCATCCAATCGTCTCTTCCTCCTCCCTTTTACTGTTCATCATTCCTCTCATTTCTGCCAATTCTCTCAAAATTTGTTCATTTACATCAGAATTTGAATCCACTGGTCTTTTTAGTTCCTCTTCTCTTCGCCTGCGTTCATGTCTACTTTGACTTTCTTGTTCATCATTCTCTCTCGTATTTCTCTGCGATCTTCTCCTTCATTTCTTTCGCGACTCCGCACACCATTATATCTATCGATTTCTTCTTCTTTGGTGCCTATCACTCTCCTTTGTGCTCTTTCATATTCTTCATTAATATTATCATTGTTGCGATTTTGTTCTCGCCTTTCTTTCTCGATTATCATGATTACCTGGCGAATTGCCTCTTCTAACTCCTGTTCTTCCATTTCTCGCTCTCAATCTTTCTCTCTCATGAGATAGACGTGCTTGTTCGGAATAGTGTCTTTGTTCATCTTCAATTTCTTTTTGCTTCCTCCGTGCTTCTCTCCCATGCAATATTCTTCTTCCTTCTTCTTGATTTTCTTCATCCATTGGTTGATTCTGCTCCGACGTTGCCTATTTCCTTGGTTTCCACCATTCCGCTCATTTTGAAGAGTCTCTGGACGTGGATATAACGATCTTCCATCATTTCTCTTCTCTCGCAATATTATGTGCCTTGATTTTGCGTTTCTTCTTGGTTTTCTCTCATCAGCATTTTCGTAGGTAAAATTCTCCTTCTTTCCTCTCTAACCGATCTTGAGCTTGACCTTGTAGTGCTTCTCGACTCTGTTTTTGTAATCTCATGTTTTCCATCCTCAACTCATGATTCTCGTCTTGTCAAGTTTGCACGTGCCTTCACCTCTAATCGTCTCTCTTCATGTATTGTTTGCCTCAACGCCTCTAATGCTGCGATCTCTTCATTTCCATGAATTATTTCTCCATTCCCTTCTCTGTCTCTCCCCTCTTGTCCATTGTTTACCAATTGTTGTTCTTCTTCCCCTTCGTCCACAGAGTCTGATCTCCAAGTATGCACACTTATTTATCATAATCCACAATTCTATCCACTCATCAAGTTGAATTGGTGATTGAATTTGATTTTCATCATTCCTTATGTTCCTTCTTGAGTATTCTCCCATTTCATTTCTCTCTTCCGGCAAGTCTCCTACTTCTCCTAACAGCTTGTTGGTTGCTTTATACATTTCTCCTTCTAGCCATTTCTTAATTTTGGTAAACCGTTGAAAATTATATCAAATTTCTTCTCTACTACTCCAAATTCTTTCAAATCACGATGTCAATCCTTACTCAAACAGCCCTGTTTCTAGCCATAATATGTAGTTGCAGGAAATCCTACACTACACCCCCTCACAATAATCCACACAACTAAGACATTTGAAGATGAATAACATCACATTTTATTGATTATTTCCTTTGAATGTTTACAAGATAAAATAGAAAAGAGCTAAAGAAATTACCATCACCACAAACTTTCTCTCTCCTAATGACTTGTCCAACACTCTCGAAAAGAATCCCCAACCATAGACTTGCTCAACTCTTTATATAGGGCAAGATACCGCGTTGGATGACAACTAAGTCGTCCTTTATTTTTGAATGACTTGCTAAATATCGCAAGTGTACAAGTATACAACTTCGACACTCCTAAACTTCGCTAGATCTTCACATCTTTGTCATGTTTCTACTGCCGTCATTCATTGCGCCATTTATATTACTCTTCCGCGACGCCCTTTGGTAAGTCTTTGCCATCGATCTCACAACATGCGATGTTGCGATATTCAGATCCTACAGATATTAAGTCAAAATATAAATTATTGTGATACACGGAGATTAGGTTATAAAGGAATAAATGCTCCTAAAGTACGGCTTCCAAAAATGTCAAAAGTATCAATGCTGGAAAGAATAAAATCTATTAAGATCGAAGAGAAAGTGTATACTTATTCAGAAGTATCAATTTTTTTTTATCTGCTCGATATTAATTTCATTCCCTGATGCTCCCATCGGAATTCCAAGAACTTCGTAAAGAGACGATGAAGCTGAAGACATAAATAGATGTGGCGGTGATTGTGTCAGATCCGAAGAAGAAGAATAAGTGCTACAAGCAACTAGCCGGTGATAGTTGGTTGACGAAATCTAACACTTGATGGAGAAGTAGGAGATTTAGGTCCAGAAATTGATCAGAAGAAAACAAGAATGGAGAAGAATTGGGGATCACACTTGAAAGGGAGGAAGTTTGAGAAAACATTTTTATTTATGTGGTGAGCAGAGGTTGAGAGATATGAATGAATGAGGTTTTTTTGTTTGTTGAATTGTTATAAAAAAATGAATGAGAAAGGAAGGTGAGGTTTTATAGGTCCAATTTTCCTGCTTTGCAATTTGGAAGAGGCGACAAGGTAAGGTTAGATACTTTGACCATGGTTAAGAGGTAAATTCACAGTCCAATCAGGATTGAGAGTGGAAATGAATATAGACTTTTAGAGATCAAAATTTACCCAAAAAAATCTGGATATTATTTGACATTCTTATCCTTTTATTTGTCTTATCTCTTTTTGCCGACTCGATTTACATCCAGCTTATTTCTTGTTTGTTCTTTTTCAATATTCAAATTGTGATTCCGGAGAACCTGTGGTAATGCGATTTTACTGTTGACACTTCAACTAATACGCTCTTTTACTGTTAAACCATAACTAAAATTTTTGTGACAGCGACCAAAAAGAGCCTTTAGAAATTATATATCTTACGTTTTTGTTGATAATTTAGATCCATAGTAGTGTTATCGGTCAACATGCGATTTACAAGCACGAACATACCGATTTGCATGCATAAATCAACTTTTGCATAAATCAATTTTTGCATTAAGCAAGATACTTTTTTATTTCTTTTTTCTTTTGAAGCACAAAGTATATAGTCTGTATCGTTGCTGGACTCGACTATGCTTTATCTTAGTTGGTACTTCAGTATAATTACCGCAAAGTGCACGTTTATATTGTATATATAATTTGAGTACAAATTGCTGGCCTCTCATTGAAAGTTAGGCCAAAAGCTTGAATTCTAGAGCTCCTGGCCCCCGACCAATAAGAATCGAGTATTTCCAATTATTTGGGAGTATTTTCCTGCACACCAAACACTTTATGTGAAGATTACTCACCCCTACGCATCTAAAACATAACCTAACCCTAATCGCTAATTCTCTTCTCCTCTCTTCCCTCCTCTTTTCCTCCTAATACTAAAACAACACCCTAATGAAACTCTCAAGAAAATGGTGAAAAAACGACGAGTACGTTCAAAAAATCATAGAAAAGCCCGATCTGTTATTTTTCACTCGCGTTTCTTGCTCTTTTAATCTCTCTGTCTCTCTTTCTTTCTCATGAAACCCTATACATCCAAAAATCTATAACCCTATCTTCTCTTCCACTTCCTCCCGTTGGTATAAAAGCTAACTGAAGCCCCCGATTTTCTTATGTTCCCTCTCTTTCTTGCTAATTTTCTCAAAAACGGTGTAAGAGCGCCCAAATCTAGAGCCTGCTCGCTATTCCATCCTCGACGGCTGCATTTAATCAATATTTACATAAAAACAAATCAGAAATAGAAATCCGCTTCTAAGACATTTATTATCTATAAGTCAAGATTCACGGGGTCATATATAATTCTTAATATTTTGTAGGTAGTCAGTAACCCATATGAGTTTTTTTTTTCCTTACTTTACTTAACTTGATACTCTCACATGTATTGTTTCTGTAGACAGTTTTAACTTATAAATCCAAATGATTTTTTTGTTGCTATAGTTGATCATCTGACATTGTATTGTTTTTGCAAATGCTACATATGGACGAACAAGTCATGCGGTATACACTATCCAAGAGCAAGAGTTATATATAAAATTATGGGATATTTTGACTTAGGTGCCCATAAAGTGGTATGCCTTTGCGTTTGGTGCCTAACTTTGTCCAACTTTGAGTTAGGTGCCCAGTGGGTCCCAGTCAACGTATTGACTTTGTTTGACTGTGTTGACCGTCGAATTCACAGTTAAAATTGTGAAATGACCAACGAAAATTGGACTTTCGTTTTATTTACTAACTTTACCCAGTTAGACACGTGGGTTCATACTGGTCGTCCGATAATGAGTGGCTAGGATCTCTTAGGTTACGTGGGTTATATACCCTAATCTTCTCCGTATCATTGTTTCTATCGTTGTCGCTTGAAAATCGAGGGGAAAGAAACCAAGTCTGAGAGTAAAGATGGTTAGTTAAATCGATCGTACAATTTGGTGGGTTTTGTACAAATTGGTAGTGTGAATAGACAAATCAAAGAAGGACAGTCCTATTGAAGGTGGAGTTAGATTTTGTGGAGATTTTATGTCAAAAAGGTACGTGACAAAAGATTTCTTGATGTTTTGAATTGGCTTATAACAAATGGAGATCTTGTTAAATTAGTTGGTTATGGTCAATACCATGTTATTTAATTGTATGAGTGATAGTTTAATTGTTTAGTTTTTAGGTCGTAAAAGTATGTAAAGAGAAAAATTTAATTTTGATAAAAATCGGGGATTTTCTTAAATTAGTTCTTTATGATGAATACCCATAGTGTTTCATTCTGTGATTGATAGTTTAATGACTTAATTTGGTTGTTATTTGTTGTACTCTAGGATTTGTATTCTGCACACGAGGAAGCTTCAGAATTTCCAACTCCAACAACAACTAGAGGTGGAACAGGTAGGGGAAGTAGAGGTGGAAGAGGTGGCAGAGGATTTAGAGGTGGTATAACAACTGTTACTGCAACTATATAAGAAATTCCAAATGAAGCAACTGCACCTGCAACTACATCTGAAATGTCAAATGAAGCAGCTGCACTTGTAAATGAACATGCAACTACATCTTCCACTGCCACTACAACAGCTTGCTTTGCAGAACAACTACCACCGAGGTTCCTGTATGCAGAGAGGAAGGCTTTTAAGGGGTAGAGGTTCAAGGGGATATGCAAAATGAAAAAAGGCATAGTAAGAGGAGGTCAAATCGCTGGTATTGGTATCATGTATCCCGAGGAGCCGAGGCTAGTTAGAGAACCACTCAATTTCCAACTTGAAGTGCACAACTCAAAGGGTAATACCCTTGTACTTCTTTAACTTGTTTTGTTGAATGACAACCGCAAATTCACATACTTCACTTGTTCTATTATACTTTTACTTATTAGGTATGTAAGAAAATATACGTAAATTAGAAAATTGTTTGGTGTAGGTACTAAATCCAAGTAGAGGTGGTGGGGTTCGTGAGAGGCGGTGGGTTTCAAAGAGGTGGTGGAGCTTTCATGAGAGGTGGTGGTGTATTTTCTACGAGTGGAAGGGGAAACATGCCTAGAATGATGGATTGGCCTGCACACCCTAACAAAGGGGAAAATGATGAATGAAATTCTCGAGTGGGCTTTTTTTTGAGCTTTGATATGTTTAACTCGAATGACGCCATGGGTTTTTAGGTTTTCTTTTTAACAGCACTTTTGGATAAATATTGTCGCTAAATGTTTATGCTAGAGGTTTCAAACATTTATGTTTTAGTTAACTCTATGAGATTGAAATGATACGAAATTGCTTTGGATAATTAGAACTTGATATTGCTGTGCAAAGTGTGTGCTAGAAAATTGGTTCTCTATTGTAAGGATGAATTGATAGAAATCGATAATTGTGGACCGCTGGATCTATTCTATTAGGATTTCAAGGATTTTTGAAAACACGCTGCCACTTGTTTGACGGCCATTAACACCATAAGTATTTTTTTTTTATTAATTAAAATTAAAATTAAATTCTTTGACACTAACCTGGTCATCTGTTAAGTCAACCGCTTGACCTGGACCCACTGGACCTAACTCAAAGTTGGACAAAGTTAGGACCAAACGCAAAGGCGTACCATTTTATGGGCACCTAAATCAAAATATCCCTAAAATTATAAACAAGTTCGTGCTAGGCAAAACATGAGGTTCGTAGACAACAACTAGATGCTAAGAGAGCAGAAGTAACATAGCAGTATTTGTTCCTGGACGAAAGAATAACATTACAATCCATTTCTAATGACAGTTCTGATGATAGCTCGGATGAAAATGAGTTATGCAAGGGTGTAGACGTTGAGCATTCTGTAAGTAAGATCAATTAAATTAAGTTTCCCTAACACTTCAATCAAGTATATCGTTGATAATTAACTAACACAGTATATATTGTTGCAACTTTGCTGATGCTTAGTATATTCTTGCTTACATGGTGAAGTCCTATTAGTTTTGTTGAATTGAGAACTTTGTTATTTTTTGATTAATCAGGATATGTGGGTTAATTTATTTTGATTAATTGGGATACATGGGTTTATCTTATATTGTTGTTTTCAGTTACAAGCTATCGAGTATTATGGTTTGTTTCTTCTATAAAAAATATGTATTTGTGGGTGTAGGATTAGTAGAGAATTAAAGAACTACATTGTGTTTTCCGATTTAGGTTTAAATCTCTAAAACTAAAAGAGGAGGAAACTACAAGACATGTTTCCAAATAACTGGCAGGTATATCACACCTATTTCTAACAAATTGTTTCTGTAGTTCCGATAACCGACTTATTATGCAACCGGCAATGGGTGTGTTTTTCAAATATTTTGTGCGCAGCTGTAAGGACGATTTTGGTTTAGTTGGGTAGTCCAATGTGTTTCCGCCCTTCTGGTGGGTTATTTTTGGGCAGTAGTTGACATCGTACACACAATGTGTTTGTACAAACGGGTAAGGAATCTTTTCTTTTGATTCAATCCTAGGTACATGGATATACTTTTACATTATTAGTCTTCTTTAAAAAAAATTAATACTTTTTGTTACTGTAATGGTAATGGAGTAATTGCAGGAGGTGACGAGAAGGAGGAATAAGCAGTAGTAGACCAAAATCCTAACAAGACTTAGGATGCAATGCAGATCGTTTATGGATGGCACTGAGTTGATAGCTTAATGCGCACCGAAAAAAATATCATTTAAACATTGACTAATTAATCAGTTGAATTCTTAAATTTCAGTTTCAATTTCTCATCTGAACTGTGTGTTTTTTTATTACTGAATTATTAAATTATAGTTTCAATTTCTCATCTGAACTGTGTGTTTTTTTATTACTGAATGGGATAATTCACTGTTTCATTTTTTGAGGCATTTAGCTCATCATATTCAAATTACAGATAAAACTAAGGTTTGACCATTAGGTGTAGCAGTGTATGTTTGCCAAACAGGATTGCAGAACGATAAAACACATATCAAAGTTATCTGCAAGTGCCCGTGAGTTGCCTGACTTTTTCGAATTTTTAATTGCAGGTGTAGTTGGTATCTTATAAACCATGGAAAATGCCAAGTAGCTTGGGACACCTTTTGGCCAGCCATGTACGATATGTATTCAATTGTCACTATCATTATGGCCATTAGTTTACTATATCTAGAAATGCTACCAAGTCCCTAACCAACATATGAAATTCTATGTTAGGGGTTCCAAATTGAAATAAGCATGCAGGTAGTCACCGAATATGAGAATGATATGGAATTTGTATTAGGATAAGGTCCAATAGTTTTTCAACCAAAGAAGGATGATAGATATTTTTCTATTCAGATACCAGATCGAGTTTTCTTCTTCTTCCAATGAATCAAGCTACATTTAAAGGAAAAATACACACCACGAAGACTCCACGGGCACCAAATGGGTTTTCTCATTCAAGCTAAAAGTCTTAATGAATATTATAGAACGAACATATGTAATTGTGACAGTAATAACATCTTATGATTTTTTTTATTTTGCATTTTAATGAAACAGTAAGGGTAATCCTTCTCTTGACTTTGAAGAATAATACAGTTAAATAATGGATGATATACGACCATTACTGATTTAAGAAATTACAATTATATTGAATGAGATTATTTTCTAAAGAATTTTTACAATTGAAGTTGTTCTTTATTTGTTAAATTGTATTTGTTTTTTCTGAGGATATTTTAGACTATGGGTAACTAGATTAATATTTCTTATGTTCTTTAGAACCAAAGAGTTTTATATGATTAAAAAAAAAGGTTTTATGCTCTCAAAATATATATTTTTTCCGCCACTGGCTCATCAATTTGGCTCAAATAGTCTGAACCCGTGCAACGCGCTTGCGCAATACTAGTAATAATAATATAATAAGTAGATTTCTGTTCATAGAAGCTCTCCATTAAAGGATTGATTGACCACTTGGATGTATGTATTAATCTAATTTCAAGAGCACCAAGTAGTTTCGAATTTTGTTTTCTAATTCCGCCTAAAGAAATATATATGTAAATTAGGGGAATAGGCATAGGAGAAAAAAAAATGAAATGGAGGACCAGCAGCGTGGATGCTTGTGTAATGACAGAGACCTCTTAAACAAAATCTTTGAGCATTATAAAAAATCTGTGTATGAAGTGATCCTCTACGTGGTGCTAGTCTAAAACCAAAACCTTAACAATGATCCGATTCGTTCACATGCAGCATGCAAGGTATAAAATCTCAGTTATCTATTCTGGAAAAATTGGTCCCACCGTCGCACTTTACTGGGATTTTAGGTTTATTTAACTGAGTACTATACACGTCTACAGCAAGTCGGCAAGCTCAACCGTTTCATAACAAATGCATTTGAATATGAGTTGCCAAAAGCTAATCGAAGAAGAGCAGAACAAGCAAACAATTGTCTATCTTGACTCTAGCATCTATGCATTGGTAACATTCAATGGTGTCATCAAGTGTTACTATCATTTACAACTAGACTACCATTAATATATATTCTAATAATACTTAAAATTGCCATTTGTGCACCCAAGTTGTCAGGGTACAAATTGAGAAACAGGTAGGAAAGTAAGAATTAAATTGAAATAAATATCGGAAAGATGGGATGTGCATAAGTGATAAGTTTTAGGCGCCCTGGTGAAGGACAAACTAAACTCCCAACAGTCTGAAACCGTGCGGTGAATAATAAAAGAGTAGGGTACATCAATCAATTTTTTAAGACAGATTCATTCATTCATGTATACCGACCTTATCCATATACCCTCTTTCCCCACTCCGACGAGCTGAAAGAAGAATAACATGTCACACTAGTAACCGGTTTCTTATTAGGAATATTCAGTATTGTCAAAGTCAAGTCAATTAACTTTGATTATAGAGGTCAAACAGTCTTTGTCTTAGACACATTAAATATGTCTGAACCTCTATTGTAAGAATCTATCTTGTATTTTTCATACACATTCAATACATAAACCTTGTTCTTTCTTCATCTCTTTCTTCTCTAAAATCATTGTTTCAATATCATGAGAAGTACATCAATTCTCATGGTATCAGAGCGGTAATCGATCCTCATCAAAGTTAAGCTCAACAATTTTTATAACAATTTTAAGCTTCTGGGTAAAAACCATTCAATAAGTTCTTCCCAAATTAATTTTAGGGTTCAATCAAAATATTATGGTCTCTACAAGATCTGGAAATTATACAAATAATCGAAAAAATCGTAACAATAGCAACAACACAGTTCTTCGAAATCTACATCAAAACAACACAGTTCTTCAAAATCTACATCAAAACAACATAGTTCTTCAAAATCTACATCAAGAAAATTCAACTCAAGGAATTATGTCGACTTCCGCTGGAACTGGTAATTCTTGTTCTCTTCCATTCAACAACATCACCAATTTTGTGTCAATGAAATTAGATGGATCAATATATTTGTTATGGCATGACCAATTTGAAGGAGTTTTGATATCAACTGATCTTTTTGGATATGTTAATGGTGAGTTAGTTGAACCACCACAAAAGTTAATTGTTAATAGGGTTGAAACTATTAATCCATAATGGGTTTCTTGGAGAAATCTAGATAGGCTTGTTTCTACATGTCTTAAGGCAACATTTACTGAAACTGTTAGTGGTGATGTTCTTGATCTTGCTACTTCAAAAGAAATATAGGATTTCTTGCATACTAGCTTTAGAACTCAGTATCTTGCTAGGAAAAACATGTTAAGAACTCAGTTACATGGAATTCGAAAGGGTAATCACCAATTGTAGTATATCTTCAAAAGATCAAGTCAATTGCTGATGCTTTAGCCGCAATTGGAGAAAAAGTTAATGATGCAGATCTAATGATGTTTGTTATGAATGGTTTGGGTCCTCGAGTATGATGTGTTTGTCATCTCTTCACAGAACAGAGAAACACCATATAGTTTTGGTGAATTAAAAGCAAAACTCTTGTCACATGAACAATTTTTGAGTGAAAGACAACATCAGCATACTAATGTCTATGATGCACAGAATGCTAATGCTATGTATGAAAGAAATAATACAAATGGGTATAATAACATGAGGAATGGTGATAGAAATGGAAGTAATGGAACTTATAGAAACAGTCAGTATCAACATGGTTCTAGTTCAAATGGTTTTACTGGTTCAAGTTCAACTTCTAATGGAAGACCTTACACTGACTACTCCAAAATGTTCTGTCAAGTTTGCAAGAAGAAGGGTCACTTGGCTACCAGAGATGTTTCTTTAGATATCATCCACCACCAACTGGAGCTTCAAATAATTCTAATCAAGCTCATTATGCACAAACTGATACTGGAGTAAATTGTTCAACTGGGGCAGTTAGTAATTCAAGTTCTACTCAGCAAGCTTTTACAGGTCTTAATGTTAATACTGCTGCACATAATGATGAGCCATCTACTTCAAATACTGTGTGGATTACTAACAGTGGTGCATCAAATCATATGACTGGAGACAGGATTTTGCTTCAAAATGCTTTTAACTACAAAGGACAGGACAATGTCATGATTGGTAATGGTAAGAAACTAGTTATTTCTCTTACTGGTAGTACAATTCTTAATACTTCAAAAACAAGTTTTAGGTTAGATAATGTTCTACATGTGCCTGATATGAAGCAAAATTTGTTATCAGTAGCAAAATTCACAAAGGATAATGATTGCTATATCACTTTTGATCCATATGGATATGAGATAAGAAGTTTGAGAGATCATGTTTTGTTAGCTCAAGGTAGAATGATCAACAATTTATATCCCATTACCTCTACTATGATGCAGTTTGCCTTTTCATCTCTTGTAGCTTCTTTAAATACATGGCATAATAGGCTTGGTCATCCATCTTTGAAAGTTATTCAAAATCTTCATAATCATAAAAATATTGTTCTTAAGTCTTCAAATAGCTCTTCTTTGTGTCATCCTTGTCAGCTTGCCAAGAGCAAAAGATTACCTTTTCAATTATCCCCATCTCATGCTTCTTCTCCTCTTGCTTTGATTCATTGTGATGAATGGGGTCCTGCTCCTGTCACCTCATTGGCAGGATATATATATTACATATTTTTTGTTGATGATTTTAGTAGATTTCATTGGATTTATCCAATGCAGCTTAAAACTGAGGCTTTACAATGTTTTCAACATTTCAAAAATTTAACTGAAAATCTTTTTAAGACAAAGATAGTAGCTTTTCAAACTTATGGTGCTAGTGAACTAGTCAAAGGTATTTCTAAAACATTTTGGAGTCATCTGGAATTCAAATAAGGATATCTTGTCCAAAAACCCCGAGCAAAATGGTCTTGCAGAAAGAAAGCATAGACACATTATTGAAATGGGGAATACTCTGCTTTTTAATGCCTCTTGTCCAAAGGAGTATTGGTATGATGCCTTTTAGCTGCTACTTATCTAATTAACAGAACACCAACTCATGTTCCTAATGAAAAATCTCCATTTCAAGTATTATACAATTAATTTCCATACTATTCTTTTTTAAGAGTTTTTGGTTGTATCTGTTATCCTTTTTTGGGTCATTCTAGAGCTGATAAATTGTCTCCCAAATCTATTAAATGCATTTTCATTGGATATAGAACTTTTCATAAAGGTTACAAATGTTATAATCCATTTTCTAAGAAAACATATATTTCTAGACATGTTATTTTTTCTGAGACTGAATTTTATTATTCTCCAGTTCCTATTTCTTCTTCTCCTGTTATAACTGAAGTATCTCCTTCTACTCTTCCATCTGTTCCTTCCTCTACTATTGTTACAAGGTCTAAAAGTGGAATCTCAAAATCAGAAACTTTTCCAGATCATGTTTTGAATTATTCTGTTAAACATCCTCTGCCAACTGCTTTTGCTTCCTTACTTAATATTCCTTTTGAGCCAAAAAGTTTTAAGATTGTGTTTGTGGGTAAAAACTGTTTCTGCTGGTTTTGGTAATTTTGGGTGTGTGGATGAGAAACAAATCTAAACCCTAAACAATGCACTTTGACGGAGTACTTTTGATTCGAGATCAACTGCATAACTGGCCTAAACCAAGAAATGGCCAGTTTGTGCTTGCTTCGGTCACAAAGTGAAGGAGAAGGGTTGGTCTTAGGGAGGGAAGCGAAGAAAGTGTTGAGATCTAATGGTTAATTCGAAGGTTTGGATGTTTTATGACTCAGATCGTAGTGAACCGGCTGGGTAATGGAAGCCACGCTTCTTTGGTGATTTCTGGATACTGTGTTGTTTTTTGACCAAAACTTGTTGTTTCGTGGTAAATAGGTGAAACCTATTTATGCAAGTCATATTGAAACGTACCATGATCTTGTAGGAAATGGAAACGATTGAGTGGTGGAAGAATAGAGTAACGTGTAACCGTCATGCATTATGCTTCCATGATGAAGGAAGTGAATTAGTTTACACTGCTACTTTCATCACCACTAATTGTCCCACTTCATGACACTTTATTATAACTGCGTGATTGCACGCCGCACGCCGTAAACCGCGACCAATACCCCGGGCGAGTATCCCAGCTTTGTCACATGTTTGATGTCTCGAGTGTTTTCGGGAAAACGTAGCAAAGTTGTTATGTGTGGCAAATCAAAGTCAAGAGACTTGCCATAGGAAAATAGCATGTGATGCTATTAGGATTGCCTTGGCCTACCGCCTAAAACTTGCCACAAGTCTGTCAGTTCAGTGGCGAACTTAGATGGCTGAGAGTGCATCTCATGAGGAAGGGTAGTCGTTGATTATGTCCATATCTTTGTTGTGTAGCAAAGTGGCGCCATTAGCATAGTGGCGCCGGGCGAGCTGTGGCAGGGGCCGGCATGCCGTGGTGTAGCTGCATAGGCATGCTTTGGCATATTGGTGTTATACCCAATATGGCTCGCAACATTGGCATCGATCCCAACGCCTGGGGAAACGTTATTTCGCTTGCTTGGCGAGCAATTTTGCCCAAATTAGGTTTGGCATGTTGAAACCCTAATTAGTGCATGTGGCATGGCCACACCGTGGCGTTGTGGCATGGCCAAAGCTGGGGACTTGACTCGTGACCCAAAGTTAGGGTTTGGAGGCGTGGCCAAGGCTAGATTTGGAGTCGGGCCAAAGTTAGGGTTTGGCGGCGTGGCAAGGCTAGGATTTGGCGCGTGGGACAGAGTTAGGCTTGGCGGCGTGGCTGGGCCAAGGCTAGATTTGGCGTCGTGGCCAAAGTTAGGCTTGGCGTGGCTAAAGCTAGGACTTGGCGGGCGTTGCAAGGCTAGGATTTAGCGTCGTGGCCCAAGTTAGGACTCTGGCGGCCAAGGCTTGGATTTGGCGCCATGGCGAAAGTTAGGAGTTTGGCGGGTGAGCCTAAGGCAGGGTTTTGGCGTCGTGGCCAAAGTTAGGGCTTGGCGGCGTGACCAAGGCTAAAGTGGCCCGTGGCATGTTACTGCGGCAGAGTGGCATATTGGCACGTCAATTAATATGTTGTTATGGCAGGGCGCGTTTGGCTTGCCAGTTAGTATGGTGGCGCCTTGCCAGGTGCGCTTTGTCCTTTAATGTATGGTGGTGAGTTTAGAGCGACTTGATTAGTCAAGAAAAGGGCCGGCCAAACATGAGGGTGGGCCGCACCTCTAGTGCTCGTGGCGCATTTAGTGACCTAATTGGCCTGCAGAGGAAGGAGAGGGGCCGCAAGCATGGGCTTGGCTACACTTCTCGTGTGTGGGTGGGGTGTGGGTGTGGGTGTGCGGTTTTAGAGCCGACTCTTATTGGTCGATGGAAAAGGGGCTCATAAGTATGGGCCCAAGCCAAACTTGCGTAGCGAGTTTAAGGCAACTTTGATTGGTCGAGGAAATAGGCCGGTTTAGGATGGGGCGGGCTAATGGCAAATGGCGTAGCTGGCCTACAGGCATGGCCACGCCTCCAGCCTCGCTTTACTCCTATCCCGCGGCTCCCCGTTTTCCGATTCTGGGCAAGATTTTGCATCTACTAATCCATGGTGGATTAATTACCTAGTTTGCCTAGGCTCAAACTTCGACAAGCAAGGTCTGATATACTGCGCAAGGCGCAAAACCCTAACTTTTGCAAGTTAGCCAGGGTAATCGATCAATTCTATGTGTTGACACGTGAGTTCCTTTAAGTTCATTGCCGTAGAGCAACATGCTTTCGATTGAATACCTTATGCAAAGACCTTATCGTTGATATTTGAAATTCGTGCTATTTTCTTTGAGTGAACACAAATTGTCATGCCATACCAACCTTAAGGGTTCAAGTGGGAACATAGATATAAAGTATTCAAAGAAACTTATATCGAGTGAGTATAGGCAAGGCGCCGAAATTTACGTAACATCCGGGATGGTTGCTACATGCGCCAGCCCGATAAATTTCATGTAAATATATTGAATGGCTCTATAAATATGCCAAAGGGAAAGGTTAACACTCTTTGCTTTTTTCTCGCAGAGTGACGTCACATCAGATGCAAGGTTTTACAATTTTAACCCTAAGCTAAAAACCACCATCAACAGATTGTTATGCAAGATCCAAAATGGATAGTTTCTATTACAGATGAGAACACTGCATTACAAAAGAATGGTACATGGGATTTAGTTGATCCAGAACCTCATATGAACATTTTGGGATGTGAATGGGTTTATAGAGTTAAACAGAATTCAGATGGAACTATTAATAAATTAAAATCAATGTTGGTAGCTCAGGGTTATAATCAATAAGATGGAATTGACTATGGTGATACTTTTAATCCTGTAGTTAAGTCTACAACAGTTAGAGTGGTTTTATGTATCGATGTTACTAGAGGATGGTCTATCAAACAGTTGGATGTGTCAAATGCATTTTTGCATGGTTATTTAGTAGAAAATGTTTATATGAAACAGCCTCCAGGATTTGTCAGCAAAGAATTTCCTAATAAAGTTTGTCATCTTAAGAAGAGTTTGTATGGATTGAAACATCAAAAGTTTAGTTTTTCCTTACTTTCTTATGGATTTGTCAGAACTGTATCTGATTTCTCAATGTTTGTTTATAATGTTGGCTCATATATGATGATTTTATTGCTCTATGTTGATGATATTATATTGACTGGTACTTCAGATGTTCTACTTAATCATCTGATCCAATTTTTTGAGTAATGCCTTTGCAATGAAGCAGTTAGGGGATTTACATTACTTCTTAGGCATTGAGGCTTTGAGAACATCAGATGAGATTATGTTAACTCAGAAGAAATATACTGTTGAACTCTTGGAAAAAGCAAAAATGTTAGATTGTAACTCTTGTAGTACTCCAGTGGCCAAAGGGCCAAGAGTTTCAGTAAGTGAAGGAAATTTGTTATCAGATGTCACTGAATATAGAACTATTGTAGGCATGTTGCAGTATTTATGTCTTACAAGGACATATATTTGTTTAGGAGTGAATTATGTTAGTCAGTTCATGCATGCACCCACTGATGTGCATATGTTATTGGTGAAAAGAATCCTAAGATACTTAAAAGGTACTATTGGATATGGTGTTTCTTTGAGGAAGGGAGATATTTCTCAGCTTTCTGCTTATACTGATTCTGATTGGGGAAACTGTCTAAAGCGCAAGATCTACGGTGAGGGTATGCTATTTTTTGGGTAATTCATTGGTATCTTGCTCAGTAAAAAGCAGCCCACTGCATTTTCTAGGTCGTTGATTGAAGCTCTAATACAAGTCTTTATCTCATTGCCATCATTGAGTTAGAATGGTTGTCTTCATTATTTAGTGAACTTCATATCTCATTGAAGCTGCCTATTCCTCTCAGATTGTGACAATACAAGTGCCATTTATCTTTCGCCTAATCCTCGCTTTCTCATTACAGGACCAAACATATAAAATTTTACTATCATGCTGTAAGAGAATTGATTGCAAGTGGATTTCTTCAAGTTCTTCATATTACATCTGAATGAACAACAACTGGCTGATCTATTTACAAAAGGATTGTGTGCTCCTGTTTTTAATGCTCCTCTTCAATAGTTATTGGGTTACAGAGTTTCTGGTGTAAATGTTGCTGCTTCTTCTTCAACAACTACTAAGTCTGCTGTTGATTCTACTTCTATAGAAAATTGTTAGTAGCTGTGTCTGGCAATTTTTCAGATATTAGTTATGTTGTTGTTTCTTAAAACAATTGTTTTGTAATATTTCTGTTCTGTTTTTTCTTATTTTCAAACTGATAGATGTCTGCCATTATCAGTTTGAGGGGGGCTATTAGGAATATTCAATATTTTCAAAGTCAAGTCAATTGACTTTGACTATAGAGGTCAAACAATCTTTGTCTTAGACACATTAAATATGTTTGAACCTCTATTGTAAGAATCTATCTTGTATTTTTCCTACACATTCAATACATAAACATTGTTCTTTCTTCATCTCTTTAATCTCTAAAATCATTGTTTCAATATCATGAGAAGTACATCAATTCTCATTTCTCACGGGGTACCATACTAATTCAAAGGAGTCCAATACCCCAATTATAGCCTTTATACCTAACTACAGTCGTTGGGGGGACTGACTGATCGCAATAAATAACTGTTGATGGTGGCTTTTAGCTTAGGGTTAAAATCGTAAAACCTTGCATCCGATGTGACGTCACTCGCAGGAAACAGAGCCACGTGTGCTAACCTCTCCACTGGCAAATTTATTGAGCCGCCAATATACTTACATGAAATTTATCCAGACGGCGAACCCTGGGAGATGTTCTCAGAATTTTTGCCTGTGCGCATATTCACTTAATATAAGTTCCTCGGAATGCCTTCTATGCTATGTTCTAAGGCTGAACTCTTAATGTTGATATGGCATGACGATTCGTTTTCACTCGCAACAGAGTAGCACGAATCTCCAAGTATCAAGAATAAGAACTCTGCATTATTCAATCATAAAAGCATGCTTGCTCTCTGGCAATGAACTTAAAAGAGCTCTGTTTCGACACATAGAATTCAATCAACCTTACTAACTTGTGAAGTCAGGTTTTGCGCCTCTTGCGCAACATACTAGACCTTGCTTGTAAAAATTAAGCCTAGAAAACTAGGTAGTTAATCCGCCATGGATTAGCAGTGCAAAACCTCGCCCGTAATCAAAAACTGGGAGCCGCAGCAGCAAAGGGAGGCGTGGCCTTGCCATTGGTCACGCCCCATCCTAAACCGGACCTATTTCCCTCGACCAATCAGGTCGCTTTAAATCCGCCGTAGCGCACCGGAAGTGTGGCTGCGCCACACGCATTCTTCCACGGCGCCTTAACCACGCCAAGCCCTAATTCTTCCAGGAGAATTCTTCCAGCGCGCCTTGGCGAAGCCAAGCCCTAATTCTTCCAAGAGAATTTTTCCAACGGCGCGCAAACTTGGCCACGCCATATCCTTCCAGGCGAAGATTTGGCCACGCCAAACCTTTCCAACCACGCCAAATCTTTCCAACGGCGCTAAGCCCAACTTTGGTGTGGAGCCGGTTTTAGCTTTGGCCATACCGCAACGTCTCTCAAGCATACCACTATGCCGCGGCTACTTCCCATGCCGCCATGCCATGGCTACGCCACCGGCATGCCATTAGCATGTGGTCGACGCCACTTCACTATACAACAAGATGTGGCCATAATCAATGGCCATCATTCTTCATGAGATGCAATCTCAGCCATCCAAGTTCGCCAACGAACCGATAAGCTCACGACAAGTTTTAGGCGACTTTCCAAGACGAGCCTAGCATTACATGCTATTTACCTGCGGCAAGCCTCCTCATTATAACTTGCCACATGTAGAAAGTGCCACATGTTTCCACTTAAACACTCGAGACATCAAAATATGTCACAAACGGGGGGATGCTCATCGGGGTATTGGTCTCGGCGGTTTACGGCGTGCGGTGTGCAATGCTCTGTTATAAGAAAGTGTCATGAAGTAGGATAATTAGTGATGGTGAGAAGTAACGGTGTAAACAATTCATTTCCTTCATCATGGAAAGAGTAATGACCGACGGTTATACGAATTCACTTTCTTCATCATGGAAGCATAACGCCGCGATTACACGTTACTCTTTTCTTCCACCACTCAATCGTTTCCACTTCCTACGAGACTGTGTGGTACGTTTCACTATGACTTGTATAAATAGGTTTCACTTATTTCCACCAAAGCAGAAGTTTTGGTCGGCAACACACAATATCTAGAAATCACCTGGTAGCTTTCCATCCCGCTTTCGATTCACTTTTCGATACAAGTCATAAAACGCCCATACTTTAATCAACTATTCGGTCTCAACACTTTCTTCGCTTCCTCCTAAGACCAACCCTTCTCCTTCACTTTCCAGGACTGAAGCAAGCCCGGAAATACCATTTCTTGGTTTAGGCGAGATTGTGCAAGATTGATATCTCGAATCAAAAGTACTCACGCGTAAGACATTGTTTAGGGTTTAGATTTGTTTCTCACCCACAAACCCAAAATTACCAAAATCAGCAGAACGATTTTCACCTATAAACAATTGGCGACCACAGTGGGAGATTAATCTCTCGGTTACAATATCAATTTCCAATTCCAAGTTTCATTCTTCAACCCATACATCAAGATGGTAAAATAAAACTATCGCTCGGGGTTCAATGGCTCAGTTTTCAGTTATCACACGATGAGGAATAACTGGGGACTTCTCACGGACATAACGACGTTCCTCATGAAGCTCAGACATACGCCCGGAAGATCCATTTTGTTGGGAGACCCTAAAAGCGAGTAAGTCTTATTAGACAGAGTACACAATCTACTTCAGGTTTTCACATTGGAAACCGACAGCCATGTTATCCCAAAAAAATATCTCATCCCATACTTTCTACCATCATACAACATTCACGGTTCCATGACTCTCCGGAATATTTATGCTACTAATAAATCATAATCAAAATGGTATTATTCCAAAATTCATTCCAAAGAATAATCCAAAACCCTCATAGGTAACAATCATCTATCAATCCAAAAACCAGAAAACGAAACCATAAATTAGGCATTTCGTTTGCCTTTCAAAAAAAAAAAAAAAAACCTAAGCAAAAGAGGTCCAGAAGACCGAAGATGTTCAAGGAAAATCATTCAAAGAATGGCTTGCTCTTCGTAGAGAAAACCTCATTCGCGCTTTGGAGAGCTTTGTTTCACCTTCAACTTTTGGACGACCTTTCGATTTCCGTCTCGTTGATTGATCACATCCGCGGAGGGACGCCGGTCGCCTCAACCTACAACTTTTGGATCTCGGTGAAACCTCAACGAACCAGTGAGCATTGAACTCAAAGTTTACGCACATGTCCAGTGGAACTCCCACCGAGATTACATCCTCTAAACGGTCCGGATCAGCAATAAACCCTGAGAACACTTGCGCTAAAATTATCCTCGGTGTTGGCGTTCCTTCCAATAGTGTTAATACGCCACCTGTCAACACCAGCAACATGGAGAATGTTCCTTCAGGTGTTACACCTTCGGTTACCAGAGCCAGAGCCTCTGCCGCAGAAAATGTTCCTTCAGGTGTTACACCTCCAGTCACCAGAGCCGCTGCTACTCCACCATCAAGACGAGAGACTGGAGGAGCCAGAAGAAGCCGATCTCTTCTTACCACTGTTGATTTGATGGGAAGACAAAAGGTTTTCGTAAGGCTCAGACAGACATGGCTACAACTCAGAAATAGATACCTATTTTCCTCAAGACACTAACGGAGCGGGTAACACAAGAGTCACGTCAACCCCAGATGGAGCTAACAAGGAATAATCTTAACATCCGGCGCAAGCACTTCAGCGAGACACGCCTTTATAGATGAAGAGGCTCTCTTTGCTCCCAAATGCCCAGTAGAAAAGAATTAGCAATCCAATTTCATCACTCGTGAAGATTAGGAACGACTTCTCCAAAATCGAGGCAAAGAAAATCAGCAACCCTCCTGAGTTCACAGAGACCCTCTTCCCATCAGGAGCTGCATAATTTCTGGGGACTCCATCCACAAAATCGTACAATCTATGATGAAACATTTTTGTGAGATTCTGTATTTTTATAAGGAGCGTCGTCAAGACATACTTGCATCCCTCAACCGTACTGCATCAGGAAAGTAGTTGTTTCCAGCCAGGTTAGCCATTCCCGAACCCCAACCTCTCTTGGGAAGCACGATTGAAAGATGGAACTAGGGACTCCTAACCACTGTTCACTTGAAGGATGTCGAGTTTGACAGTACGCTGATTGACGCGGCCTCCGACTTCAACATTGTAGCCGTCAAGGCTCTGAAAGTTGCAAGGGAAAATCAAACAAGAAGCATATTCTTTCCCATAAGGAGAAAAACACTACATTTGCCGACCCAAAGACTATTTGTGACGTCTTCCCATGCCATATCGTATCAATTCGTTTTTTCAAGTCAAGGGTTAATGGCCCTCACCGGAGTTTTCTACAGGAGCCGCTTCAACATTCTCTCAAGAAGCCGCCTCCGCCTCCTCTTCTAGATCCGTAAGCGCCCGCTTTCAATGTTTCGCTCTCGGGGAAATCGGTCAACATTCTCTCGGGAAACCACTCCGCTCTGTGAGCTAAATCGCTCCGCTTCAATGCTTCTCTTTGGAAACCGCTTCAACATTCTCTCGGGAAGCCGCCTCCGCTTCCGTAGCGAAGACGCTCCGCTTCAATGTTTCGTTCGGAAACCGCTCAACATTCTCTGGGAAGCCGCCTCCGCTCTGCAGGAAAGCCGCTCCGCTTCAATGTTTCGCTACGAAACCGTTTCAACATTCTCTTGGGAAGCCGCCTCCGCTTCCAGAGCTAGAAGACGCTCCGCTTCAATGTTTCGCTTTGGAAACCGCTTTAACATTCTCCCGGGAAGCCGCTCCGCTTCCAGAGCCAGAAGACGCTCCGCTTCAATGTTTCGCTCTAGAAACTGCTTCAACATTCTCTCAGGGAAGCCACTCGCTTCTGGAGCCGGGCCGCTCCGCTTCAACATTCTCTCGGGGAAGCCGCTCCTCTTTCGAGCCGGTCGCCCGCTTCAAGATCCTCTCCATAAGTCGCTCAGGGATCCGGCCGAAGCTTTCGGCGTTTTGCTCCATAAGATTCAACGCCCTCTCCAAGATCCGAAGTTGCTTCAACGCCACACTCATTCCTTCCAAAGTTCGTTCACGTAGCCACCACACTCCTCCCTGTCAAGGATCCTGATCACAGCCAGCCAAGAATCACAATTGTGGCCACTTTTTGATCCATCTCGCCAAACCTCGTGGTCATGGACAATTTACTCGCTTACGCATACAACCGATCCCTTTGCTTCCAAGGACGCCCATACAATTCCAGCCGACCTATTTTGGTTCCCACGCGATGTATTCTCTTCTGATCACATCTGCTGCAAAGAACTGTTGCTGCTCCTTTGTCGATACCAACCAGAACTTCACCATAGAAACAACGCTACAAGGGTAATCCGTACTTCTCCATGTTTTTGTTTCACATGGAACAAGTAACAAAATCACCAGTATGAATACAAGATGGTGATATCTTTATCATGGTCAACCCACCGACCATACAAGATGGAAGCGTATAAACCACACTGGGGACCGAGGATCTACATTTAATCCCTTCACTATCAAAGCTAACACACAGTCGACCAAAAGGTCATAGCCACGACAAGGTCATCTACTCTTCAAGGATGTAGCATAAGAATATCATTACCTCTCTGCCTAGAAGGCGCCTACAACACTTTACGAGGCCGCGGCGGATCCCAAGCCTGCTCAGAGGAAACAACTTCATAAACTAAAAAGTGCGACTAGGAACTGCTCATCGCAGTCCATCCCGAAGACCATCAAAGACTCATGAGATAACTCCAGAGACGCGGCTGAAATATTTTCTCGAAGAAACAGAGGGAGCCACGATAAACAACATAACTCTCTCATTTCTACCTCTTCGCTATCCGTAATATTTCGTCCATGTGACATTCTCCGAGCATCCCAACGCCACATCCATAAGAGTACAATAAGCTTGTATCAAATACCGTGGATCGTGGATTCAAGGCGACGATGAAAGTAGGCTACACATGGGGACTACTAAAGATGGGACACTTTCACTCCCTCAACTAGGCTATTTCTGATTTCAACATCATCGCTATCGAAGTTTCACAAGCTGCAGGGATTTATCAACATGAAGCCGTACAAGCGCATTGAAGACTCCCAAAAGCACGCCACAAAGATACATTCACATATTCGGCCATGCCATCGGAATTAACAAAAGTATAACTGGGAACTGCTCACCACATCCCATTCCATACGATAGTCCAAGATTCATAAGATGGTTTGAAGGATGTCGCTTGGTACAAAGTCCTTGGAGACTTGATAGCAGCACATCGGCAACGGAACGTCTCCCAACTCATCTATTTCATCCAGTGGCTCCGGAAGATTTTGAACATACAAGCATCCACGACATATTTTCATCGCGATCAGAAGTTCCGGGCACCGAACAACCTAAAGTAGGATGGACCGACAACGCAACCACAATCCCAAAGATTAGCCCTGACATGATCGTTGCCGAGCGCATATGTTTCATCCATATGTCCCAAGAATGCAATGGAGTCTGGTAAATTTTGGAATCCACTGGAGAGACACTGCAGACAAAAGCACGGATCCTGACGAGCAACAAAAACGAGTAAGAGGGTCGATACCTCTTTTCATGCGACGAGTTTCTAAAGTTTGAACATAATAAGGATTCCTTCTTGCTCCATGAACGGAATAGATGATCGGGGCGCACCACACTTATGCTCCATAACCCAACCAAGCAGCGTGGCCAAAGACGAGGAACACAAGCCGCTTAACCCGCAACACTCCTTGGTCAATCCGGCGCCAATGCTCCGAGCGCCAACATCAACGATTCGGGTCAAGTTGCAGCACCATCATCGCGCTCCGTGGCCAAATTTCCGGGCGCCAACATCGATGGTCCATGGCTAAAGTTGTAGCGTTATCTCCACTTTTCCACTGCACCCAGCCAAGCGGCGCCATCTCTCGCCCGCCTGTGGTCAAGCCAACAACACTATTTTCCACCCGCTCCGTGGTCAAGTAAGTAACGTCATCATCACCGTTTGGCAGACTCCCGAGTTCCAAGCCAGTCGTCATCCTTCCATGGAATCAAGCTGGGTCATCCTTTCACGAAACCGAAGTTGCTGTCATCCTTCCACGGAATCGAAGCCGGTGCCATCATTCCACGGAATCGAAGCGATTTCACCACTCGCTGGATTGAAGCCGCTTCCACTATCCCATGGATCGAAGCGTTCCACCATTTCATGGACCTAAGATAGTTTCCACCATTCCACGTCCAATACCGCCACGACCAAGCCGACACCAACACCCGCGTCTTAGCCAGTGCCATCTCCGCGTCGCAACCGAGCCAGCGCCATCCTCTCCGTGTCCCAAGGCCGACGCTCCATGGCTCCATCTTCACCACGCCATTGGTCTTTCCAAGCTAGTCGCGCCATCGGCCCGTCCGAGCTAGCCGCGCTATTCGCCATTCCGCAGCATCATCTCCGCTCGACCAAGATTGAAGCGTCATCTCCGCCGTTCAAAGCAACGCAATCTCCACCGTTCAAAGTCGCACGTCCGTCATTCCTGCACGAAGCACCATCTTCACCACCCCATGTCCCAAATTGGCACCAATGTTCCGGGAAGCAAGACTCTACGTTGACACCCCCTGGTCGAGCCGGAAATGCGCCAAGTCGTCAATACAAGATCACGGATTCCTCATTCCTTCCACTAAATGTTAGTTGAATTTCCCTGGCAAACTCTTCACGTCTTTCCCCCCTTCGATTTTGCTCTTGACCGTCACCATCTTATGTTTACCCCGCAACAACGCCACTGTTACGTGCTAAGCAGGGAACTTAATGTTGATGGTGGTTTTTAGCTTAGGGTTAAAATCGTAAAACCTTGCATCCGATGTGACGTCACTCTGCAAGGAAACAGAGCCACGTGTGCTAACCTCTCCACTGGCAAATTTATTGAGCCACTCTGTAGTTGCAGGAAATCCTACACTACACCCCTCACTAGAATTTACACAATTAAATCATTTTAAGATGTATGATTATGATTTCTATTGATTGACTACTTGAATCTTTACAATAGGAAATAGAAATGAGTTAAAGAATTACAATCACTCTAAAACTTTCTCTCTCCTCAAGACTTTCTTAACAATTAAAAAAAGAACTCTACAATGATCGACTCAACCCTTTATAGGGTAGTACACAGTGGATGACTAAAAGTCAGTCCTTTATTTTCGGGAATGGTTTGCGCAGATATCGCAAGTGTACAAGTATACAATCTCGCGAAACTCTTAAACTTCGTCATATTTTCATATCTTCCTCGTGTTCTCGCTGCCGCATTCGTTCACAGTCATTTATATTACTCATTTGCGACACTTTCGCAATATCGTTGTTTATATATCTCGCGAAGTATTGATGTTGCGATATTCTGATCCTACATCTTGCCTCTTCTCATGTCTTCTCTGCGAAGAAGAGAATGTCATGAGAACCAATATTTTGAAATGCCGCAATTGTTCATCTTTATTTGTTTCACTCCCGTACTTTTACATTTTGAATTTATTATAGATGTTTCTTCTTCCACTCTTTTCTTGACACGTCTCTTTCAACCGTTTATTCTCGACCATTCACGTCCCATCTCGCATTAAATGCATTTGTTTTCTCGAGGATTCTTCTCTCTATATATAATTCTCTCACCCTTCTCTTTTTCTCTTTATTTTCTCTCTCGCAACTTTTCTTCAACTTTCTTCCTCTCCGCAACTGCTTTTCGCCATCGTAAATCTTCCTTCTTTCTCTCTTTTGATCTTCAATTCTCTAATCATTCCCATACTCTCTAAGAATGGCTTCACTTGGTCGCGACATATAAACCCCTTTTTAATGAAGCTCAAAAGAATTTACAAGAGAAGGGCTTCATCCTATCAACCATTCCTGATCAAGAATCTTCATCTATACTTTCTACAAAGTTGTTTTCTGATCATCAGTGTGATGATCAGAAAATCATAATCTCGCTAGGTCAAATCCTCGCAGGTCTTCCCATTCCTCTCTACAATCCCGAGATGCCTTTATTCTATGAAATTCTTGCTCATGAGAAATTCTCGCGAGCTATTTATCAACTAAGAGGTGATTGCATCCGTCTAATGCTTGAATTCGCTAAACAGTGATACTGTAAGGGATCTTTATATCCCCGATGATGTCAAAGATCCTAGATTCGCAAATTTAGAAATAGTCACAGAGAAGTATATTGTAGAAAACTTTTTTGCAAATTATGAAGTAATAAATATGAGAAATGATAAATCTCGCTAGGGTGCTCGATCAAAGAGAAAAGATAATATTTCAGTGATAAGTTGCTTATGCAAGATATTGACGGCATTCGGCAAAAATAATGTTCCTCTGTACTCCAAAGATGAGAAATGGTGGGTTGTTCCTCTATTTTTGAGCGGACCTTATATTGCAGTGCTCTCATACACTCCTCGCGAATCTCGCAAACTATCATCCTTGGGAATTTAAGTGGCCCGAGAAGGCAAAAGAGGTATATTTCCTATTTCAGGTTTGCTTTACGATATTTCCTTCCTCTTATACTTATTAGACTTGTAAAATTTTCAAATTGCCAAATTGAAGAAGAGTTATAAAAGACGTCCAAAGGCGAGTACTCTGGCGATACTCCGATCAATCACGGATGAAGTAAGAAATACTTTATTTTGTTATTTTTAACAATATTGTTGCCTCTGTTTCTTATCTTCATTCGCGTGCGAAGGTTGTTGAAGAAATTAACATTCCCGAAGCTGCGAAGGTTAAGGGCAAGAATAAAATCACTCTTCGCAAGGATAAATCTTCCGCTCCATCTTCTAAAAAACGGAAAATCCATCCCTCTTCTCGTTCTAGTTCCCAAACCAGCGAGAGTTCTGACGAAGATGAAAATGAGGTTGATACTTCTTCTGTAAAGGAGAATCATTCGATCGAGTCTGCTATGGGCGCAATTGTCTAGTGTCTTCTCCGATTCTATGCAAGGATTGGGAGATGATCATTTTATCTCACACTGCGAAGCTCGCTAATATTTTGCGATGCTCCTCTCGCTAATGGATAATGATTCTTTTCGCTGGGTTTCTAACAATGACTCAGCCTTCTTAAATGCACTCGGTGCTTTGGTATGTTCATTTTTCTTTATTTCTCCGTAATTTCAATTATAAACCTTATCTTAACAATTTCTTTACCTTTCTTTATAGTCTGGGAGAGCTTCCTTTGTTGTTGCCTCGGACTCGAGAAAAGACGCAACAATCTTGAAAAGAAAAATCTTCAACTTAAAGAGAAGATCAAAGAACTAGAAATTGAAGTTGCGGGCCATCTCGCAAGAAGGATGAAAAATTCAACAGCTTGGAAGTTGAGTCTTCTTCCCAAAAGGACAAAATATCTACTCTTCAAAGTGCTAATCAAAGAACTTTACGGTATAACATCCTCTTCTTTTCTTCATTTCTACTTTGCCATTTATTTTTCTTTGCCTCGACTCATCATTTTCTGAGACATTTATAATCTTTCCGATGAAGCCATCCTTCTCCATTCATTCCCTGAACCTATGGATGATGATGCTCTTCTCGCTCACCTTAATGAATCTTTAAGTAGTTCTTCAAACAAGATTAATTCCCTTTCATTAAATGAACTTCGAACCAAATCTCGTCTTTTAGAAATTGAACATAGATCTAGTTTAGGTCTAGCCAACCGATTTAAACGTTTTTATCTTAGCTCTCGGGAGAATAATAATATTATAAGGAAGAAAATTAGAAGCCTTATAGATGATAAGGATCGCATTGCTAATCAAGGGGCTCAAGCATTAGCGAAATTCCAAAAACTATTCTTGAAGTCCAAATTGAACGAGATGAATCCCTTCGCTGTAATGCCATACTTAATGAGCGAGAAAATCAAATTGCTCACTTCTTGTCATAAATAATGATGATGAATTCGCTTGGGCTGCATAAGGTTCTAGATAACGCCAGAAATAACTTAGGTGTTAGCGCGGTCTTCAAGGGCCGAGCATCACGCCTTGGTTAAAGACATGATTTTACGAGAGAAGGTTGTTTATCGTTTCTTCATTATTTTTCCGCTTCTTTTCTATAAAACTGTTATTAAGCTGCTAACTCATTGTCATTTGTTGTTATTAAGCTGCTAACTCATTGTCATTTGTTCGCAGAATCTGAGAAGAGGTTTCAAACTAGGATCAAGGAACTTGAATCGAGAAAGCACAACTTGCAAAAAGACTTCTCTCTTCGCAATGACAAGTATTCTAAGATGAAGAAGCAACTACAAACCATCGTGGAGAATTTCAATAATGATGATGTTCGTTTAGCAATCAAACTATTGAACAGATTTGCAATGATCACAACATTCCTCTTTCTTATTATCCTTGTCTTCGCGATGAAATTCCTGAAAATATGCCTTGTTCATATGTCTCTGATAGTGATGTAAGCGAAGAAGAAGAATCTGATGAAGAAGAATAAGTTGCTAGATTGTTCCATTTTCCTTTCTCTTCTTGTGATACTTGTACATTTATCCTTCTAACCTTCCATTTTGTAATCTCTTATCAGAATCTATCATGTGAAAATAAATAACAAATTTTTATTCTAATCATTCCCATACTTGCCTCTGTTATTTATTTTCTCATGAGATAAATCAAGTCGATAATCTTTAAGTAATGATACTTCTTCATTTCGCAACTGCTGTTGCTGATTCTTCACAAATAAATGAAGAAATTTAATCGTATTCGCAAGTTTGCTTACTCGATTTTTTTTTTTTTAATCTTATCATCATTTATGCTGAAATTTACTGTTGCGACAAGATCGCAGGACGTCTCTACATTTTCGTGTATTGACCCATTGATCTTGCCTTATCATTGTTTTTGTGTGGTCTTATTTTGCCTTCCTAGTTAAAGGTCTTATTTTGCCACCCCTCATTTTGCATCAATATGACAGGTCTTACAATTCTTGCGAACATAAAGTCCCATGACATTGACGTCTTGCGACAAAATCACAGGACGTCCTTACACTTTCATGTAATGACCCATTGATCTTGTCTTATCATTTCTTTAGTATTTTTGCCTCTCATAGATATTTCATTTGCGATAATATGACAGGCCTAAATGTTCTCGCGAATATAAAGCCCCATGACATTGCCGCCTTGTGACACTTATCAGCTCCCTAATGGAGGGTGCCGCCTTATCATCTCCCCGGTTGCCCCTTCAAGGAGGCGACATCGGCCATACAAGACTAGCTCCTCCCATCCGGTCTTAACAACAACCAGCTTGTTTTCGCAGCCTCTTATCCCTTATACCTATAGGGTTTATGGTTACGAGACTGCACCCTAAGTGGAGTTTCTTCGGCCGAAAAGATGTGCCAAGACTTGCCAAGAATGGCCGAGACACTTCAAATGTCACCTGCACTCTTGGATCAAGGTGTACCTCGGCGCCTTGAGCATACATCGACTCCTTGGAAGAGACCCTCAAGGCGTCCAACCATGGTATAACCTTATATATATAGTTGGAAATCCAAGGTATCTCTCCTGGGATAGGCTTTCATGGGCCCCAAATTTTCCATGACTCAGTTCCGGGGCGGTGTAACCTTTTCCCGAGCCATGTCAAGAGATACCCCCTTATATGACGCACTTTAGGTCTTACATTTGCTCTTTACGAAATATCATTCGCGAACTAGGTGTACGCCATAAAGGTTCGTCCCATTCACTCACTCTTTCATTTTTGGTAATTCATTCAATCATTCATTTTTGGTTTTCTCTTGTTATTTTGTTTGCGAAGCTATCGCACAATCTTGCATTGTTTATTCATTTTTGGTTTTCAATTCTTCAATCAAATTTTCATACATTCTTGATGGCGAGATTCTCGCGTATTTCTTCTTCAATTACTGTTTCTTCCTCTTACTCTTGATATGCCTTTATCTTTGATTTTGATAATAATGATTATTCATTTCTTACACTTTTTGCTCCCGCTCTCTCGTCCTCGCACCATTCAAACCTCTTAATGATTCCTTTCCATCATGATTTTCCACTGTTTTCATGCACTTGCTTCACGATGTATCATCACCTCTTGTATCTATGGTATCCACCATCAATCTTTCTCTTCTTTGTTCATCTTTTATATTTTGCTTCCCACCCTTTCTTTTGCAACTCTTTTCCTCGCAACTTTCCACATCAATCTCATAGCATTTTTGTACTTCCATCCAGTCTCCCTTTATAACTCCAACACCGCTAGGATGAGGAAACTTTATACACCGATGATAAGTCGACGCTATACCCAAAATTTCGTGCAACCATGGACTTCCGATCAATGCATTATAAGGGGACTCCACATCGACTACGTAAACAAAATTTCAGCTTGATAATCCTTGCAAGGGTATTCTCATATGAACTTCTCCTTTAGGCTTATTCGTTGTGCCATTGAAACCGTATATTTTATATGTCGAAGGTATCAACTCTTCATCCTTCCCACCCATAGTCTTGTAAGTATGGTAAAAGAGAATGTTCACTGAGCTCCCGTATCAATTAAGATTCTATTGATCGCCAGAATTTTCTCGCTTCATCATCTTCGCCATCTACAAGTTTTGGATTAATTTCAATTTTACGACCAATGGGATATCATGCGTCTCTCGCCTTCAGAATCTCTTCACAGTTGAAAGAAATAATCTGCATTTGCCATTCTTTTGATTGCGACGCTTCGCGATGTTCATCACTTTCTATTATCGCATCCCTAAAAAAACCCTACCGAGAACATTATCATGAAAATCTTCAATTGCTCGGTATGAATGTATAATGGAGTTGCAAAACAAATTTTTCGCTTTCGTTCCAACTTCTATTTAATGTTTCTTTCCCTTTGGCTTGAGTTTGTCCTGTGCATTTCTCGCGGTGGTGGTAACGGTTGAACCTTCTCTTCACTTTTTAGAAAATGATTGGCTTTCCTTGGTCAATCATTCCGAGGATGATTCTTTTTATATTTATGCGGTCATTTGTTAGTGTGTCCATGAAAGCGGTGGTAAGAATGTAACTCGTGATTCTATCACTTGGTGGTGGCTCATTCCCCATATTCCATGGTGCAGGTATGTTTTCCATCAAGAGTATAGCTTCCCATATTTTTTCCACACTAGTATTTAGTGGTGGCATTTTGATTTCCTCCTATACTACTCTGTGACTTCGCTGCCCTCCATGATAATTCCGCCTTCGACCTCCATAAGTTTTCGGATGATCAAGTCTTTGAATTTTGTTATTGCCGCCACGGTTGTAGTAGTTCCTTTCTCTTCAAATTCTTCCCGATCACGGCTTCCCATGGCTACTATCTTTGGCTGTCCATCATCTATTACCCTTTCTTGTTGCCCTTGTGGGTAAGTGCTCGCCATCGTGTTTATCAATTTGGGTAATAAGCTTGCATTCGCAGCAGATTTGAATTTGTATTCGCAATCGGGTATGATTCCATCTCATTTTGCCTTTCTTCTAGAGCAATATATTCCTCCCAAGTTCTCGCAACTCGGTCATTGTAATTGTATTCTTGACTCTAAAAATTTGAACATATAACAAATTGGTTGCGAACATAGCGTTTATAAATGATAGAATAAGATATCTTTCATCCACTCGCCCAGCCATTTCGCTACACATTGTCTTCCACCTCACAGTTAAGTGTCTCAAACTTTCACCAACTCTTTGTTTCAGCCCAAATACATCTTCAATTCCCCGGTCGCAGGAGTTGTTACTTATATATGCCCCTAAGAATATAGCTTGTAAATGGTTGAATGACATGATTGTGTTTCTTGGTTAACCCTCAAACCATTTCAAGCTTCTCCCGTTAAACTTGATGCAAAATATTTGCACAATATGGTGTCATGATTTTCCCATTGTAGCATACATCTCACATACGCTTTGATGTGTTGTATTGCGCAAGTTGTTCCATCAAAAATGCTGGTTAATGCGGGTAAATTGCACTTTGGAGGTATCCCTCCTAGCTGCACCTCTAGTGTAAAGGGGGTTTTCGCAGCTTCTTCAATGGCCTCATCCAATTGTCTTCTTCCTCCTCCCCTTCTATTGTTCAACATTCCTCTCATTTCTCGCCAACTCTCTTAAGATTTGTTCATTTACATCGAGATTCGAATTTATTGGTCCTTTTAGCTCGCCTCTCTCTTCGCGTTCATGTCTACTTTGGTTTTCTTGTTTAGCATTTTCTTCTTCTTTCTCTCTGCGACTTTCTCCTTCATCTCGCTCATGAATTCGCACACCATTATATCTATCATTTTCCCTTCTTGGTTTTCTATCGGTTCTCCTTTGTACTCTTTCATATTCTTCATTGATATTTCCATTGTTACGATTTTGCTCGCGCCTTCTTTCTCGATTATCATGATTGTTCTGTCGAATTGCTTCCTCCAATTCTCGTTCTTCCATTTCTACTCTTAATCTTTCCCTTTCACAAGCTAGACGCGGTTGTTCAATATAATGTCTTTCGATGTCATCTTCAATCTCTTTTTGTTTCCTCCGTGTTTCTCTCCCATGTAGTATTCTTCTTCCTTCTTCCCCGATTTTCTTCACCAATTGGATTATTCTCACGCCTATTTTCTTGATTTCCGTCATTTGGCCATTCTCAAAAATCTCGGGACGTGGAATACACACCACTTCCCTCTTTCGCAAAGATCCTTCACAAGATTTGGCTCTCTTTCTAGATTTTCTTCATTAACATTTTCTGAGGTAATGTTCTCCTCGTATCATCTCTAACCGATCCTGATCTTGACCTGGTATTACTTCTCGACCTTCTATTCTGCAACCTCATATTTTCCATTCTTAGCTCATGGTTTTGCCTTGTTAAATTTGCACGCTCTTCCGCTTCTAATGCTGCGATTTCTTCATTTCCATGAATTGTTTCTCCCATCTCTTCTCGATTTCTCTCCTCTTGTCCATTATTTATCAATTGTTGCATTTCTTCTCTTTCTTCCGTAGAATCTGATCTCCATGTATGCACACTCACCCTATCATAATCTATTACTCTATTCGGTGCTTGTTGAATTGGTGGTTGAATTTGACCTTCTTCTCTATTTCTTGCGTTTATTCTTGATGGTTCACATACTTCATTTCTCCTTTCTCCACCTAATCTCCGCTTCTTCGGTTGTTGCTTGTTGGTTGTTCCGATGCATTCCTTCTTCTAGCCATTTCTCAATTTCAGTAAGTTGTTGAAAATTATACGAAATTTCTTTCTTGTTACTCCTGATTCTTTCAATTCACAAGGTTTATCTATGCTCACTCCCTGTTTCTAGCGCCAATATGTAGTTGCAAGAAATCCTACACTACACCCCTCACTAGAATTTACACAATTAAGTCATTTTAAGATGAATGATTATGATTTCTATTGATTGAATACTTGAATCTTTACAACAGGAAATAGAAATGAGTTAAAGAATTACAATCACTCTAAAACTTTCTCTCTCCTCAAGACTTGCTTAACAATTTTAAAAAGAACTCTCTCTACAATAGACTGACTCAACCCTTTATATAGGGTAGTACACGATGGATGATGACTAAAGTCAGTCTTTTATTTTCAGAATGGCTTGTAGATATCGCAAGTGTACAAGTATACAATCTCGCGATACTCTTAAACTTCGTCATATTTTCATATCTTCCTCGTGTTCTGGCTGCCGTCATTCGTTGCGTCATTTATATTACTCATTTGCGACACTTTCGCAATATCGTTGTTTATATATCTCGCGAAGTATTGATGTTGCGATATTCTGATCCTACACACTCAATATACTTACATGAAATTTATCCCGACTGGCGAACCCCAGATGTTCTGTAAATTTCGGCGCCTCGCGCATATTCACTTAATATAAGTTCCTCCGAATGCCTTCTATGCTATGTTCTCGTGAGAACTTTTAATGTTGATATGGCATGACGATTCGTGTTCACTCGCAGCAGAGTAGCACGAATCTCCAAGTATCAAGAATAAGATCTCGCATAAGGTATTCAATCGGAAAAGCATGCCGCTTTCTCCGCAATGAACTTAAAAGAGCTTTGTGTCGACACATAGAATTTAATCAACCTTACTAACTTAAGTCGGGGTTTTCGCGCCTCGCGCAACATACTAGACCTTGCTTGTCAAAAAATTAAGCCTAGGCAAACTAGGTAGTTAATCCGCCATGGATTAGCAGTGCAAAACCTGCCTTAATCATAAAAATCGGGAGCCGCAGGTAGCAAAGGGAGGCGTGGCCTTGCCATTGGCCACGCTCCATCCTAAATCGGCCCTATTTCCTCGACCAATCGTGCCGCTTTAAACCGCAGACACATCGGAAGTGTGGCCACGCCCGCCTTGCTTCGGGGCCCCACTTCCCATCGACCAATCAGGTCGCCCTAAATGCGCCACACGCATTTCGAATGAGGCTGGCCCCATTCTGCTTACCGGCCCCCAATTCTTCCAAGGATAATCCTTCCAAGGAGAATTCTTCCACGGCGCCTTGGCCATGCCAAGCCCTAATTCTTCCAGGGAGAATTCTTCCACGGCGCATTGGCCACGCCAAGCCCTAATTCTTCCAAGGAGAATTTTTCCAACGGAGCCAAAACTTGGCCACGCCAAATCCTTTCAAGGCGCCAAGATTTGGCCACGCCAAACCTTTCCAACCACGCCAAATCTTTCTAACGGCACCAAACCCTAACTTTGGCTGCGGAGCCAGTTTTTAGCTTTGGCCATACCGCAACGTCTCTGGCATACCACTATGCCGCGGCTCTCATGCCGCCATGCCATGGCTACACCACCGGCATGCCATTAGCATGTGGCTGACACCACTTCACTATACAACAAGATGTGGCCATAATCAATGACCATCCTTCTTCATGAGATGCAATCTCAGCCATCGAAATTCGCCAACGAACTGATAAGCTCACGACAAGTTTTAGGCGACTAGCCAAGACGAGCCTAGCATTACATGTTATTTACCTGTGGCAAGCCTCTCAATTTTAACTTGCCACACGTAGAAAAGTGCTACATGTTTCGTGGAAACACTCGAGACATCAAAATATGTCACAAAGTGGGGATGCTCATCATGGTATTGGTCTGTTAGGTTTACGCGTGCGGCGTGCAATGCGCCCATTACAAGAAAGTGTCATGAAGTAGGATAATTAGTGATGGTGAGAAGTAACGGTGTAAACAATTCATTTCCTTCATCATGGAAGAGTAATGACTGACGGTTACACGAATTCACTTCCTTCATCATGGAAGCATAACGTATGGCAATTACACGTTACTCTTTTCTTCCACCACTCAATCGTTTCCACTTCCTACGAGACCAGGGTACGTTTCACTATGACTTGTATAAATAGGTTTCACCTATTTCCACCAAAGCAAGAAGTTTTTGGTCGGAAACACACAATATCTAGAAATTACCTGGTAGCTTTCCATCCTGCTTACCAGTTCTACTTTCTGATACAAGTCATAAAACGCCCATACTTCCCGAATCAACTATTCTCGGGTCTCAACACTTTCTTCGCTTCCTCCCTAAGACCAACCCTTCTCCTTCACTTTGTGATGGTTAAGACGGAACGGCCATTTCTTAGTTTAGGCCAGGATTGTACAGATTGATCTCTCGAATCAAAAGTACTCCTGTGCAGTACATTGTTTAGGGTTTAGATTTGTTTCTCACCCACACACCCAAAATTACCAAAATCAGCAGAAACGATTTTCACCCATAAACAATAACACTCCTAGTTATTTTTGATCCATGAAAGGTAAAAACATGTACGATTTTGAGCTCATCTTGCATGTATTTTACTGCTAGTTTGATTGTACTGTGGATTTACCTGGGATCATGCAGCTTCCTTCATCATCCCATCCGCCGGTCTTATCACTCACGACTAGACAGTGACTAAACCTAATTCGATCTTATATATATCCACATCGACATTACTTCGGATATTCTTGCTTGCTTGCCTTATCCACTTAAACCTACAAAATATTTCCGAAAAGTTATGAATTTCGGTGTCGAGGTCCTTTTCACCTATAAAACGGACTTCAAATCAAGAAATTATTTTTCTAGAAGTTAGCTCTTTATCTTAGCTAAAAAATGATAGGTCAACCACCTCATTCCGACTTCGTTATGAAGATTATGTGATCGTTTCCGTGAGAAGTCATAAATCTGAATTTTCAGACGATTTACGAAACTATTGAAATCTTGCACGTAATTATGTGTGAAGCTATGTGTTTAATTTTGAGGGAGAAACATTACATTATGGCTTTAAGGAACTTACTTGGGGTGGTAACAAGTTGGCCAGAACGAAGGATGCTTCATGATGCGACTCGCCACCAAATTCTTCATGTTCGTCTTCGAGTTCTTCCATTACTTCTGCATGAGATAATTTTTCAGGTTCTTCATTGCTTTTGTCCTTCTCTTCGACACTTCGAACAGCAATGTCACTCCCAAATGTCGACATGCTCGTATCTCTAGCCACCTGGATGGTAAATATGCATAATGAGCATGACTTCAAAATAATCTCATATAAAGCTCCATATTTTAGCGATTTGAAAGTAACACCTTACATACAGAAGAAGGTTCTGAGAGGCCAAGGATATCCGGGACTCCAAATTCAAAAGTCTGGATGCCCAAATCACTTCTCTATCAGCTAGCAGCATATTAGATTTCTTATCATGTTAAGCAGCGTTGTTTTCCTTACCTTCACTGGTTATGTTAGTAACAAATTTTAAATATCAAATTATTCCAATCTTTCTCCAACTTTTTCGAGGCAACCATTTCCGCAAATAAGGATCTTCAAAAGCAAATGCATGCATTTTGTAAGTTCTCCCTGAAGAAATCAGCAGAACCAAATGCACCACTTGATAATAGTTTTAAAAAAAAAACAAGGACGTTATGAAGTCAGAGAAAGATCAATCCACAAAGCCCGCAAATAAGCTAATAGTTTTTTTTTATTAATTTTTTAATTGATATCTGATTCCCATAAAAACCAAATACATCAAAAAAAAACGCAAATGCATCATAATGACGGTATAATAAATATCATCAAGCTATCTTTTCTTAATAAGAAAACATCTTTTCGAATGGATGCAAAGATACTGCTTGCAGGATAGCCATCCCCATAATAACCACCATCTTGACAGAATGCTCCGCCAACAATCATTTAGACAATGTACCTTCCAGTCTCTTCGTGCTTTGTAAGCATTAAACTTCATTATTTGTTCCTTTTCTCCATTAGGATCATGCCAACTTGAATCGCACGAAAATGTAGTTGTCATCAAAACATTAACATTAAATTTCCACTGAAAAATTTCTTTGTAAGATAGTGTATCCTCACCCAAATCATCTTCACTTGATCTGCAATGAATTTTTAAAGCTATCTTTAGATCTATATCATTTTCCACAGTAACAGTCTTTTTGCTCCAAATAGTACTACCATCAACATCTTTAGATCTATATCATTTTCCACAGTAACAGTCTTTTTGCTCCAAATAGTACTACCATCAACAGATTGTGCACAAAATAATGATAAGGTAAAAAGTGCGAAGAAGATGGTAGAAGCAGATCCCAAAACTAGAAATGATAATTTTGACATTACGAAGGAGTAGCAACCTTGAAAACTAAGTATAATGTTGATGGTTGCTGCTTTTCTTGATGGTATTTTTATAGTCTTAATTTCATTATATATAAGAGGCATGTACGTCGTGTACATGACAACATATTCCTTAATTGGAATTCAATTATGTCAAATTGGCTCTAAAAGTATTTCTTACTATGTTAGATTTATCATGATAAATTTACTTAAGGAAGTAAATTTGTTAATTAAAACTACAAAATAATACTATATTTTCTTTCTTTTCTTATATATTTATATATACTAGTTGAGAACATCTTTTAATTATACAGGAGCTGATAGGGTGTAGAATACATCCTATTTATTATCTATTGGTTATGCTTTCTTTGCTATTTTTCTTGTAAATTATGTACTTTACGCTCGTTTTGAGTTTTGTAGCTACTTTGGAGTCGCACGGAGGAAAAGAAGAAGAAATCACCCACTTTGAGTAAAAGGGCAAAATAGTCATTCTTGGGCGAACACTAAAAGGAGCTGAGCCGAGGTTAAGGGGCTGTAAATTGGTTAACCCTTATCAAGGTGACTTTGGCATCGAATATAACCCACTTCTACACAACCCTAAATCGAGAAATCAATTCTCAAACGCTTGTTTTCAATCATTGTTCACCTGAATGAAATGAAAAGAAAAAAAGACAAACGATTAGAAATCAAATCGAGAGATTGAGAGGTGAAGATCTATGGCTTCGGGTAAATGGAGATGTTGTTGGTGGATATCTGAGAAGAGATGGTGATGATTCTGATGGTGAAGTTCAGGGAAGAAATGGGTTTCTATAGGGTTTTGTGTTGGTGTTTGAGATGAAGGAGAAGGGGTTGAAGTTGTTACTGTGAAATCGAGATTAGGGTTCGATGGATTTGATCGTAATGGTGCAAGTTGAGAAAGGGTTCGATTCTGCTGGTGTTCAATAACCCAGAGATGGAAATAAGGGTTTGATAGATCTATAAAGATTAAATGGGGGTTTTCTGCCGAGAATTGAAAGAGTGAAATTGAAGTTGAGGTTCGATGTCAACTGAAACCTGAGATGAATTATAATTCAGGATTTGATTGGGTTTTGCTGGGAATGAGTATGGTCGTTTAATTCGTGATGTTAGCCATGGATTCATCTGGTGTAGTTGACATCGGGATAACAAGCAAGAAGAACTGAGATGTTGTGAATATGTGGGAACGGTGGAAAAAGCTTACTGGTGATGATTCGTTGTCGAGGAGGTAAAGCTGGAGTAATGGCTTCATGGCAGAGTTATGAAATTCAAGGAAGTTGAAGATGCAGAAGAAAATGGATGTGCAGCTAAGAATGGGAAGATTTGGAGTTGTTACTGGTCTTCATTGTTTTTGCCAGTGAGAGTTGGTGTGTGTACAGAGTGTGTTGCTTGGAATGTCTACAAGAGTTGAGAGATGTACCAGGTGCAGCTGAAGCTCAAGTCTGAGCTAGGAATGAACTGAGTTACAGGACTGGTGGAGTCAGATGGCTGTGCAGAGATGAATGTGTTGCAGCCATGGAACTGGTTTGGAGCTGCAATTCAGATGGTTTTGCAGTGCCTATTGATGTGTGATTGAAGCTGATGTAGGCGCTGGTGAGCTGTATGAGTTGTGCAGAGATAGAGCTGGCAAGGATATGGGCTGCGAAGCTGTATTGCAGTGCAAGAAGGATGAGAAGACGGTGTAGCTGATGGTTTTAAGTCTGTTATTGCAGCGAACATGAGCTAATGGGGCTAAGAATGGCATATGGCCTGGTGGAGTTATTGCTGGTTTTGCCATTGATTTGGCTGAGGAGATACAGCTAATTGAGAGCAGCTGTTGCTGGTATTTGGCTTGATTGAGATGGAGTGACTTAACCAGATTGCAGGGGAGGTTGAGCTTTGGGCTAGTGCAGTTGTGAAGGGAACCAAACAGTGAAGCAATTGAAGTGTTGGTGCTACAGTGAGATGAAGCTGGAACTGATGTTGTATACTGATGAGTTTGAATGGTTGGTGGTTGGTATGAAACTGAGTTGTTAGTATTGAATCGAAATGACAGTCTGTGTGGTTGTGTTGGTGCTAGAATGGAGCTGCGGGTGAAGCAATTGCAGGAAGCGCATCTACGACTGAGCTGGAGTTGAAACTGAACTGAAAATGTTCAAAACAGATGGATGAATGTGCTGGTATGGAACTGCAAGAGTAGATGCACAGCCATCTTGGCTGGTTTGTTGCTTGGATGCGTCACCATTGCGCATCACAGCATCTGGCCTGTGCCTTGGCCAATACCAACTCAGTCAGGCTAGTTAGAACCTGACTCCATCTAACTCAAGTCCGATCGATCTCGACTCACCCGACTTGGTCGGTTTGACCCGATTTGACTCGTTGACCGGAGACCGGTGGACTTTGCTTGGCCACCCGAGATACTTTCGTGCAGGCAGATTCGGCCAAATTCCGACCACAATACTAGATTTCCGGCGCTCTTTTGGGGTATATTTTCTATATGGATATTTGCACACACAATGGGCTTGGTGGACCACATGGGTTTTGGACTATGAAGACCTAATTTTAGAAGTTGGAGAAAAGCTATAAAAGGAAAAGTCTTCTACAACTAAACACATATTTTTCTTGGAACTTTGGAGAGACGGTTTTGTTTACGCTTCTAGGGTTTGCTTTTGTTCATCTTCTTCTTTTCAATTAATATTTTTATGATGAACTCCATAGCTATGAGTAGCTAAACAAATATTATTGGTTATGGGATAAAGTTGATTTCTCAATATGTTATATGATTCAATGAATTAGTTTTGTCTCAATATTTTATTGTTTGTGATTCACAATTAATAGAGTTATATGATGTGATAGTTTGTTTGGTTGAGTCCGGAATCAATCCGATTTACATTCATCTCTAGAGCTATATTAGGGTTTTCAATACGAAAAAGTTGTTTATCCCTGATTCTAAGTAGCATAATTGTGGGTAGTGCTTGTAGTGATATATCCTACTAGTCACAAGTGAATCATAAATTTTGTTAAAACGTTTAGTACTTTTACACATTCGTTTGCATTGATTAGTCTTATTCCAAAGAACTTATTGCTTTTAGGGAGTTAAATCTAATTGTGCTTTTACACTTTAGGTTGCTTTCAAAAGGAAGAATTCACATATGCATCTTTTAATGTGATTGTGATGAAAACAGGGAATTAGCGGGATATACTTGCGATCAAGGTATCCTAGGACTATTAGTAGATGAGAGATTAAAATACCAATTCTAATCATTGATGAAAATACATGTTTGTGAATGATACTATCCCGTGACCAATATCTTCTCCTTATTGATTATTCCAACTATTTGCTTTGTTTCATTTTATTTTTACTTTAGTATTTCGCTTAAACAACAAACATCCCCCCTTGGTTACCTTAGAAACTGAAAATCGCATAACAACAATTGCCTCTCTGTGGATACAAACTCTTCCTTACTTTGTACTTCATTTAAATTTAGTGAGTAAGAAAGTGAAATTATTTTTGACGCTTACGACAGCGATCATGAGCGTATAATGATATATTAATTATTCGGATCAAGGTACAATTAATGAACCCACAATTGTGGGATATCAAAACTAATTGGGGGATATAGCTACATGACAAAAACTGGATCCATATATCAAATCTGGGTCACCCCTTATGTAATTATTTTTTTTAATTCCTAAACTAGCCCTCACTAATCAGGTTTAGTGGTTAATAATAATTAGGAAAATCTTAAGTATTTGGGGATAGATTAGTGTGTATTTTTATTTGAATTTGTGTGAGTGAGGTGAGAGTATGAAGGGGAAAAATATTTTTGAGTGGAAATCTTTTGTGAAAATGGAAGATGATTGTGAAGAGAGAATTGCTGCTAAGAGGTTGAAAATTTGATTTTTTTTTCTTGAATCCACCATTTTTGCAGCTGAAAAAGCTCGGTACCAGCATGGTATTCAACCAAAAAACCATGCCGGAATTTGTTGGAAATTTTCATAAATGTTTGCCACTATCCGGGGTGGTCCAGGGGGCGTAACCCCTGCTGGCACAGTCAGTTAATTCTCGAGCATGCCGGTACCTATGCCGGCATAGCATGATGCTTAAATTTCTATGCCGGCACATGATGTAAAGTATCCAGAAACTTGTTTTTTTTCACTTGAATACCGGCATTGATAGATTTCTATCGAGCATGCCGGCATTAAGTTACGGCGTTGAACGTTAGTTACTAAGCATGTCGGCACCAATTTCCGGCATGGTCTTCATCACTTCCAGCATGGTCTTCATCTATACCGGCATGGTATTCATCACTTCCGACATGGTATTCATCACTTCCGGCATGGTATTCATCACTTCCGGCATGGTCTTCATCACTGCCGACATGGTCTTCATCACTTCCGAATGTTAAAAAAAAATCGTTTTCAAAGTGAGGAGCCGACAGAGAAGGAGAAGAGAATTTGAAAGGGAGTGGGGAATATTTAGGTTTCAAATCCCTAACCCTAAAAGAGATTAATAAGAGGTGAAGATGGAAATGGGGGATATGTTTTTGTTTTTTGATTTTAAGTTTTTTAATTTTTATTTTGAGGGAAGGGTGTTTTAGTATTTTCGCCCCCAAAAAACACCCCTTAGCAGCCACCTTTGGTTAGGGGAAGTAATTCATATCCCCCAATTAGTTTTGATATCCCCCAATTGTGGGTTCCAATTAGTTTAATGCATCTATGTATGGAAAATGGAGAATTTCTAACGGAGTGTAAATGGGGAAACTGTGAAAAGATATCCTAAAATAAGACGTTTAAAGATATTTAGGTTTTTTCTTTTTTTTTCTTTTCCTCCTTAAGCAGATAAGGTAAAACTTCGTTAAATTATTTCGCGATAAATTAATAACTTCGCTAAAATAATATTTTGTCAATCCCAACTTGGACCACTGTGCTAAATTAATAACAAGCTAAATTTATAAGATAATAAAAAAAATTAAGTTTCTAATAGGAACCAACTAATCTACAAATTAATAATCAGTATAATAACACTACATTATGGTGTCTTATTAGAATATAAATTCAAAATTTTTTATTAATATTATTACATAATTAACGAATAATTGGAAGCCTAACAAGCTAAGCTCCAAGCGTACTACTACATAAGTTGAACAGGTTGCCGTGCTAGCCTACCAGCGAGCCTTATAAGGAAAAAGTCGTGGAGCCGAAGCGGATAGTGTGACTAATGTCTTCGCAAGGGGGGCAAACTAACTCTACCGTCCATGTTAAACTCTGTAATATTGCACCATCTGGGACACGAACCTGGGACCTCCTGGAGCGCATGAAACCTCAGTGGAGGGCATGAAACCAGCTGATCTATAAGCCGGTTTTTAAATCTTCAAAATTGTTTATTTCTTATTAACATTGGACTTCCTGTTGTTCACAATTGTATAACATTGGACTTCAGAGTTTCTGAATCTTCAAAATTGGATATTAATGCACGTGATTAGGAAAGGAAATCTTCAAAATCTGGTGCTATTAATATGCCAGCAACTAAATCTGATTTGGTAAATAATTCAGTTTTAAATGAGGCTATAAATTAGCGAGTTAAATGAGGCTACAAATCAGCGAGTTAATGAAGATTTGGTTTTGGGGGAAGATCGTCTGTACCCATTTTTCCATGTACCCTCTGTGCCCTCCAATCGTGAGGTGACTCGTCTTTTACCAAATTAATAATTCCCGATCCTAATGGGTTCAGGTCCTCTAAATTTCGAAGACCAAGAGTTCGAAACAACAAATTTTGCATGAATCTCATTTCCCTGATGGGAAAAACGTTTACTTTATCAACTCCGTTAAGAGCAACAAAATATTGAGGACAGGTGGCGGGCTTCCTATAGGCAGGGAAAGACGGACGTGAGGTTTTTGGCACAGAAGTTCTGGAGCCGATCCGGGTCACCTGTCCCCTGCTTCCCTATCTCTCCCTATCCCAACCAATCAGGATACGCCACCTGTTTCTGTTCGAATAATGTAAAATTAATAATTAACGGCGTTACTGCACAATTGTCTTCTTCGCTCTCATAAGACGATTTGTTCGTATAGTTGATCTTCAGTAACTAAATAATCCAAACATGTATAGTTTTGTCTAAATCAACCTGAATGGTACCAACCTGTGATATTTAAATTATATAACAAAATATAATGCGAAATAGAAATAACACAGACACCAGAATTTTGCTAACGAGAAAACCGCAAATGCAGAAAAACCCCGGGACCTAGTTCAGATTGAACACCACATCAGATTAAGCCACTACGAGGACACTAGCCTACTACAAACTAACTTCGGTCCGATCGTAGTTGAACCCCAATCAATCTCATAATGATTCAAGGTACAAGCTTGCGCTCCTACGTCTCTCGATCCCAAACAGGATACCACGCACTTGATTCCCTTAGCTGATCTCACCCACAACCAAGAGTTGCTATGACCCAAAATCGAAGACTTTAATAAACAAATCAGATCACATTTAAAAGTCTACTTATAATAGATAAACCGTCTCCCATGATAAACCTACGAGTTTGTTCCGTCATTTGATAGAAATCAAGGTGAACATGAACCAATCGATAAACCGGACTTATATTCCAGAAGAATGTACCTAGAATTATCAATCACCTCACAATAATCTTAATCGTATGGTAGCGAAACAAGATATTGCGGAATCACAAACGATGAGACGAAGATGTTTGTGATTTCTTTTTATCTTGCCTATCAGAGATATAAATCTCAAGCCAATCTTACGATTGTACTCTTACGATAGAAACGACAAGATCAGATCACTAAACTACAAGAGAAGTAGTTCGGTCTGGCTTCACAATCCCAATGAAGTCTTTCAGTCGTTAACCTACAGGGTCTTGAGAAGAAACCTAAGGTTAAAGGAGAATTGACTATAGCAAAACCAATTAGTATCACACGGAAGGTGTGGGTACGTATTAGTTTTTCCAGTTGCTAGGGTTCTCCTTTGTATAGTTTTCAAATCAGGGTTTGCAATCAATGTTAGCTTAGTAACAAAGCATTCAATATTCACCGTTAGATGAAAACCTGATTAGATTCAAATGAAATGTATTTCATTTAAGTTTGAGTAACTGTACCTAAACGTGTACACTTAGTTGCTTCACAAATATTTAACCATAGGTTAGCCATATGAGCACTTTAATATCAACTGTATTCATCTTTCTCATAACTAGTTCCAATGACTTCAAAAGAACTAGTTGAAGAGTTGTTCAATTGCTTAGGTCTTTATTCATAGACACAATTGAAACAAAATAGGTTTGATTCATTTGAATCAATTCATGAACAATATAGCCACGGTTTACAAAGATTGCATTCCTTATAATTTATTGTTTAAGTTCATGAACTACCGATTTGAGAAAATAACCAGCTCGGGTACGCGTACGGGTATGCGAATTTCGAGATGATGGAGGCGCAGGGTTCGACCGAGCAGTGCTCTAACACAGTTCGCATACCATGTATGCATACTATGTTGTATCCATATATTGGTAGTAGTTCTAAAACTCTCATTCAATCATTGAAACATCCTTGGGGACAACAATGTTAATCTTACACATACCACTATATTCAAGTAATTTTCAAATGATTAATTGATCAATATGAAATTTCTCAACTTAACATCAAATGATTGTCTCACACAAATCATGTAAGATGTTCAAGGTAATTTTCACATGATCATCTTGACTCAGTATTTAGTTTCCAACAAATAAATTGTTTACAACCAAACTCGTCAAGTAGATGATGATGTTAAGCTACAAAAAGAAAGCTTCCAACTCATATTTCGAGAATTTAAATGCATATCTTTAGAGAATAAAAATTAGTAATGTGCATTTACTAATTGGAGATTTTCTACTGAGATTTCGGTCAATATTTGGACAGTGCATTTTCAGGAATTATGAAAACCAATTTTGTGTTTATTAGATAGATCTCGGACCCGACAAAGGAGTTTATTGGTTTAACGGAAGAGCCTGATAGGTGTAGAATACACCGTATTTACTATCTAGAGTTTATGCTTTCTTTGTTATTTTTCGTGTGAATTTTGTATTTTACGCTTGTTTTGAGTTTTGTAGCTACTTTGGAGTCACACGGAGGAAAAGAAGAAGAAATTACTCTATTTGAGCCAAAAGGGCAAAATTGTCATTTCTGGGGGCGAACATTATCCGGAGCCCAGCCACGGTTAAGGGGCAACTCTCTTTCGGAGGAGTACTAAAGCCAGGCCTTGAGAGGTTAAGGGGTTGCCGTAGATATCCCTTATCTAATAAGAAGGGTGGTCATTATCACTTGGGTGCAAATATCCACCCAAGTACTTATACCCTAAATGTTGAGAAGATATTATCTTCTCCTCTTTCGTTCTTTCATCCGATAGCAGCCATGATTGTTAATAAAGTCGAGAGGTAATCGAGCAGTTCATGAAGAATTACAGTATGGGTGAGAATCAGAAATTCATGAAGAACACAGATGGGTTTGTGGTGGTCTCTGATGTTGGAATTGAAGCTCAGAGAGAAATAGATCAAGAAATGTTAAAGAAGATGAATTCAATGTTAGGGTTTGCTATGGTGTGAAGTGTTGACGCTGCTGCTTGGTGGAGATGAAGCCGTGGAGATGCAGCAGGGAAATCGAGCTCGTTCTTGAGCTGTTGTTCAACACAGAGAGAGCTGAGGGTTTTGATTGAAGAGGTTCAGATCGAGAGCATGAATTTAGTGATGATTTCGGCAGGAAGAGCAAATGGGTCTGGTGGTTAAGAACCAGTTTGTTGTTGGAAGAATGGTAGATTTCGTGTTGATTTGAATAAGATGGGTTGAGTTGGATCTGTGATGGAATTTGATGTTCAGAGACAGACTCAGAAGGACGAAATGGTTCAGAGTCTGAGGTGGAGTTGCAGGTGGTGATTTAATGGGAGAAACAAGGTGGTTATCTGCTGTGAAGATTGGAACATAAGAAGGAGATGGAGATACTGTTGATTTTCATGGGAATGAGGATGAGTCGCTGGTGAATCGGGAGCGAGAGATGAGGAGTTGATTTTTAACATCAATTGTATTGATTTGCTGCGAGAAGAGTTGGAAATGCGGGGAATGAATGGGTTTGAGAGATGCGGTCGTGCAGATGAAGATAGTTGAGGGTTGAAGTGGTATGATTGATGATCTTTGGTGATGTTGGAATGGTTCTGTGGTGTTGGTTTATTCACCGATACGAGTAAAGAAGAAGCTCATGCCTAAAGCTTCGTACAGGATGATTGCTTAGATGTATGTTAGGAAATTGTTACAGGGAATGGAGCTTAAAATTGAGGCCTGAATTTGGCCGGGACTGTCCTATAAACAGCCGAAACTCGGCCAATTTTCCCCTCTGACGAGTCAACTCGGACCGACGATGACCGATCCATCCATGTGACTCAGTTGATTAAGACGATCAAATTAATAAGAACACCGACTGAGTGGATGACTCTTCCCCCTTGACCTTTGACTAACAGTTGACTGACGGTTGACCTGCTTGACCGTTAGTCCTAACGGTGGACTGACGGAATATTCCCTCGACGAACAGAGTTTTCAGGTGGCCGACGGTGACGTTTTCCGGCCGGATTCCGTCCACAATACCAGTTTTTCGGCGAGCCAAAAATTCCAGAATTTTCTATGGACTTCTCTCATGGGTGTGAAGACTTGGACTAGGAATTGGATGGAGAATTGGACTCAAATTTGGAAAGAGAAGGTGGAAGAGTTGAGAAAAGCTTGGATTTGGAAATTGAATTGCTAAAGGAAAAGGATTCTAATCCTTGGAAGATTTGGAGAATATTGAAGCCTATAAATAGAGAAGTTTTCTACATCTTACACACACATCTCTACACACACAATACTTTTCTTTTCTTATTCTTTGTGTGAACTCTTTAACATGAGTAGCTAATTTAATTATTGATTGAGGATGAATTCCTAGTTCTTAATTTATGTTTTGAGTTTTTGTTTTCAATTCTATCTTGAAGTTTTTCACATGATTATCGTTTGTTTTTACTAATAGGAATGATCTTAAAGACATTCATGATTGATTGATAGATTGTTTGGGTGGCCAACTAAATTGATTTGTCGATTTAATCTAAAGCTAGTGAAAGTTAGGGGATAAGTAATCGTTTCTTGACTCTTTACATAAGTAGCAAACACGAGACCTCAAGGAGGGATTCGTGGAGCAATTGTGTGTGAAAACAACGTTAGCAAGTAGACCTTGATCTAAGAGTTAACTACTAATATCAACCTAATAAGTTCATAAATCTTAATGCGTTTATTTAAATTACATCTTGAGTGATCTACTACTAGGTGGTTTGGTAAATAGAATCAGGTAGTCGAGAACTTCCGTATCCGGTGATACAAGGGATTTAGGGGTTTAGCACTGATCTAGTTGCTTTACCTACGGTTGGTGATAATTTGTGACTAATAACAAGTAGAAAAGAACATAACTTGATTCATTGTTTCGTAACGAAGAAGGATTCCTTGGTCTTGTCTCTCTTATTGCTTTCAACTTTATCTTTTAATTGCTTTGTTTATTTTCTTTTGCTTTCTACACCTTTCGTGACAATTTTTACAACTAGAATCTCTTGCTCCTCGTGGGAAAGCAACTTGACTTCCATTATATTATTGTTAATTAAGTGGAAAAATCTTGAATTAATTTGTTGTGGTACGACACACATCAGAGCCTTTGTCAGAATCATATCAGCCGTATTTATCTTTCTCATAACTAGTTCCAATGACTTCAAAAGAACTTGTTGAAGAGTTGTTCAATTGCTTAGGTCTTTATTCATAGACACAATTGAAACAAAATCGGTTTGATTCATTTGAATCAATTCATGAACAATATAGCTGAAAAAGCGGGGGGTACAACAACCACACCCAATATTTCGCTTAGCAATATGTATGGACAAACTCCAATATACTTTCTAGAGAATCAACTAGACAGTCAGACTCAATCTAGAGAAAAGTATATCAAAGAGTTTATATCTCAATCTCTCGATTTGATCTTTCCTCAATCAATTAGAAATTTTAGTCTTTATCAAAGAGAGATAACTTGGATGGTACCAAAGACCAATATCCAAGTGTCAATCAATTTAAATCAACAACCAAAAGGTCGGATATTCTAATTGATTGAACAACGCACAACCCGTGATATTTCAATTATATAAACAAATATAATGCGGAATAGAAATAACACGGAACACCTAAATTTTGTTAACGAGGAAACCGCAAACGCAGACTAACCACGGGACCTAGTCCAGATTGAACACACATTGTATTAAGCCGCTACAAACACTAGCCTACTCCAAATTAACTTCGTTCTAGACCGTAGTTGAACCCCAATCAATCTCACATTGTTCCAAGGTACAGTTATGCTCCTACGCCTCGATCCCAATAAAGATGCTACGTACTTGATTCCCTTAGCTGATCTCACCCACAACTAAGAGTTGATACGACCCAAAGTCCCTTAAATGAAATATTCAATTTTGGGTTTATGAACCGTACCCAAACATTAACATTTGTTGGTTCAACAATAGTCAACCAAATGGTTAGCCATATGAACACTCTCATATCAACCATATTCTTATTCACCATAACTAGTTCAAATGACTCAAATGTACTAGTTAGAGAGTTGTTCAATTGCTTAGATCTTATATAAATATACAAGACACAATCAAAGCAAAAACGGTTTGATTCACTCGAATCGGTTCATGAACTTTATAGCCACGGTTTGCAAAAGCGTTCCTTAGTTTATATAAACATTAGTTCAAGAACAACCGGTTTTAGATATAACCTATTCAAGTTCGCGGACTGGGTTCACGGACTTAAGCTCATGGAAGGAGTTCACAAACTCCAGCAGAAATTCTCGGGTCGAGAACTTCCGCCAGTTCGCGGACTTGGCTTACGCCACTTCCATTTCTCTTGATCAACAAAGTTCGCAAACTTTGGTTCAAGGAATAAGGACTTATACATATATGTGTTTCCAAAACAACGCTTATATCCTACCAATGGTTATGTAATCTAAACTCTCATTGAAACATTCTCAGAGAACGTTATATAGCCGTTATTTAAAGATCATTTTTCGTCTAAGCAATTTCCAAAGTGATTGAAACATATCATGACTTTCGTCACTAGGTAAAGATGAATCTAGGTTAAAGCTTAAAGCTTACCAACACATATTTCGAGAAATAGATAAAGTAGTTAAACTCGGCTTGAAATAGCAAATGTGTATAATGAAAGTTTATACGTCTAAACGAATTTTGTCTCAAGAGTAGGAGATAGAGTAAATAGACTTTTGAGTGACAGATAAGTTCAATTCTCCACATACCTTTTAGTCAATGAAGTTCCAACGGTTCCTCGAGTAGTCCTTCGTCTTGTATGATGATTGCCATGGAGTTCTTGAGCTTAACTACACTTTCTATCCTAGTCCGAGACCTTTAGCTACATAGGCTAGAAATCAAGACTTATATTTTTGATCACTAACATTGACAAACATGCTTGAGATAGCAACGCATACGAGTTCGACCGAGCAATGCTCTAACAATATCCATCGTTTGCAAAAATTGCATTCCTTATAATTTATTGTTTAAGTTCATGAACTACCGATTTGAGAAAATAACCAGCTTGGGTACGCGTACGAGTATGCGAATTTCGAGTTGTTCAATTGCTTAGGTTTTTGTTTAAAAAAAGTCGTTACCGAACAGATTTGTTATTCCTTTACTGTTTAGAATACAAACCAAAGGAATTTTTCCAAGTGCGTGACTTACTGCAAGTTGGAGGCGCAGGGATACAAAGGAAACTAGGTGAACTATAGGTTTAGTTGTTTGGTCTCAACTATACAAAGTTGGTTTGATTTTGTATAGCGGCTTAATTATGAGAGTATTCAATTCTGGACTAGGTCCCGGGGTTTTTCTGCATTTGCGGTTTCCTCGTTAACAAAATCTTGCTGTGTTTTTTACTTTTCTATTTCCGAAATTATAATTGTTTTATTATAAGAAGTAAAATACAAAAATGTTAATTCCTATTTACTTGATAAACAATCCTATAGTGTTTGGTTAAGTCCGAAACTATTATCAAGTAAACATACTTCGTTGTTGTATTGTCTCGATCTCGTATCCATAGACAATCACACGAAGTGTGAACCGATTAGTTGTATTGTCTCGACTCGGGCCCAGACAATCACTTTCGTAGAAAGGAATTATAGGTGGAAAAGTTTTTAGATTGAGGTATATTTGGGTACCCTCGTCTTTTCAAATCCTCAGAAAACTAATCCAATCCTCAATTACTCTCAGCTTCACTTTCTCACTCGCACTCATCAACTTCCATTCTATAATAGTTTAAACTAACATTATTCTTCTCCCATGCTTATTCTCTCTATTTTCTTTATGTTCTTCACAACCATCAGATGTCTGTAATCTCAGTAGAACCTCTATATAAGAATACTCTATATAGGAATAACCTTCATATAAGAATAAAAATTTATGGTCCCGATTTGGGCCAGTTATATTTAAGAATAAACTCCATATTGGAATAAGTCATATTTTTTCCGGTCCCGTCTTAAGGAACTTACCTCCATATAAGAATAATTCGTAATATTATATAGATAATATAAGTCATATCGTACATCAAAGTTTAAGACGAAAAGATTTTGTTAACCAATTTGAAAAATCCTTTTACTTTTCAGCGGGTGTTATGTGTTTTTTTTTTTGTACGACTCATTCAAATATCTCTTATAATATGATTTTATTTGTCAATTTTCCATATCATTGTTGAATTTTGTGTGGATTGTGTTACATAGCAAGCTTCGTATATTTGACTAATACATGTGAAACTAAAAAAATTTCACATGTGAAACTAAACAAAATTTATGTTTTCCTAGGTATTTTCTAGGTACATTGTGTTGCATAGCAAACTTCCTATATTTAAATTGCGTATCATACATGTGAAACTAAATAAAATTAACTAACATTTGTATTGCCTAGGTACATTGTGATATTTGTTGTGTGCAATTATGTTTTCTCCTAGATACATAATCCATATAACATTTTTTAATTGATCGTTTCAAGGCAGGCCTCTATATAAGAATACCCTCTATATAAGAATAATTTATTATGGTCCCAAGGATATTCTTATATAGAATAGAGGTTCTACTCTATAGCGACCGACTTCTCAGGAGGTTATTGAACCATTAGTGAAGATGTAGAATCCTCTCTATCCTCGAATAGATCAACTTATGTGATTCATATTAAAAGATGAGCTTATTAAGAGAATGTTTTGATCCCCCAAAACAAGAAGAATCTTGTTTTCAAAGGGGAAGGCATGCTAGTTACAAGATTACCGGACATGGTAGTAATGCTAGCGGATTTGGGACCAAAGATATAACAACACTCGGTGAGTACCTCTTCTTCGGATCTTATACCTGTTACTGGTGATTAAAGATACCAACAAAAGGTTAAAGAGTCACACTACACCATTTTAAGGGATTTGTAAACGGATTTGCAACGGCACCAGTCCGTTGCGAAATTGTTGTTGCTAATCTCCGTTGCTAATTTTTCGCAACTACTGGATCATTGCGAATTTTACAACCATGCAGGAAGGTTGCGAATTGCAACTGCGCTTTGTTCAAGCGTGTGAAGCGCGTGTATGGTTTAACACTAGAGTGATAAACACGCCTGATCAAACTTTGGTCAAGAGTTCTTTTTTTTTTCCACCCTTAATCCCAATATAGCCTTATCCTTCTCTTAATCCATTTCCTTCTTTATTTTTTCTCCACCACAAGCACAGACTCTCTCTCGACTCACTCTCTCCTCTCCTCTCCAACTCTAAACTTTCATCTCCTCTCCGTCTCTGCATGAAGAATCTCTAAAACTTCTTCATGTTGTCTATGAATAAATCTAGTGAGATAGATGGATTAAGTCTGAAGATGATGAATTTATAGATTTGATTTTTTTAGGATTTTTTATTGAAAGAGAAAGATGATTTTGTAAGAATTAGGGATAGGGTTTTGAGAAAGTTGATATTGTGACGAAGTTTACAAGACTCAGATCAAGAGAAGAATAGTTGAATCAAGGATTTAGAAAATACGGAGATTGAAGAATACGAATTCAATTGAGAAGTTGGGGTTTTCTATGAATAGGAATCAGGGTTTCGACTTGGTGATGATTAAGAAGAAATTAGTGGATGGGTTTTGAAGATTATAACATGAAGAAGAAGATGGTCATGCCAATTTGAGAGTTCGATTACAAAGAAGAACAAGGGTTTCATAAGAACAAGATTCTGAGATGATGTAGAAAACGAAACTGAAGTTCTAGAAGAATGATTCAGAGTTGAGTTTAATCTGAATTAGTTTGATTATGAGGTTGAAGAACAACCTGAGTTCGATAGTTAGGGTTTTATTCATGCTAATGATGATGGTGAAGATTTGTTGGGAATTGGTTTGTGATGAAGTGATGGATTTGAGTTGAGATGGTGATGTATGGTTGAGTCAACTCAGAATAAAAAAGGGATTGATTTCAATTGTTTGGCATAAGTTGTTTTGAGGTAATTGCTTTGTTGAGTTAATTTAAAAGAATTATTCCATTCCATTTTTGAGTTTGTTGAATGATAGTAAAGATTGAGGGTGATGGTTATGGCTTGAAATTATGGTAGTAGTTTGGGTTATTGAAATATCAAAGTGTAAGTTGTTATGCACTAAATTATGGTTGTAGAGAAGGAAACAGGTAAATATGTTTTAAGGTTATTGTATACTCTAAATCTGGATTGGTGTTGCTTTGTTTTAAGGTTATTGTATACTCTTAACCTGGATTGATGCTTGTTGTTTGGATCGTAATTTGGACTTTCTTCTGCAGTATTCAACGGCTAGTATATGATCGTAATTTTGTCGTGCAAATCGAATTATCGTTTTCACAAAGAATCATAGTTCTTCAATTTCCCTTCAATTATGAAAAAGAACTAACAATGATACCCCTGCTTTCTTATTTCATGGAAAGGTTATCCTAATGTTTCTACTAGAAGGTACATCACATCAACACTCCCCAGTATTAAATTCTACTCTCTATTCCTGATTGTCAATGTTTCTTTTTGGAAAACTCCTGTAGGAACTCTAATGTCAAATGGCTAAACCAGTCCACCTTAAGGTCATTCTTGTATGGATTATCCCTATATGTATTCACCTTTTAGACTCCCTTGCGGAACTATGGGAATAATAGTGATTGAACTTTCGCAGACTCACCGATATCCAAGCCTGCATAGCATTACTAACGTTTTTGTTGAATGCATTTTTTCATGGGTGTTTTTGCGTCTTCTTATGGGAAAATTGCATGCGCTCGCATATTGCTTAGTGGATTGTGATCCTTATGGTTTTGACATCCTTACAACCTAATGATTTGGTTCCACAAAGACTCTCTATACCAATCTTTGAATCTATTCGAGATCTATCAAGAGCTACTCAATTCAATTTAAAGTACATCTTGCACAGGAATGTATTCGATAAACTTACATTTAGCTTTGTCAAAAACAACAGAAGAGTTTGCATTTATGCAATATTTCTTTATTTGAAACCCCCTCTTTACTTCTGAAGAAAATGGCGTACGATGCAAAATTTCTACGACTGACAGACGTGCGATGGCTTGGTGCTTTTCCTTCCGACTCTGAGAAATATCAACTCCCGTAACGTTGTCTCCTTCCTCTAAAAGCAGAAGGTGTAAATCGTTTTTTCTTTTCCGTTATGCGAGTTACTTGTCCATGGACTTGGTTGATGTTCATTATTTTTATACAAATGAACCTGGTTTTGGTGCCAGATAAGAAGAAAGTTGAAGCAATGTTACTGAGATGCTACCTTCACCAAGAGGCGCCACAATGGAGGTAGAATTCCGCAGCTTTTGCAGCTCTTGGTTATCACTTTATGTAATACTTTGAACTAAAACCACCTGAAAAATAACTAATGTTTATTTGAAACAGGTCAGAACTAGAGATAATGTTGAAAACATAAGTAAAATTTGAGATTGAAGCTTTTTTCTGTATCATCAATTTCTTTCTTGACAGAGAAATACATTCCATCTCATGTTAATGTGTGAATGACCATTTTCATATGCATACTATTCCCAGCCACCTGATGGACTCACTAACTACGAACCTACGAAATATGAATGCATTAGCGAAGGTATGCTTGTTTAAGTAGTATTTGATACAGAGTAACATACTTTATTGTCCGAGCTTCGACATCGGGTGTTTCAACATATCCGGGATATGTCATGCATTATGAGGCTCGGATGTATTGAGAGAGGAGATTTAACTCTTACTTCGCAGAATTAAAATTCCGTATTGACAATGAAACTCATGATCCTCTTGATATTGGTATGGGATCTTATATGCTAGCGCAGTAAAATATGTCGGATTTTTTTATCCGTAGTTGAAATCCATATTTTTCTCGCAGAATGTATCAAATTAGGGAGGCAAATCAAATGGTTGACGAATTTATCCTTGCCGCTAATATTTGATTACGAAAAAATCTTGAAACACTTTCCAGTATTCTCGCTACTAATGTAATCGCTACGCTGTGTCCTTCATATGAATCTTTTGTTCTCCTCGTGAAAAAGAGAAGTAGTCTATGTTTCAAACCTAATTTGAGGTGCTGCTTACATCGGGAAGTTTCCTAATAATGTGTCAAAATACAATTGACGGCTAGTGATTATTGTTGCAGGCACCATCCGAGTCCTACCAAAGAGATGCTTGAACCTTTGCTGCATACTACGGCTGCTCTTGTTCTGGGTTTGGATGTCTCTTCTTCAAAAACCCTGGATGATTCACTTGACCAGGTTGTGGTAGGAATATTTATCTTTAGTCTACTTATTCACTTCCTTTTAATTTCCTTGAGCCATCACTGTTGGAATTATCAAGACTAATACTCCTTTGTTTGTAGAAAACACGAACTCACTTTGATATTTGAAGTTAAGATTTTCCTTTATCATGTTATATGTAGCTGATTAAATACTCTTTACTTGACAAGTTGATGATCCATACTTCAATAAGCTTATTCGTATATTGACAAATCAGTAGTGGAGACCTCACCCTCAAGAATTTCTCGCGCATTACGGTCTTGCTTTGCGCCTCTATATTTTACCTCCCAAATTCAAGATATGCAGGTCAATTGTGAATGGATTAGAGAACCTGACCTGGTTATGCTTCATTTTTATGCAGATGTCATTGTACAGATTGCTTCTTCTGTGACTTTGGGGATTTATAAGCTTCCACCAATATTCCAGTACTCTTCAACTTACTAGCATTGTCGATAGTAAGTACAATTTTCAAACTCACTGATCTCTTGTTGATTCTTGCAGCTGTTCTATTAAGCATTGGGGAAGGCACGGGCAAGGGCTCTAGTGGCAGTGACGCGGATCTGATTTTATTTCATGGTATTGTTCCTGTTCTAGTTGCATCTGTACCCTCGGGCTTAGCTTCTTGTCTCTGTCAGTGGGCTTCTCAGGTTAGTCACTACTAACGAATACTACGTATTTTTCGAAGTTGAGACTCACTTCCTGATTTAAGGCACCTAACTCTCTCTTCCACTATGGGTTCTCTATGTTTCAGGTGAAAAAGCATAGTTCATACCTAATGACCATAGAAATGTCAGTTGTTGGAAGCATGTGCTTGCTGGCAAGTACCTACAAGTCTCCTGATGGAGAACAGATCAGAAAGCATGGATTTTTTTTTATGGTTGGACCGCATTCACCCTGGTAATAGTCATCCAGAATCGTTCTAACAAGTTATCATGAATTTTATGAAACATGCTTTCATAAGTGACATGTTTTTTAATCGATACTACAATTGTCATTCAAATCTATAAAAATGTTACATGGTCTCTAAATTTCTAGCTTGCGCATGTTCAACATTTATCATTTGTTCATTTTCCCTAAAAACTTAACTGATGGCAATATCTTGATTGCATAAATATAAGCCTAAGTGCTATTCTTAACCATATTGCTTATATCGGAGATAGTTCACCTTATTCTTTCATCATCTCGATGATCCTAAATTGAAACTAGGCTGTATTGGGAAATTTTGGAAGTTTCAAGCTTGAGTTGCATAAAATAAATTAGTCTCCATTTCTATCATCTTTTGCAACTGTTGAACGTAGAACATGGGATTTCGTAGTGGAATCATTAATGGTTTTTCAAAGTTTTGCACCGTCGAGTAGGTTATAGTAGTACGGTTCTATGTTATTTTTATTTATTGTCTTACTTCTCTTTGTGTATGTTGTTTTAATTGGCTCAGATACCAGTCCTAACCAATGATGTTGGTGGGATCCTTGTTGGACTTATTCTTTCCTCATGCCATTGGCGTCCACAAGGCAAGTAGAATACTCGAAACTTTGTAAATATGTAGTCTTCAGGTTGTAGTATGGAAAATATTTTTGCATTCCATTTGCTTTACCCAATCTGTCTGGACACTCTTCCTTACATTCCCAGAAGACTTCTTTAATTTAGTACTAAGTTCTAAATTGTCCAAGAGACTCCGATAGAGACATCTGTCGAGGCACTTGTTGTGAGCCCTATCGTAAATTCAAATGAGAAGTCAACAAAAGTGTGGTCGTGCTTTTAAGGTTTCTTAAAAGATCATGATGATTGGGCGTGTTACTACAGTAAGGAGAGGTGCTATCCTTCCTTCCCTCACAGATTGGTCTCTCATAATGGGAGATAATTTGATGCATTTTGTTCATCTTTTCATGTATCTATGCAGGGATTTGTCATTGTTTCAGCGCGGCTGGTAACCGCTTTGTCTTTAGCTTTATTTTTGATGGAGAACCACCATCTATATACTCATCTTTTGGCATTGCCACTTGTGATCGCAAGCATTTCTATTTACCATCTATATATTGTCTTTTGCATGATTGATGACTTGAACTTTTGAAGCGCCTATGAGATGCTGACAAGTTATGTTAATATGATGTTTCAGACTATGTGTGATGAAGTTGCAGAAGCCCTGATAGCGCAAGGTCTACACGTTGTTTCTCTTCATGGTGGTCGTAGCCAAAGTAAAAGAGAAGCAGCTCTTCTCAATTTTCAAAATAGCTCAGCTAATATTCTGGTATTTCCATGCTCTTCTGTATCTGAATTAAGTTAAATAAATGCGTAGTGTTTATATTGGCACACCCCTGCAATGACTTAACCTCCAAACTCACTGTCCAGGTCGCCATAGATGTTGCATCTCGTGGTTTAGATGCCACTAGAGTTTCTCATGTGATCAACCTTGATCTTACCAAGGTATATTTTTCTTCTTCACTAAGTAATATTCAATTTATTCGATTTTGTCCTTGTCCTGTTACATTAAATACCATATCTCGATTTTGATTTATTTCCTTGTACAAAAGATACTTCGTTGTCTCAAAATTTTATAATTTTCGCTCTCGAGAACATTAAAGTGTTGTTGTTAATTGTTCGTGACCAGTATTAGTCATGTATGCAAGTAAGCCATGGCAGAGTTTGATAATTTATTAGTTCATCTATGATGGGTTTGCTGCAGATATTGCCGAAACTTGGAGTTTGCTAGCCGGTATGACTTTCCGAAACTTGAGTAGTATTTTGTTTTGCCTTCGGATGATGCTTATAAGTGATTGTTATAACTTATAACTTTCTAACCAATATTTTAATGCATATATCAGAATTCAACCTGTGGTAGTTTTGAATTTATTACGCTTTGTTATATTGAAATTATAACTACAAAAAAGCTCAGTCCTTACGCATGTTATCCTGTGTTGCTTATAGCTTACACTTTCATTAAGATTTGGTCATCTACCCGGGGGATATAGGAATATGTGACATGACTTTAAGAAAAAAAAAAGAGAATATGTGAATTGTAATGCCCAAGTGACATTATTCAAGCTGCAATTACTAGCAATTCTTTTTTTGATTGCAATGTGATAGACACATTTTTGTGTCTAATTTGATCTCAATACTATATATTGTTAGCACTCGAATTTGTGCTTATTATGGTGTTTTGTGTGTTTGTAGGTATTTTTGAGAAATAAACATTTTTGGAAAATTCGGCTCGAAAAGTTGCTCGGAACACCCCCGGAGGACATTTGCTATTCGGACCCCCACTTTGGATAAGGGGTACCTCAGTGGCTAAGGGGCACCCACTTGCTATTTACACCCCAGCAGTGGTTAAGGGCTAACCTTCTTCTTACTCGTGAAGAACATTTTTGGCGGGAAAACAGTTTTTGAAAACTCGAGGTTTCTTTGTTTTGAATTCGGAGGATTTTAGCTTAGATTAACCGCTCTTTTGTCAATTGGAATGAGCCTGTTACACTTAAACAGGGCCGGTAAGTCCATTAAAACCGGTAAACTTGGGCTACATCGACGGAGAATAGGAAACAGGGGTTGAGCTTCACACGGGTTCTGTTAAAAAACTTCCCGTGTTTTCTGTGTGGTTTCCGGTGTTTGAGGTGTGTCTAACTCGATCAAGGGATGTGAAGAAGTGAGCTGGAGAGATTTAAGATGTAGTAATCGCGTCAGAAGCTAAATCAGGGAAGAAAATTACCGTATTCTGCATGGAAAATATTACCGAGTTATGGTGAGAATATTTGGAGTTATGGGAGTTTATTCTTAGTCCAAATGAGTACATATAGGTAGATAGGTTCACATACGAGGGGATGGAGAGTTTGGGGCGAGTTTGGAACATCACAGAGAAGAGAAAATCAAGTTGCAGAGAGAAGTTTCTGCTGCTTGCAGAATCAAGAACACGAAGAACAGAGCGGCCAAAGACCGTCGTTTTTCTTCAACAAAGATGTCAATGATGAGCACACGTGGGTCGTAGTTCGGAGGAAGTCTTAAATCACAAAAAGAATAAACGACATGAAGGTTTTATCGTTCTTTGCAACAACTCGGTTTGTAACACTTATAAGTGTTACAAACCCGGTTTTTATTTGATATCTCTCATTTACATCATTTGTAAGCACCTTTGAGCAATAAAATCATATTTTGAGCGTGTTTCCAATATGCGGAGCCATCACTGGGACAACGGAGGAAGCAACTTTTCATGATTGTGTAAATGAATTAATTCTTTATATGACTTCTTGCATAGATTTAATTGTTTTATGATTTCTATTAATTATTCTGGTTATTTTGTCCGATGTCGCATGCTTAGTTTAAATTACTTTCGATGCGTCATGCTTACGACTTTGAGATAATGTTTTATGAAATCTATTTTTGCAAGGAATTAGAGTCACAACTTCTTTTGTTTGAGCTATATTGTCTAGAGTTAATGACTGAACCTAAGAATATGAAAAGTATTGAAATCCCGCGTCCTAGTGACTCTTCATCCTGTGACAATATTTGTATATATTTTTCTTTTATTTTCTTTTATTAAGTCTTAAAATCAATCTCATCAAGTCCGAGTGAACGACAACCCTTCTTACTACAACATCATTGAAAAGAAACATCAATTTTTGGCGCCGCCGACGCGGACTTGTTTATAGATTTTTTTTTAGTTTTTTTTTTTAGTTTTTTTTTTAATTATTTTGTTCCTTTTTACGCGTTTTGGTTTTTCTATTTGCTTTTCAGACTTGGTGCGGAGCTTATATAAAAGAGAAAGTGTTGAAAAGTAAAGCGAAGCCAAAGAAAGAAAGAAGAGAGAAAATCCAAAGGAGTAAAGAAGAATATTTTTGTGTATAGTTAATTTATTTTTATTATTTTTTTTAGAAACTGTAAATAGGATTTTATTTTTGTAATCTTTTATATTTTTGGATATTTTTATTTTCTTTATTTTTGGACATTGAGCATTGGACATTTTTTTAAAACCCTAAGGAAGGGTTATTTAAATATAAAGCGCATGGGGAAGGACGACGATTACGATATCGTCTCGGCCCCTCGGTTCGTACATGACATAGGAGTCGTGGCCCGAGTCGACTTTAACGGTTCATCCCCCGTTTGGAGCAGGGAGGTAAGAATTCTAAACACCGCGAATCCCCCGCCAAAGCGGGTTTGCCGGATGATTTTGTATGCATATATGTTGAGGTTTTGAATACGACTGTTTTAATTTCCTAGTAAAGGGCAAGGACTGGCCATACAAGATAAGGGTTCGGATTTCATCACCGTTCTCTTCTTGCCCGCCTTAGGAAAACGAAACCAAACGCGAACCTAAGCCTAAAATTTTGAATAGAACGAGACCGATAGGGTAACGAGCTTAATAGGAAAGTCATTCGAAAGATATTGGTTACTCTTTAAGCATACTTGAAGTTCATGATGGTTTCGTGAGTTGAATGCGTGACTTCGCCGCCTTGTAATGCGATGAGGCCTTGGGTATCAAAGCTCCACGCAGCCTTCCTCGCCTCTATTCGGACTTACTTAAACTTGGATTGATTCCGAGAGGGGTTTGCTTAAATTGTAATGAATTCCCTTTCGAAGGATTAGAAGCCGGTTCAGAAACAATCTAAGTGGAGCCATCATGCTTTTTTGTTTGCTAGAAATCGTAGGTTTGTTGTGGTCAAGTCGGCCTTGTTTGTGTTTGTGTAGAATTCCCTTGCGAGTTAGGATGTCAAATCGGTATTATAATAGCCATCACAATGAATATGAATATCCAACTGAACAATATGGACATCACTCTTTTTATGACCAGAATGTGAATAGTGGTTGGGAACGCCCAACCTTTTGAAGATCGTGGCTCATACCACGGTGAGCCCAATTACTATTCACATGAATACCGGTCATACGAGCAAAATCCCTATAATTCCTCTTCTCTAGATGAAGCACATAGGATACTTGAGTCAACGTGTAAGTTAACGGAGTCAACACGTGAGTTTGCTGAGACAACACGTAGGTTAGAGTTAGAGACGGAAGAAAGAATTGCTCAAATTACTCTTGATTGCCAATACATTCTTTACAATATCACTCGTGAAAATGAGAACAATTTTTATAATCAGGATGACGAGGTTAGAATTGGTAACACTACTTGTGTAGATGAGGTTCAACCATTTTTATGTTGTTATAATGATGATTATGATAGTGTTGATGAAGAATTTGAAATAAATAGGCATAGTGATCAGGAAATTGTTACCCCAATTGAGCTTTATAACGATAATATTATTTCTAGTTCAAATCCAAATAATTTTAATAATTATTCACCTATTCAAAAGGATAAGGATTTGACTAGAGATACCCCCGTTTTAGACGATGTAGTATTCCCTTTTGATAACGAAGCTAAGGATGGTTTAGAGGAACGAGTATATTTTGAGTCTAGCGATTTAGAAACAATAGACTTAGAAAAAGAAAATGAACTCGTAGAGCTTTTAAATATGAGTGAGGATGCATCACCTGAGTATAACCTAGAAGAAGCAATTGACCATTTTCAGGATTCCGATGATCTAGAAATTAGGGAAATTGTAGCTAGTCTATCTAGAGACACCCAAAACTCTAAGTTTGGGGGTGATTATTATTCTCCTTATGCCTTACCTTTAGCTCTTACGAGAGATCCCTCACTTGGGACTTGACATATGTGCCTCAACCATTTTACAAGATTATCTTCATACACATTTTCTTGAACCTAGTTGTGTCCATAAAGAAGTTGATTGTTAGAAACCCATCCTCTCGGTTGATATGGTTAACCCAGGCTATGATACCACGATCGACTTTGTTTTCCCACCAAAACCTTCCTTCCAATTGTGGGAACATATAAGTTTCAGATGTGTCAATTATTAAGTTTTGAGACTAAACCTAATTACTTTAGGATATTAGGGTCGACACATTTTCTTAAGGAAGACCACCAATCTTATTGTGGTCATTGTGTGTAAGTCAAAACCGATTGACTTAGAGGATCCTCAATTATTCAAGTTATTATTATGTGCTTCTAAGTTTTTATTTGAGTTTTCCGGGACTCTAGAACCTAAACATTCGGATCTAACTCTTGAGGAAACGCAACCCATGAAAATTTGTTATCTAGACCCTTTTATAAAGCTCGAACCCGAACCACAACTAGATGTAGTTGTCTTAAAAATAAATAAGGGTGTGTTGGATATCTTCCTGGTCTGTTATGGAGTCTCCTCTTCTTGTGGTTAGCACTTTTTGATCCAGATGACCCGTAGTTATTCCTTTCTTTCGCTTTATGGTTCTCCGCGAGGTGACTAATCTCTTCCAATGTCTGGTCAAGACTTTAAACTTAGCACTTCTTGGGAGGTAACCCAATATTCATGCGACACGGTAATATCTTTCCTTATCTCTTTTGCTTCAAGTGGTAACAGATTTCTCCTTGTTCATACTTTTAATTTTATATTTAGAACATTGAGGACAATGTTAGATTTAAGTTTGGGGGTATGGGAGAAACTTTTTAGTGCAATAAATAAACTCCAGAGACTAGAAATTTATGCTTATTAAGGTTGGCACTAACTAATCTAAGTGGATGGGAACATCTTGGTTGTAGGAGTTGAGGAACCAATCTGATTAGATGGAAACATCTAGAAGAGTCTATTCATAAAAGCACAGAGCTCAGGTGTTAGAAAAGAAACATGGTAGTTTCGCCATATCCTCGTGATGGAAACATCGAAAGAATCCCGATCACTTCTTTTCTTTTTCTTTTTACCATTGCTAGGGTGAAATAGAGTGGACCGAGATACCAAAAAAAAAAAAAAAAAAAAAAAAAAAAAGATACTGGACCACTAGACCAACCGGAATAAAAACAATAAAGTCGACCACCGGTACCCTTGTATATGCCGGCTAAGTTGACCTAGAGTTAGGATTATCGACCACTTGGTTCCCTTGTATTTGCCAAAGAGGTTGATATTAGTCCGCACGATATCTCAGTCCATTAGGATAGGTTCACCTTAGTCAACATCATCCACGTTTTTCTACATCCATCCTCTTAATCTATCCATGTGATTGGTTGACTCGATTTATGATGTCCAAACTATCTGAGTAGAGCTCTGTCACTTCATATGAATTTTAGTATGCTTGAGTGCAAACTCGTGTACATCAATTGGAATTTCGCATCAGGGTACTTCCTCCTGTAGTCAATGATTGTATGCCAACCAAGGAGATTCTTTAGTGCCTTCCAAGGTTTTGCGTACATAGCTAGGGTCTGGAGTAAAGGTTTTGTGGGTACACCTCTGGTAAACCCTCCGGAGACAACACTCCGCCACTAGGGCCACCTAGGGGTTCAAATGAATTTTATTTTCTAGAATAAATTTGCTCGAGGACTAGCAAATAATAAGTTTGGGGGTATTTGATAGACATTTTTGTGTCTAATTTGATCTCAATACTATATATTGTTAGCACTTTCAATTTGTGCTTATTATGGTGTTTTGTGTGTTTGTAGGTATTTTTGAGAAATAAACATTTTTGGAAAATTCGGCTCGAAAAGTTGCTCGGAACACCCCCGGAGGACATTTGCTATTCGGACCCCCACTTTGGATAAGGGGTACCTCAGTGGCTAAGGGGCACCCACTTGCTATTTACACCCCAGCAGTGGTTAAGGGCTAACCTTCTTCTTACTCGTGAAGAACATTTTTGGCGGGAAAACAGTTTTTGAAAACTCGAGGTTTCTTTGTTTTAAATTCGGAGGATTTCTAGCGAGATTAAATCGGCTAGTCGTCAATTGGAATGAGCTCGTTACACTTAAACGGTAGCGTAAGTCCATTAAAACCGGTAAACTTGGGCTACATCGACGGAGAATAGGAAACAGGGGTTGAGCTTCACACGGGTTCTGTTAAAACACTTCCCGTGTTTTCTGTGTGGTTTCCGGTGTTTGAGGTGTGTCTAACTCGATCAAGGGATGTGCAGAAGTGAGCTGGAGAGATTTAAGATGTAGTAATCGCGTCAGAAGCTAAATCAGGGAAGAAAATTACCGTATTCTGCATGGAAAATATTACCGAGTTATGGTGAGAATATTTGGAGTTATGGGAGTTTATTCTTAGTCCAAATGAGTATATATAGGTAGATAGGTTCACATACGAGGGGATGGAGAGTTTGGGGCGAGTTTGGAACATCACAGAGAAGAGAAAATCAAGTTGCAGAGAGAAGTTTCGCTGCCGCAGAATCGAAGAACACGAAGAATGACGGCCAAAGACCGTCGTTCTTGTGATGTCAACGACAGAGCACCGTGGGTCGTAGTTCAGAGGCAGTCTTAAATCAACAGTAACAACGACATGAAGGTTTTATCGTTCTTTGCAACAGCTCGGTTTGTAACACTTATAACTGTTACAAACCCGGTTTTTATTTGATATCTCTCATTTACATCATTTGTAAGCACCTTTGAGCAATAAAATCATATTTTGAGCGTGTTTCCAATATGCGGAGCCATCACTGGGACAACGGAGGAAGCAACTTTTCATGATTGTGGTAAATGAATTAATTCTTTATATGACTTCTTGCATAGATTTAATTGTTTTATGATTTCTATTAATTATTCGTTATTTTGTCTCGATGTCGCATGCTTAGTTTAAATTACTTTTGATGCGTCATGCTTACGACTTACTGCGATAATGTTTTATGAAATCTATTTTTGGCAAGGAATTAGAGTCACAACTTCTTTTGTTTGAGCTATATTGTCTAGAGTTAATGACTGAACCACAAGAATATGAAAAGTAGTGAAATCCTACGTCCTAGTAACTCTTCATCCTGTGACAATATTTGTATATATTTTTCTTTTATTTTCTTTTATTAAGTCTTAAAATCAATCTCATCAAGTCCGAGTGAACGACAACCCTTCTTACTACAACATCATTGAAAAGAAACATCACAATGCCTGGATAACAACTATTGTTAATATGGTACAGCTGATGCATCTATTGTTAATCACTTGAACTGCCGAGATTCTGGTGGACATGTCAAATGCCTTTGATACTAGTAGATCCTTAAGTGGCTTTATCACTTGTTATTCTTGAAATCCTCTTATTCATTGTTTGTTTACGATGGTTTTCATTGAGATTGTTTATTCAGAAATAACCATTGTAGAGGCATACATGTTTCATTGAGTGTAATTTGATACTTTCAATCTCTTGCATAAGCTATGTGTTAGTGTGAAGTATGTGGTTTCTTTTGATTTAACTATATATCCTATTAGTCTTCGACTCAATCATTATAAGAATACTGGATATCCGATTAGAAGAATTTGTGATGCTTTGTTCGCAGGTTAATTGAATGATGCTCTGTTGTGAGATCATAAAGGTTGGAGAACAAAGCAGCAAAGCAGCAGCCATTAGGTCCCTTAGCAGCTGCAAGATTTGTAAGTTATAATGTAGTATCTACTTATGGAGATTTAAGTTAGAAGAACTTAGGAATTTCAGAACTTTATACAAAGTAAACTTAGGAACTAAGTATGTTTATGTGTATGTCCATTAAATGAATGACATAGTTTGTATCAAATACTCATACTTGTTGTTAACTTCAATTGAAGAATTCTTTTTTCATAATGGTAAATGTGGAAATGAAAGTGAATGAATGTGTAAAAGTTTGTATATCTGTGGAATGCTGAATATGGGGAATTGGGTAACTGCAGTGGGGTAAATATGGGGGAATGGATTTTGACCAAGTCAATTGATCCCTGACCTTTTTTTTTTTCTATTACAAAAGATTAGCAACGTCGATGTTCTGTTGCTAAATTAGAACCAGAACCAATAAATTAGAACCAGAACCATAGTTAAGGTAGGGGTATTCCGTAATTAGAAACGACTTAGCAACGGCAGACCTTGGTTGCGAATAAACAAAGTCGCAACGGCACGGTACGTTGCGAATCTCCGTTGCTGACCAAGAATCGCAACGGAGCTTATGCCGTTGCGAAAAACTGCAACACCGTGACGCGTCAACTGCGGAGTGCGACCGGTCGACAACGTCCGGGCTCCGTTGCTAATTCCTAAAAATGGTGTAGTGTCAGCACCATAGGGATAGTAAGTCCATTTGATGAAACTAAAGAATTCAGTCATACTTCGTACTAGCACTGAAGCGAACACAAATCTATAAAGACCCTTCTCTCAACAACCTGTCGATACTCTTGGCTGATATTTAGCCTTCAAATGTTCCAATTTTAGAAGGACTACAACAAATCAGATGTAAAGAAAGCTGTATCTAGGTGGAAGCTATAAAGGTAAAGCTGGATCCAAAATATGAGTCATTTAACTTCTTTTGAGCAGGTCTGCAATAAAAGTTACACAGGTTTTTGAACTGTGTGCATTATCTAAGCTATACTACTACGGTAGAACCTCTATATAATAAGTTAAATGACTTCTTATATAGGAATAACCTCCATATAAGAATAAAAATTTCTAGTACCCATTTGGGCCAGTTATATTTAATAATAAACTCCATATTGGAATAAGTCATAATTTTTTCGGTCCGTCTTAAGGAACTTACCTCCATATAAGAATAATTCGCAATATTATATAGATAATATAAGTCATATCGTACAACAAAATTTAAGACGAAAATATTTTGTTAACCAATTTGAAAAATCCTTTTACTTTTCAGCTGGTGTGATGTGTTTTTTTTTGTACGACTCATTCAAATATCTCTAATCATATGATTTTATTTGTCAATTTTCCATATCATTGTTGAATTTTGTGTGGATTGCGTTACATAGCAAGCTTCGTATATTTGTCTAATACATGTCAAACTAAAATAATTTCACATGTGAAACTAAACAAAATTTATGTTTTCCTAGGTATTGTCTAGGTACATTGTGTTGCATAGCAAACTTCCTATATTTAACTTGTGTATCATACATGTGAAACTAAACAATATTAACTAAAATTTGTATTGTCTAGGTACATTGTGATATTTGTTATGTGCAATAATGTTTTCTCCTAGATACATACTCCATATAACAATTTTTTATTGATCGTTTCAAGGCAAACCTCTATATAAGAATAACCTCCATATAAGAATAATTTCTTGTGGTCCCCGGGATATTCTTATATAGAGGTTCTACTGTATACACAAGGCAGAAGAAAGTGAGACGATGGAGGCGAAATAGAAGCACACAGTGGGATCAGTCTTCTTATTGAAAGAGATGAAAGGGATGAAGTTCTTCAGAGATGAAATAGAGATGAGGTCTGTGGCGGAGAAAAAATAAAAAGTAAAACTCGATAAGGCAGGGATATAGGGTAGATATGGCTGAAGGGTGGAAAAAAGAAGAAGAAGGCTTCACCGAAGTTTGACTTGGGTGTATTTACTAGTCCTAGTTTTCCCGACCACACGCGTATTTCGCACGATTGAACACAACGTTGTTGCTATTCGCAACCTACCACTCGCGGTTGCCAAATTAACAACGGAAATCCGTCGTTGCGAAAATTTTGCAACTGAAATTAGCAACAAAAAATTAGCAACGGCGCTAGTGTTGTTGCTAATATGAGTTGCTAATTTTTTTTAAATGGTGTAGTGTCAACTGCACTGGTCTTGATATATCATGTTCATGAATATTCACTCTTTTTTTTTTTTGGCTAAGTCAAAAGTTTATACCTAAATAATTTAAAATATTTTTAGATTATTTGCATGGAACAGTTGGAGCATCTTGTACAACATGAATTAGACATTTTAGCCATATTTAAGAGCATCTTTTTGGCTTCACAATGTACAACTACTGCTGGAAAGTGTTACAAGTGCAAGAAACAAGGTCACCAATCTCACGAATATCGTGCCAATCAATCTTGTATTACTGTGATTCAAGCAAATGATGATTCTTTTAACTAAAGATCCCCTCTGATTCGGAGGAAGTTCACACTTATGACGAAGTGGGTGATGACATATACAACTAATTTAAGAACATGATATAGAACATTCCAAATTTAGAATTTTATGTTAAAGTGTTTTAGGATTATTATTTCTTATTTTTAAAATTTATTCAATTCTAGGAAATGGTTCATTTTAGGATTTCTTATTTCACAAATTAGAGTCTTATGGTGGGTTTGGATGTAGAACTTTAAAGGTGGAATTCATGGGTCCTGGGGATTTGCTAGAATTATGTTTCCCTCTGTATGTTTGGTTGCCCGAATCCTTGGTCCTACGGGATTCAGTTTTCCAGCAAATCCTCCATATGGAGTCCGACCCCTCCTCCCTAAGATTTGCTGGGAAACTTATCAAGGGATTTATGGACCCACTTTTTTTAACTCTAAATCCTATATATATGCAATTTTAAGATTTGAGGGTTATGTCAAACGGTACAAAGACTTTAATACAAGAAAACTCTATAAATCCTAGGAATTTATATTGAATTACCAAACTCGAGTGTCTTCCGGAGAATTCTCACCTTCTTTGACCAATTCCAGATCAATCCATTAAAAACTGGATATACTTCAAGGTTAAGGAAAACCGATTAAATTAGGATAACCCTCAACAAATGTAAAAACATGTACTTACCGACTCAATGGCTCTGGCTATAAATACCCCCTTTACTTACTCTTTTGTGTAAAAAAAAACTTGAGAAGTTATAAAGTTATTTCACTATCATTTCCCTTTCTTAGTTTAGTAGTCTGTACGAATACAAAGTACTACATACGTAACATTTCAAGCTAAGTTAGTTAATTACAAAGTACCACATACGTAACATTACAAAGTTGGTTAATTAATTCAGTAGCTTCATATCACCACATGAAAACTAAGTAAATTAGATGTGTATCATCGTATCATTACATAACACGTTATCAACACGAATTGCTCGATAGCTACTATGGTTCCGTTTGATCGATTAATGGAGATGCAGCAACGACAATATCTATATCAGCGAAGATTATTATCTTCCTTCCCTAACTCTCTTTGCCTTGATTTTATTAAATATGGTTCTAATATGATACTTACCTTATTGTTTTTATTGTGATCAGGGTATCATAGTAAATTAAGGTTTCAATCTCTATTGAACTTTATATTAACTAACACGCATATATATCGGCAAAAAATATATGTTAATTTGCAATTGTTGGTAAGTATGGGATGGTGAGTATCCAACTCCCTGAACTTTGTTAACTTTCTTTATCATTTTATTATATATATATATATATGGTACTAACGTTTTAATATCGGTAAAGTGAGAAATTATCGCATCCCTGAGGGATAGCGTAAATTTGATTTTTCTCAGCTTTGATAATCTCCAAATTTTTTGAAATAGTTCCACCAGAATATGGAACATCGTGTGGCATAATATGGGTGCAAAATGTGTGCTCCACCATCCCATTGGTCCCAGAAGTGACCCGTCACAAAAGTGTTAGCCATTCCTATCGGCGGTCCCTGAAGTCACCAACAAGACAACTTTGCCATAAACCGTATCCATTTGTGCACTTGTGAACTAATATTTCGTTGACCCTGAAGGTGACGTGATAGACACATATTTGTGTCTTAATTAGTCCTGATAATATATATTGTTGGTTCTTATTTTTGTACTAATTTTGGTATTTATTTTATATTTTGTAGGTAGATGAATAAAATGGGCTATGACTCGAAAAGCGGCTAAAACTGGGCTTGTGCGCAGAAAATATGGCCTTTGGAAGGGAACAAATATTGAAGCAAATAGGTCGAACCGTGGACGTAACTGTAACAATGTCAACACCTTGACCATGAAAATTTATCTTCCCTTTATCCCATTAAGGAAATCCAAAGGAGTTATGGTTGAAAAAATGATGAATTAGGAAAGAACGGCCTACATGCATCACAAAAATAAATACACGAAGATTTGGAGATTTGAGAATATAAGTTGCATGCTGGAGAATTAATCCAAAATATTCTCTCACATATTAAATGGTGTAAAGTGATGCAGAAAGGGATGATGTGGCACACTACAATTGGTAAGTGGTTTATCACTTAACACATGGCAAACTTATATTGGGTTGACGATGTAATAATAGGAATTAAAATGGAAGGTAAAATTCTTTTGTCCCTATATATACAGTGTTATTCAACCAAGGAAAAGGGGGGTCCGGAGTGCGAGCGAAAGAGTAGAGTTTTTATTTCATTGTTTTTATTTATCTTTTATACTAATGGAGTAATTTCTCCACTAGGATGGAGGAGGAAACTACTTTTATCATGTAAGTTTTGGTATTTAATTTTCTTTAATTATTACTCTCCAACTAAGTTTTAATTGCTTAAAAATTTTCTCTACCTATATGCTTCATTTTAATTGTCTTGGATAGTTTTTAAGCTATCGATATTTTATAAGCGAATGAAAATTAAGCTTTAGATTATCGACTTGAGTCGAATTTTTAGTTCATTAATGATAAATATTCCAAGGCATGAGATTGGGTTCATATTGCCTTGTGTAGTTTTGAGAGTAATTTAGAGAATTTAATTATTGAGTTTACAACCGTTAGAAGTAGTGGAATCTAAAACCCTAGACCTCTTTCTCTTTGATCAACAAAATTAGTTTTCTTTAGTATTTTATTTTATTTGTCTTAAACCAAACCTTCAAAATAGTCTGAGTATCGAACCTTCTACTTACCACTGTAAAAACTACATCAGGTTTTGGCGCCGCCGACGCGGACTTGTATTTAGGTTAGGTTTTAGATTTCTTTTTCTAAATATTTTGGTGGTTTAGAATTTATTTTATTTAATTATCTTTGATTTTACGTTGGGTATCTTTTTAGCTTTTGTGTGCATGTTTAATTTTACATTTTTTGGAGAATAAAACTGGACAACAAAAAAGGTAAGTAAAGATATTCCATTTTTTTTCTTTTTCTTTAAATATTGATATTTGGTAGATTTTTATTTTATTTCTTTGTACATAAAAAAAAAAAAAAAGTCTGGGCGACTGAAAGCCTAAATTTCTTCCAGGCAAAATCTTGTGAATTTATTCACGATTCTTCTTCTACTCTTCCTCTTTCCAATCCCCTTGTTTTGATCTTTCGAATGATGCCAGTTTCACCTACAGTACTTCACAATCTCGAGACTGTCACGACGGTTATTAGTATTTATTACCATGCCCAGACCTCGACGTACCTGTGCTTCATCTTCAAACCCTACTGCGTCCCCTATCTCGCCTGAACCTGCTTGAAACAACCCTATAACACAATCTTCGCCTTGCCAGGGTGATCGCGTTCATTGCTCTTTTCGTAATTTCGATGATTGTAATAATGGCGTCAATGGCAGAGGGTATGTACATAGTTTTTTCCAAAAGCATCTTCAAGATCGACACTTTCCTTCTGGAGTAGCCAAACAAAACTGCAGGGAAAGGTTGAGCAACGATAGGAATATTTACACTTCTTGGGAACAAGTATTACAGCAACTGCATTGTTGGCTCTGCAACCATTGTATGGTCCTGCATGCATGGAAGAAACCCTGCAAGCACAACAACATTGTTATTCCAGGGCCATTAAATGGAGGGCATGTCGAATTTATAATATCTGACATTGCCAAACCACCAGCAGTTGTCACTGAAACACCATCCTCCAGCATCGAGATTACTTCAATCTCCATCTCCTTAGATTTGCTCAACAAAGTTTTTCAATGGAAATTCACCACCATCGTAAGTATTCCTCCACCCTGCAAGTTGAATTTCTCAAGAACATTAAAATCTTGTTTAATTAGATGCTGTTGTTCGAAACCCAAGGGAAATGTCTTCTTGGATAAAGTTATTACTCCTCCCTACATGCACTCTCACCCTGTACAGGCCTAAGAACTCTTCGGAAGAACGATCGGCAACAAAGAAAAAGTTGCAAGTCGCTTCCATTAATCGTGCCTTCTTTGGAATTCAAAGAACCAAATGGCTGCCTTACCCGATTAACAAACTCTTAGCGCGGCCTTTGATCGCACATGGATGAGTAAACTGAAAAAGAATAAATCCCAGGAATGTTCAAACCTGGAAGCTTGCAAGAAGAAAATGTCTTACGGAATTACACTGCTGCTGTCAGAGTGATATTTTCTAATGGTGTTGCCCCCAGTGACGAGTCCACTATGTCTGAACTGCTGCAAAAACATCCCTCAGCCCCTCCACCCTCAATCCCGGTTGAGCCCATTCAATGTGACCCTATCAGTGTAGACACATCAGCAGTTCTTAAGGCTATAAAGATCTTCCCCAAAGGCACGTCCTGTGGGAGATATGGCTTGAGAGCTCAACATCTTCTCGATGCAATGAGTGGTGCCGCAAGCGCAATCGCAGATGAACTACTTTCTTCTTTAACCAAGGTAGTTAACCTTTGGTTAACAGGACGTTGCCCCTCTGCACTTGGTGAATATATCGCGAGTGCTCCACTCAGTCCACTGCAGAAACCAGGTGGTGGTTTACGCCCCATTGCAATGGGCACTATTTGGAGACGATTAGTATCCAAGCTTGCTGCTACTTGCGTTGGAAAGGAAATAGCGTTATACCTTGGTGATTATCAATTTGGCGTATGGGTGCCTTGCGACGGTGAAAGTATACTTCATTCCGTTAACAGACTCGTGGAATTGAAAGGTGATATGAGTGATATGTCATTGCTACTAATTGATTTATCCAACGCTTTTAATATGGTTGATGAGTGCGTTACTTCATGAAGTCGATTACAATGCCCGGCAATTTCATCTTTCGGGGTAGAATTCGCTATGCTCGTCCCAAAATGTGTACTATAATGATGCTATCCTTTCCTCTGTTCAAAGTGTGCAATAAGGTGACCCACTTGGTCACTTACTATTTGCACTCACTTTACATCCCCTCGTCAAGAAGATTGCTTCTCAATGCAGCCTCGACCTGCAAGCCTGGTACTTAGATGACAGAACGTTAATTGGCGACACCATGGAAGTTTCTAAAGCGCTACGCATCATCCAGAGTGAAGGAATCTTTAGAGGTCTCCATCTTAAAATTAACAAAACTGAATTGTTCTGGCCAAAGGCAGATCCGAGAAGCCTTGATGCTGATATTTTCCCATACAATATTGGTCGGCCCTCGCTAGGGGTTAAGTTACTTAGAGGTCCGGTAAGCCTTAACCTTCAGTTTTATAAGGACATAGTTATGCAACGGGTGGACAAAACACTTCAACTTATGGCAGCAGTCAAGAAACTTAAAGACCCCCAATGTGAACTATTGCGCTACGCAATTGTTAGCGTCTCTAAGTTGTATTTCACTATGCGGACAACAAATCCTTTAGCCCTGGAGGAAGCTAAATCACACTATGACGAGCACTGTTCCAAGTACATGCGACGATTAGTTACAAGAGACGGCGCTGGCTTTGGCCTCTACAATATCGCCTTGCCACCTTGCCACTCGAGAGGCGAGCGGTCTTGGTATATCCACTATGTCCGATACTTCTAACTACTGTTATTTAGCCTCCCAGTTTCAGACAAAGACAGTTCAGCGTATCATCTTACATGCCAACACGTCAAATGGACCAAGCCCCATGTGCCATCGAGCCATATATACAACAATTCACTCAGGTTAGTGGCGTTTCATCTTCTTTGCTTAACTTTGACAAAGATCGCCCCTCTTCCCATGCATTCAATGCATTCACTATTCACTAGCGATCTGTACTTCAACGAAGTGAAGAAGCAGCTACCCACCAAGTTTAACCTATCTGCACGTGATAGTGTTTTGTGGCAAAGCAATCAATTGAAACATGCCCAAGACTCTTTGCTTGCCATTCCAATCAGTGGGCTGAACCAAACAATGGGACCTAGACAGTTTCGTTGTGTTTTGAGCTATCGTCTGGGTATTCCCCTCTTCCCTGAAGGCAGTCGTTGTACTAGCTGCAATAGAAATATGGACATATACGGAGACCATGCACTACACTACGCCAGTGAAGTCGGACTTAAATTTAGGCATGATATAGCCCGAGATATCTGTGTGTACATATGCTTTTGTGCTGGTGTCTCAACAAGAAAAGAAGTATCACTCGGATTTAGTGATGATGGGAACCATACCTTGCTTCCGGCTGACTTGTTAGTGTACAATTGGGAAAATGGGAAGGATACATGCATGGATGTCACAGTGGTCTCTCCCTTTACAAGTGATATACGGTCTTTCGTCCCAGGTCAGGCCATTACTAAAGTTGTTCTTCGCAAATGCAACAAATACTTGGCTACTTGCGAATCCCATGGATACGGTTTTGGCGTTCTCGCTTTCACCACCTTAGGAGAATTAGGCGCAGATACAGTGTGTTTCTTGAAGCGGCTCAAGAACTGCCTTGCAAACAATGACGCAGATTGTGGCACAAGCAGATTTTTATTTCATAGAATAGGTATGGCAATCCAAAAAGGTGTTGGTGCCCAGCTAGTAGCTTGGCTACCAACTAACTCTTTGTAAAAACATTTATGTTTATTTTTAATAAATGCCTCTGATGGCCTATTTTGAAAAAAAAAAAAGACAAGAGAAAATTTATTTAGGTTCATTACTAGTTTTATTATTTTGTTTTCATTTTGTATTTGATTAATTTTTCTTGTCTCATAAAAAAAAAATTGTGTTATATTGTGGTTTGTTTTTTTTAGTTTTGTTCTTTTAATAAAGCCAATGGAAGAAGAAATATTTATAATGAAGTTTCAAGCAACAAGGATTTGAAGAAAAAAAGTTACATTGTCATGATTCTACGAAGTTCAAGAGTTATCATCAAGAGTTTAAGACCGAAGACGAAGATGAAGATAAGGATCGAAGATCAAGACGTTTCTATGGATCTTTGTGAGAGTGGTGCTAACTGCACGTCGAACGGATAACGAGGTAAGTAAGCATATTCCCACCTTCGTTAAGTGGTTGATTTCCTTTCGTAGAGATCGTCAGAAAAAATGGGTTTTTCAAAACAATAAAAGATGTGGGTTTTCAAAAAAAATCGGAGGGTTTTTCCTTCCTACTATTCAACGTGTCACAGGATTCTCTCTTCATTCTTACCTGGACACATGTGTGACCCATAAAAAGTTGTTTATTATTGAGAGCAACTTCATAAAACCCTTTTTGGTGAGGCAGAGTCGAGACTTTCGATTACTCTCGAACCCGGATTCTTTCGATAAGGGATGGTTATTTTTCTCTCAACTTTTAAGGATGAGATTGTGTTCATATATATGTCTAACTTCTTATGACTAGTGTGCAGAATATCCATGTCTTCTTAGCGCATTGGATGCTATCACTTTGGGAGAACAAGTAAGTTGGAAAAGTAGGTTTTGTGGGTATATCTCTAGTAAACCCTCACGAAACTATAACTCGTCCACTAGGGACACCTAGGGGTTTAAAGGCATGTTGCATTAGCTAAGTGCATCCGTTTTCTCGACGATATGAAGTTGTTGTATTTAAGATAGTTTGCTCGAGGACTAGCAAAAGCCAAGTGTGGGGGAATTTGTTAAGTGCATATTTTGCATATATTTAGTGTCGAATCCATGCTAGTAATTGCTTAATTTCTTGCAAATTATTGTATATTACGTTTGTTTTGTTTTATTTATGTTTTGTTAGGTGAATCATCCAAAAGAAGTGAATTGATACATATTTGTGCAATAAAAGAAGTTAGCCGCAAGCGGAGAAGGGCCAAAGACCAAGGGGAGATCGTTCATATCTAGGAGTGCTTGCTATCATCTTGAAGAGGGCGAAAAGACGAAGCAATCGGCGAAAGAACGAACTCATTCCGACATCATATGAAGAAACTATGAGCAAAAGAGTATGTTAAGCTTGTCAGTCCCACGGAACTGGCAGTTAACTAAGAAGGAAGTAAAGAAACTGCACTGTCAGTCTTGCAAGACTGACAGCTGAAAGTGTAAATTGTTAAAGACACCGGCCATGCAGATCACATGCACCTTCTTCTTCTCGACCAGTTTTCTGATAAGGATCACAGGCGAGTTCGAAGCTACATGATGACGATGAACTATGGATCTCGAGTCTGTAATGATCACGAGAAGCTGCTGATATTCAATAGAGCTCTGGTCTGTTGGTGCTGTTAGGGAGAACTCGAGCTTTGCCATGAGTGATTAAGTCAGAGTAATGTGCAGATGAGTAGAGGAGAAGGTGGATAGCAGTGACGTTGGTTTCTGTTGTCTGTGATACTTGGTGTTGATTATCGAAGTTAGAAAACAGTGCGAATGGGTGTTATCGAAGTCGAACTGTGATGGAGGAGCTGGGAAAGAAGAAATCAGGGAACTGAATGGATCTAATACTATTTATCGGGATGGACTATAGTTGATGGAGTTGAGAAGAACTCGGGATAGCAGAGATGATAAATGTTGTAGTTTCACCGTTGGAGTTAGAGAAGCCGAGAAAACAAAAAGAAATAGAGAAAACCACAGGGAAAGCTCGCTGTTGATGGAGAAGCTCGAGAACAAGGAAGGAAGGACTGATCTCGGTGATTGGTGATGGGTTAGCCGAGGAAATAGAAGAGATGGAGCTTGAAATGATAAAACAACCATGATAGTACTGCCACTGGTGACTATCGAGATGCAGCTGGTGCTGGAGCTACGAAGTGTGAGAGGAAGTTGAGTTTAAGATGAGAAATAAGAAGACGCTGTTGATGCTGGTAATCATTGGAAGTATCGTGATGAGAAGCTAGAGTTGTTGGCAGCAAAGACTGGATTGGATGGCTACTGGCAGTGATCGAAGGAGAAGATGGAGCTGCAGATGATGAAACTGAGGTGCTGACGAGAAGAACAAGCTCAAGTGAAAACAGAGAAGAATGACTCGAGCTTGGAATGGATGTTGGAGCTCGAAATCATTTGAGCTATTGACTGTTATCAACGGTGACAGGCCAGGGATCGATGGGGATGTTCTCGAGTGCATGGACATTAAGCATCAGTTAGTAGGAGTTTTCAAACACTAGATAAGCTAAGAACAGCAGGGAGGTGTATTGATGTTGGCTGTTCGCGGAGGGCCTGGTATAAGTGAGCTAACCAGTAAAAAAAATATAAAGTCAGGGGAATTTATTCTTCACGGAGGTATGAGTAGCCGTGATTCCAACCGGAAAAACTGAAAATCCAGGGGAAATTATTTTTCACGGAGGGATGAGTGTCCGAGAACTATGACGGGATGAAGATCAAAGTCAGGGGAAAATAAAACTATCGGAGGGAGGAGTATCCGTGAGTTTATAGATAGGATTTAGGAATACAAGAAAAGTCTCTTGGGCTGGATTTCACCAATTTGCACGCAAGCCCAATTAGCTGTGGAAAATTCTTTCCACGACCAAGACTTGGGGCGTGAGATGATTTTGGAAATTTGGCAACGTTTTGGCAAGTTGCCATGTGATTTCGGGGTTTAGTGCACGGGCACAATTACAATTTGGATACCTATAAAAAGAGAATTTTTATCACATATCTTTTAATCTTTTATCAAGCCATTGGAGAGGAAAACCCTAGAGAAGAAAATCTAGGGTTTTGGAGCGATTCATCACCGGAACTATTTCTTTTCCATTTTATCATATGAAACTCATGGGTTTTGTTAGTACCATGAGTAGCTAAACTTCTTAGTGATTGGGGATGAATTCTAAGTTCTAATATATGATTCAATTTATCATATAAATCTATTTTAACTCTTCATATGTGTCACAGTGTACTAGTTAGGGGATGTCCCTTTTGGCTGCCATTAGTAATCGTGCGAATGTATTTAGTTATTTTGCTTGCTAGCTATTTGGTAGTTGTTGACCGTTTGATTTAGCCCACGTGTTCTTCATCCGTTGGGCAAGGCTACGATTAATGATTGGGTACTTAATGTGTAAGAGAGGCTTATTTTCCTCTCATCTGAATTTTATAAAAACAAAACTCATTTGGTTGCGTTCATTAAGAACCAGATTTGGCTCATTTCCTTACGGATTTGAGATTCTATCTCCATTTTTATCATCAATCCACCTTCCTGATTGTTAATCTGTTGTGTAACCATAACAATTGGCATCAGAGCCGTTAGTATCCATCCAAATTTTCATCCAATTTTTTTTTTCCAATGACTATCAAAGATGTCAACGATAAAGTGGAAGCAAACACCGCTGCCATTACCAGATTACAAGCAAATTTCACAAGCTTTTCATCAGATCTGACTTCTAAATTTTATTTACTTATGAAGAAGTTAGATTCCATACCAGAACCGGCTAGTACTTCTAATCCAGAAACTCAGGGTGATACTCGATTTTCAAATCAACATCAAATTCACTATCAACATCATCGTCTTCCTAAGCTGGATTTCCCACGATTCGATGGCGAGAATCCTAGAGCATGGATACAGAAAAGTGAAAGATACTTTGAGTTGAATGATATTGAAGAACATAAGAAGGCGAATATTGCTGCAATTTATCTTGAGGGTAAGGCTGAAACTTGGTTTTTAAATTTTCAGGTTAATAGATATAGAATTACTTGGCAAGAATTAGCTATACATCTGTGTGCTAGATTTGAAAACCCTGTTGAAGAAAATTTTGTTGGCAGTTTTAATAAATTGGTACAAAATTCCTCCGTGGATGATTATTATGAGGAGTTCGAGATGCTTAAAACACTGATGTTGAAAATGAATCCTACCCTTAGTGAAGAATACTTTGTTATGAGCTTTCTTAGTGGTTTGAAGGATGAGATAGGTAAATATGTCTCTATGTTTCATCCAAAGACTCTAGCAGATGCCTTCTCCTTAGCTAGATTACAAGAACAAAAGCTTACTCTAACAACAGCTATTACTAAACCATTTACAAGGTCCTTCAACAACTCTTTCAACTCTACCATACAATCTTCTTATAGCAATTTTCCACCCAAACCCATTTTGACTTCTCCAAAATCTGCACCCATTACTCCAAGATCCTCCTTTACCGTTCCCAACAAATCAAAGCCAACATCTCCTTCTATTAAGAGACTCACACCTGAAGAGATGAATAAAAGAAGAGCACAGGGCTTATGTTATAATTGTGATGAAGTGTATAAGACATGACACTTTTGTAAAGGCAAACAAAAGATTTTCATGCTGCAGATGGACCCTGCTGACTCACCAGAAACTTAGGAGGAGGAAGAAATTTTTGAGGAGACTACTGAATCTCTAGTTCAATCCGATGTTGAAATTTCATTACATGCTATTACAGGTGATCTGCTACTGGTGACACAATTAGAATTCCTAGAATTCTCAAAGACAAAACAGTTTCCATTTTAATTGATTCAGGCAGCACTACCAGTTTCATTGATAGTGCTTTAGCAAGTTCACTATAATGCCATATTGATTCCACTGCTCCAATGGTAGTCACAGTTCCAAATGGGGAGAAAACTTCCAGTACTGGTGTTTGCCCACAGGTTACTTGGACCATGTAGAACAACAAATTTGTGGAAAATCTCAGAGTCTTACCATTGGGTGGCTGTGACATTGTGCTTGGTGCAGACTGGCTCAGAACTTTGGGTGATGTTCTTTTTAACTTCTCTAAGTTGTGTATTTCCTTCAAGTACCAAAACAAGAAAATTACACTTCAGGGTACAACACCAAAATGTTCATTATCCATGATGAGCAGTGATGTAGTCAGCAAATTCCTTGCCACCAATTCTCATGGATTGGTAGGTCATTTTATCCATATCTACCTCCACTACACCCAATCCCACACCTCCGGAAATACTTCCCTTACTTCAAGAGTTTAATGATATTTTTGCAGAACCAAATCAGCTACCTCCTCAGAGGAGTTTAGATCACAAAATTCCTTTACAACCAAACTCAGTCCCTGTGAATCAAAGAGCTTATGGGTGTCCTTATATCCAAAAAGATGTAGTAGAACAGCTTGTCAAGGAGATGCTCACCACTGGCATCATCCAACCTAGCCATAGCCCCTTTGCATCACCAATAATTCTAGTCAAAAGAAAGACAACACATGGAGATTCTGCGTTGACTATAGAAAACTCAACAAACATCACATGTCAAAGATAAATTTCCCATACCCATTATTGAGGAATTATTGGATGAATTAAATGGAGCTACTGTTTTATCAAGAATTGATTTGAGAGCTGGATATCATCAAATTAGAGTGCATCTCTCAGACATTTTCAAGACGGCTTTCAGGACACATCAAGGCCATTATGAGTTTAAAGTGATGCCATTTGGCATCACTAATGCTCCACTTACATTTCAAGCTTTAATGAATGAGGTATTTCAACCTGCATTGAGAAAATTTATTCGGTCTTTTTTGATGATATTCTAATCTCACAAGAAGAACATGTCCGAACATATAGAGCATCTCAAGTTTACCTTCTCATTACTAAGACAATACAAGTTTGTATGCAAAAAAATCTCTAAATGCTATTTTGTCCAATCTTCCTGGAATACTTAGCCACATTATAACAGTGCAGTGTTTGTCTTGATCCAAGTAAAATTGCTTGTATGCAATCTTGGCCAACACCCTCCACTCTAAGGATTTAAGAGGATTTCTTGGCCTTACTGGCTACTACAGGATATTTGTCAAGAATTATGGGGCCATTAGTAGACCTCTCACTGACCTTCTCAAGAAGAATTCTTTTCTATGGAGCCAATCTGCTACTACTACTTTTAAGAACCTCAAAGTTGCAATGAGTAACACTCCTGTATTGGCTCTGCCTGATTTTACAAAGCCCTTTGTAGTTGAGAGTGATGCTAGTGATGCTTGCATTGGAGCAGTTCTACTCCAAGAAGGGAGACCAATTGCTTACTTCAGCAAACCACTAGGCCCAAGAGCTGCAACAATGTCTACTTATGAAAAAGAGCTTCTTGCTATAGTTCTGGCTATGCAAAGATGGAGACAATACCTAGAAGGCACTAAATTCACTATTAAGACTGATCACCAAAGCCTCAAATACCTACTGGAGCAAAAGATCACCACAACATTCCAACAAAAATGGTTAATCAAACTCTTAGGGTTTGACTATGTTATCCAGTACAAAAAGGGAGATGAAAATACTGTTGCTGATGCTCTTTCTAGAAGACCCTCAGATGTTGCTGTTTGTAACTCCATAACCACTTCTACTCCAAATTGGGTCCAAGATGTCACCAACAGCTACATCAATGACTCCAAGGCCAACCAGTTGATATCTCAGCTTCTTTTAAATCCTGACAGTGCTTCACATTATACATACACAGAAGGAATTTTGAGGTACAAAACTAAACTATATATTGGAACTGGAGGCAATGTAAGACAATCCTTATTAGAGTCTTTACATGCTTCTGCAATTGGAGGCCATTCTAGGATACAAGCCACCTTTGTCAGAGCAAGGAACTATTTTTATTGGAAGGGCATGCTCAAGGACACAGTCTTGTTTGTCTCTCATTGTGATGTCTGCCAGAGAAATAAGAGGGACACAACCAATGCTGCAGGGCTGCTTCAACCCCTCCCTATCCCAGACCAACCATGGCAGCATATCACTATGGATTTCATACAAGGCTTGCCTGTCACCAATAAAAAGAATGTGATTCTTTTCATTGTAGACAGACTCACCAAATATGCTCATTTCTTGGCTCTTCAACATCCTTACACAGCAACTTTAGTTGCTCATGCCTTCCTCAATTAAGTGTTCAAATTACATGGCTTGCCTTTTTCCATTGTATCTGACAGAGACAAGGTCTTCACCAGCAATTTTTGGCAGGATATGTTTAAGGCCTTGGGCACAAATCTCAACCTCAGCACTGCTTATCATCCCCAAACAGATTGCCAAACTGAGAGGGTCAATGCTTGTCTAGAAACTTACTTAAGATGCCTCACTGGTCATAAACCAGGAAAATTGAGCAAATGGCTAGCTCTTTCAGAATGGTGGTACAATACAAGTTTCCATACAAGCCTAAAAATGTCTCCATTCCAAGCATTGTATGGGTATGTGCCTCCACACCTGGCATTTCCTTGTTTTGTCACCACTTCTGTTGATGTTGTTGAAACATATTTGAAAGAAAGAAACTTCCTACTGGATATTCTTAAAGAATCACTCCACACAGCTCAGGCAAGAATGAAGTTTTATGCAGATCGGTCTAGAAAAGACAGATCTTTCGAAGTGGGGGATCTGGTGTATCTCAAACTACAACCATATAGGCAAGCATCTCTATCTCTGAGAAAGAATTTCAAGTTGTCCTCAAAATTCGATGGGCCTTTTCCAGTTTTATAGCAGGTGGGTAAAGTGGCTTACAGGTTGGAACTACCCTCCCATGCTCGCATACATCCAGTCTTGCATGTCTCCCAACTCAAGAAACACATTCGGCTCAAGCACACTCCAGTTCCAGACCTACCTGTGGTGGTTCATGAAGGTGCAATAATCATGCTTCCTAAAAAGATTCTGCAAACAAGACAAGTTCAACAGGGTGGCAGGCTGGTCAAACAGGTTCTACTACAATGGGCGAATTCATCTCCAGAAAATGCCACATGGGAAGCTCTATCGGATGTTAAGGCACATTACCCTAAACTCATCCTTGAGGACAAGGATTCTTTTGAGGGAGAGGCAATGTCACAGTGTACTAGTTAGGGGCTGTCCCTTTTGGATGCCATTAGTAATCGTGCGGATGTATTTAGTTATTTTGCTTGCTAGCTATTTGGTAGTTGCTGACCGTTTGATTTAGCCCACGTGTTCTTCATCCGTTTGGGCAAGGCTAGGGTTAAAGATTGGGTACTTAATGTGAAAGAGAGGCTTATTTTCATCTCATCTGAATTTTATGAAAACAAAACTCATTTGGCTGCGTTCATTAAGAACCAGATTTGGCTCATTTTCTTACATATTTGAGATTCTATCTCCATTTTTATCATCAATCCACCTTCCTGATTGTTAATATGTTGTGTAACCACAACAATATGATTATTGTTTGTTTTTACAATAATTAATTTTATGTTTGACTGATAAATTGTTTAGGTGGCCAACTGAACTAGTTTATTAGTTAACCTAATGCTAGTAGAGAATTAGGATATCCGTAATTGTTGAATAATTTCTATACGAGTAGAAATTGTGAAACCTTGCAGGGGGATTCTGTGGTGCAATTGCAAGTACAAACAACACTAGAAAGTGAACCTTGCGCTAAGAGTTCAACTATTAGTATTAACCTAAATTCACAAAATATAAAGCATTCGACCAAATTACACTTAGAGTGTGCTACTTCTAGGTGGTTTATAGAATAGAATCTGGTGTTCGAGCGCTTCGGTGTCCAGTGACTTAAGGAATTTTGAGGATAGCACTGCGCTAGCTGCTTTCCTACGGTTGATAATAATTTGTGAATGATAAAGAATAAATGAATATACTACTTTGATGACTATTTAGTAACGAAGAAGGATTCCCTGATCATATTTCTCCCTATTGCTTGCAACTCAATTTTCAATTGCTTTATTTACTTTGTTTACAATCTAAAAAAAAAATCCCCCAATTGTGACCTTTTTGACAACTAAACTCCCTGCTCTTCATGGGAACGATCCTTGCTTCCATTATATTACCAGTTCATTGTGTGGAAATAAGTGATTTAATTTGATTGCACTCACGACACGCATCAGCTCAAAGATGCGTCATGGCACGAGATGAAGCTTCATCTCAAGTTTATGTCGCGTTAAGAGGAATATTGGCATAGAGACGATGTTGCATCATCATGATGCATTAGGCCAGTTGGGTAGATGGCCTTTAGCGTTGCAGCGTAATCATTTCGCATTATGCAGAAGATTGGCCTAGAGCCAATATTGCACAATCATTGTGCGTCAGGCCAGAGAGGGCTAGCCGAACGAGTGTTGCACAATCATTGAACGCAATCATTGTGCGCAATCATAGTTGGACTTCGTGAAAACATTTTTCTCCCCTTTCCAAAGTTGTATAAATTGCAAGATAACATATATAGGGAGGGGTAGTTGGTTGAAGGTGCATATGCGGACTATGCACCAAGTAAGCTTCATAGCTTATTCGAAAGAGTATAAATGATGCCTAAGTCTCATTTATAGCTCCGTAGCCTTGCAAATGAGGCATATGATGCGAAGGCATCATTATGACACGCCCTGGACCCAATAATGCATAATCATTGTGCATTTTGATGAAACGGCCTATACGGACCAAGCCATTACCATTATTGCTAGACCACGACCTTGCAAACAAGTTGGGTTAAGATTTTGTCCCTTCGAGGATGAACTAGGAAGCCGCAATGAGTTGCAGCATTGCCGGTCCAGCACTTTGTCGCTCATATCATCTATTTGAGCGATGATTGCGGCACATTGGCCTCTCATATCATCTGGCTCGGTAGTTCGATGCAATAGATGATTATGGCCAAACTTGATGAGGCAAGTTGCATTCCATTCCTTGAATGCTCATACTTCATATCAAGGCATTCGACTTAGGCATGTGCTAATAGCGCATTGGGCATGGCCTCGAAAGTAAGCTACATCGATATGCAAGTTAGCGGAGCCTGCATAATCCTAAGGAAAGTACGTTATGAGGCCTGCAACGGCCTATGCGTAATCCCAAGGCATGCCTTATGCCTGGACAAGACTTGGCAGTATGACGGTTACTTAGCTAGATAGGACATTTAGTGATTAATTCCCTACGTTGAGGCAATGCATGTAAGGTGCATCGGCCATAGCCTTCAAGCCCTTAAACCCTGTGCAGAACAAGGGTAAGTTGGGACGGTGTGGAAGCTAATTTAGTTGCATCATGCTCCACGAGCATGCTTGCAAGGTCAAATAAACTTGTATTTGCCTAGCTTTAAGGCCCGTATTGTAGCATCATCATGGCGCATCGGGGGAGTTATGGCATATGCGCCCAGGCACGCCAGGCATAAATTTTCCGGTCCGTCACATAGATCGAACAAATTAACCTCGATATTAAGGGAAAATATAAATTATTGTGATACACGAGGATTAGGTTATAAAGGAATAAATGCTCCTAAAGTACGACTTTCCACAAATGTCAAAAGTATCAATGATGGAAAAAATAAAATCCATTAAGATCTAAGATAAAGTGTATACTTATTCAGAAGTATCAATTTTTTTTTTATGTTACTCAAAAATAAAATTAGTGTGGAAATAAAGGTCACTTGTATAGTGAATGCACATTCCTCAAAAGGGATGAGAAAGCCATTGACTTCCATGATGCACTAGTTTGGGCGTTAAAAGAAATAGTCAAACTTACTTCGAATAATAAGACTACTCCCTTGATAATTTAGGTTGTAAATTCCCAACCTTTAGGAAAATGAATCGTTAGAATGATAAAACAAGGTTTTCCTGTAATCGTTTAACAAACTTCTTTCATAAGCGAAAGAATCATAGAAAGTAATTAATACAACTTCGTGAATAAGAAAAAAGATCTAATGCTCCCAGATGGAGAAAGATTGACTAGCAAGAGCTTGGTTGTTCCATAATCCTTCCATGAAAGTATGGAAATAACAGTGGGAAGGAAAAACCAATAATTGCTAAACTTACTCGGAAATGGGTATCAAATAATATCAATGGAGAAACAAGAGAAAAAAAGGAAAAAAACTCCAAGAAAAAAATCAAGGCAATGAAAAAGAATGAATGAAAATCTCAATGAAGAACAATTGCAGACAAATTCCTTAAGTGACTCGGTTTCGAATACCTCTGAGAAAAAAGCTAGGCTTCAAAACCTAAATTCTGATTGGGAAAACCTTTGTATGGTTGATGAAGATTCATTTGATGAGTTTAATCACAAAGTGTCTAAAATTGTTAATGCATCTTTTGTGTTGGGTAAGACTATTCTTGAAAAGGACATTGTGATGAAAATTCTCAGATCTCTACCAGCTAGATACGATTCTGAGAAACATGCCATCGTTGAGGGAAATCACCTTGAAACACTTTCCAGGAATACTCTTGTTGGAAAGTTAAAGATCTTTGATCCTGAGCATATATCCAAAACTGGAAAGGATATTGCGTTCAAAGCACAAAAGAACACTAAACTACTTGATAAAAGTAAAAGTGTTGGCAACTCTGTGGATGATCCTATTGAAACTGAATCATTATATGAAGATCTTGACAACTCAGTTTCTCTGATCATAAGACAGTTTAGAGATCTTTTTTGAGAAGTAAACAATTCACCAGAGATAAATCTAGATCATCAGCTATGCCTCATGATCGTGTTTCTCCTAAAAACAGGGATAATGTCGACACTGATAATGAGGATATGCCACAATGCTTCAAGTGTAAAGGTTTTGGTCATTTTCCTAATGAGTGTCTAAATCGTAGAAAATACACTGGAAACAAAGGTCTTGCTGCAACTCATGATGAAACATATGATCACTATGATTCGACTGAAGATGAAAAATCAAGTGTAGCACCCCTTGGAGGAAATATTAATTTTGATAATTGTAGCAATACTCACATCAATCTTGATATTTTTCCCGGAGAAACTTCATCGACCACATTGAAGGATGAAATGGATTTTACTCTTTCTAATGAAAACCCTATCTCTCATGTTTCAGGTACATCACTTTGTTTAGCAGCATGTTCGTCTATGGTGCATGAACCATCCTCCACATTGACATGTTCTTATTGTATTATTAAGGGTCATGAACTCTCTAATTGTTTCAAGTACAAACATAAAGTAAGATATGTCAACAAACTGCAATCGGAGAGATAATCGATTAGCAAACAAGCTCAATCTTGTTCTAGAGTCAAATCCATCCGAGGTATGTAATTTATTTCATCTCCTAAGAAGTTGATTTCTAAGGAAAAATTTAGATTACTACAAACAATAACTAGGTCTAAACGATCTATAAAAAGGGGTGTTGAAAATCCGTACAACAACCATGTGGTGAACAGATTATTGTTCACCCCAACACAATCTAATTGTGTTGAGAGTGCATCTTGTCTCATGTGCCCGTATTTCGAAAAGAGACAAGAGTTGTGCATAGTCGGGCTCTAGGGTCAGAAACTATTCTAGTTTGAACTTTGAATTTTGTCTTCTGAATTACTGTTTGTTCTTTTCATATCTTCAAGTAATGATATTGAAAATATTTCACCCTATTTGATTAATAAAGAGGGTTAAAATCGACATTTCTACCCTTCTTAGGGATGTATGTGTTGATCGTACGTGAACCCCATTTCCTTGTATTTAGGTTCCATATCCCTACATTTTTTTTCCTTCTCTGAAACTCTTTTCATCAAAAGGTTGCTTGTGGAGCTGTTATCTTTTCACAATCCCATATTTTAATTTTATGGAGACTCCAAGCATCATCTCTTCTGATGGAAAAGATGTTATTATGATTGTCAAGCCATCGGTCATGAAGGAAATACACAAATCACATTCCTCTACAACTTTGAAGAGAAAAAGGAAGAATATGAAGAAACCAAGGGATAACACCTCAAATCTTCAAAATTTTTCTGTTGTTCTTGAAGAGTTAACAGAAACAAGGATGGAGATGCAACAAATAAAGGCTATTTTTCTAAGATATCTTGAAATTCAGAAGGCTCTGGTTCTGCAACAGTCAAGAAGGTTTGTTGTAATTGACTCCTTTCTTTATGAACCTTATGTTCCAGTGTCTGTTGACGACAAGGAGTTCAGGGACGATAAAGAATTTTTCAAGAATTTTAATGTTTAGGAAACTTCTTATGAAAATTTATTCTTATGTTTAAGAGGGATAACTAGGGTTTGGAATAGCAATTATTGTGATTACACATAGCTATTTCCAACGGTTTTCATCTTGCAATGTTTTTAAATTTATTTTTTAAAATTCTAAGTTATTTAGAAGATGATCTTGCAGTATTTAATCTTATTGGTTCTATACATTGTAAAAGTCTTATGAGATATGTGTGTGTTTACGTTCGTGAACTTTGCTAATATCTCATATATGTATGTATTTGTTTTAAATTCTAAGTTACTTGGAAGATGATCTTGCAGTATTTAATCTTATCGGTACTTATCTGCCCGAACATGTCTTCAATCATGGACAGTTGTATGTTTGGCTTTCAAGGGATGTTTCCAACAAGAACACTAAGGTATTAATCAAGAAAGGAGGCGTTACTGATAATAAAGGTTGAACGTTAACCAAGAACGTTGTGTACAAGGAAGTTCTTACATCGTCTTAGCTTAGGTAAACAAAAATAAATCTTGCACTATCTTACAGATTCATGTTGTCCTCAAAGTTCTTAATCGCTGTATTTGTTTTTTTATTTAATGTTTTTTCTTTTCCTCTATTGTTTTAGTTCTGGTTTACACTTCAGTGTCTATTTTATATAAAATTTTCTTTCACTGAAATATAAGTCGCATCTATTCTAATTGATTACAAGAGATAGAATTGTGAAACAGTAATGTGTATTGCTTATGTTTGAAAACATTGTTTTAGTTTGTTACTCCCTATGTTTTGTAACGGAACGACAAGTCGGAAAGTGCATCACATGCGCGTTTTTGCTAGTACATATAAATGAATCGACACAAATGATGTCTAATATCCTTACTGCCAAAACCTTGATAGTTCCAAGATAACAATTTCATGAGGAAGAAAACTATGATCATATAAGTGCAAAGAAATGTATATATAATAGAAAGAAAATACGAAATAACAAACTAAAAATCCGGGGACAACTACAGGAAGGAAACCAGGCGTCTGACGGACCGGAAAACCATACGATGGATGGAAGTCAGTTTATAACTGCAGACGCTATGGGTAGGATCTATCCACATGTAACTCTTTTGTAGTTTCGTTTAATGTTTCCCATGTTTCGAAGGAAAAAAAAGGACAAAAGAATTGCATAGCCTTACCAACCTTGTTGTGTAGAGGTATTTACAATATAATAATCCAAGTTATCACAAACTTCTAATAGTACTTTTTTTTGGCCAAAATGATTCATCATGCGAGCACGGTAACTTAGAAAGAGGTTGATAGACATAATTAGGGTTAGACAAAAAGTCCTCCAAATTATCATTTTGACAAAAAATTTCATCATGCTCAGTTTTCATCAAACTGTTGTAAATTAGAACCAGAGTCAAGATAGTATAACTGCAAATGAGATCGTTGAGATTTAGTTCTCTCAATTTTTCGACTAGTAGAGTTGAGGGGTGGAGTTTTTAAAATCAAAATCAGTAAAAGGTAATATTTATCATTTTTATAAAAGTATTTAGGTGGGTAAGAGCAACGGGTACGAAATAAGAACGAGTTTAATCAAAAAGACCAAATTAGGTGTTACTATGGGTAGTGACGAGATAATTCTTTTCTCAAACTCTTTCATGTACTCCTTCATGTGAAGATGAGTGTGTCAAAGTGGAGTCTAAGAGGCCAAAAAATCAACCGCTTGGAAGAAAATTTGCCTTGAACGGCTGATCATCTGCCTCCCAAGAATTTTTATGGTTTTTATTATTTTAATTTTTAAAACGGCTCCCGGACTAATTTGATTATCAACCTAACCAAAATATATACTTGGGAGGCTAAAAATATTTCTTCTATTTTTAAGTTTTAGTAGGTAGTTTTTGAATAAAATTGATTTTTATATTGGACTTTTATGTCTTTCGACATATTTCTTCGCTATTTGGAGCGATTTTTCTTCGCCATTCGGGGAGATTTTCTTTTCGCTTTGAGGGAAATTTATTTAAACCTTGATCGCAGGTTCGTGGCTTTCTATTCTCGATTCAAAAGCATCGATGTTTCAACAAGGTATTGCTTTGAATCCATATTCAATCAAAGGGATTTAGGACATCTAGGTACGTTTGGATTTACGTCTTTTATGTCTTTCGACATATTGGACTTTTATGTCTTTCGACATATTTCTTCGCTATTTGGAGCGAATTTTCTTCGCCATTCGGGGCGATTTTCTTTTTGCTTTGAGGGCAATTTATTTAAACCTCGATCGCTGGTTCGTGGCTTTCTATTCTCGATTCAAAAGCATTGATGTTTCAACACGGTATTGTTTTGAATCCATATTCAATAAAAGGGATTTATGACATCTAGGTACGTTTGGATTTACAAGATTATGGGAAAGTTACTTCTTTCTTTTCGCGAATCGAAAAGAAAGAAGAAAAAGATCTAGTTACGTTAGGACATTTAGGAGCATCTCTTATATTAAAGAAGAAAAAGATCGGATTAAATGGTCGGAATCGATTCCTGATAATACCATCACTCTTCCCTACTACATATACAAAAATTGGATATCATTGCGGTTTATGGCTCTTTCTTTTCGCGATTTACTTGTAATTGATATCTTTATTTGTATTAGGTTTTTGTTTATCTTGTATTTCAATGTTGTTGTTATTCTTGTAAGCGATCACGTAATCACAATTTTGATATGAATAAATCGAGATTTGTTGATTGGAAAAATTAATATGATAATCAGCCGCCCATGTGAAATATTTTTCTCAAGCGGCTGAAATTCAGCCTCTAACTAATTTATTTCTTAGCCCATAATGCAAAAAACACTACTTCACTTATTCTAGGAGGAAATATAAAGATATAATACTAGCATGATTGAAAATAGAAAAAATTTACCGACTATCACTGTAGTACAATGATAAAGTCATTGGGTGATGATACAATTACCAGCCGCCTGTGTTTAGAACTCGTCAACACCGTTTCTTTACCAGGAAAAAAAAAACTGGAAAATTGTATTCGAACGTCACCACTGACTGAAAATTATGTTGAACCCGTCCCACAGAGTGGATGCTGACTAGAGCTGGAAAACGGGCGGGCCGGGGCTGGCTTGTTACGGGTTACATAGGTACGGGTTAATACGGGCCCAAGCTTGCGGGCAGTTATTCTTCACGGGTCGTCATTTCTTCAACCCGCGCCCGTAGCGGGTAAAGCTTGCGAGTTCACGGGTCAGCTGGTTTCTGGTGAGTTTATGATAATAATTCACTCATCTTTCCTCCTCATTCTAATCCATATCTTATGCCCATTTACTGACTGTGTTAAGGAGGTGCGATGATGGTGATGATGATTTCCATTTTTAGAGATCTTATTAATTTTGGTTTTATAGGGTTTTGATTTGGAGAAATTAAAAGAAAGAAACAGAGATCTGAGATGGGGATTTGGTTCTTCTACAGGAGATACAGAGATGAGAAAGAAAAGCGAAGCAGAAGAAAGATGGAGGTGGTGCGTAGGAGAAGAAAGAAAAGAGGAATGAAATACAATGAGACCTTCTGAATCTAGGGTTTTTTAGGTTAGAGTTTTACATCCTAAACGTACGAATAGGATTAGATGTTGTTAATGTTAATCCTACGGTGGAAATATTAAATATATAAGGAGTAGACGGGTTAACGGGTTGAACCCGTGGGTTTGCGCTCCGGTCCGGGCTTACCCGTTTTTCTACAAGCCAGCGTTTATACAACCCTAACCCGACTTGTTTAGAAACCAGCCAAGTCGGGCGCGGGTTTTTACGGTCTGGGCCGGGCCAACTTGCGTGTTTTCGACTTGTTTGCCAGCTCTAATGCTGACTTTGCTCTTGTGTGGCCACGCTTTCTTTCTTTTACGAGTACTTACAGACGTTGGATTATTTTGGTATCACTGTAATAAAAAAAGGTGGTCTTTGACTTTGAGATCAAAGAGTCATTAAACGGACAGGATTTGACGGGGACCCTGATCCGGCGGTCGGAATCATCCTGATCGAGCTATGACTTGGACGGCTGTGAATGATTGGTTTTTTTTCTGGACCAAATTCACGAAAGAAACCACGGCCATAGTTCTTTTTCCTTTTTGTTCATACACCACCACCTCCACCACCAGGATCAATAGTCATATCATACCTTCATCTATATCATTCGTATTCAATTGAACTTGAAGAGATTTGAAGGGGTTTTTATATCAATCTTGGTATAGGGGCGGCAAGAAATGGTAGAGGGGCGGCAAGTGTGATAGCAATGTCCCTCTTATTGGTTAGGGGGTGTCCTATAGGGGGTGTAGATTGACTAGATTACCCTTTTCACCTTAAATTAACCAAAATCAAATGAATGTTTTTAAACCTAATGAATCGAAAAAATCAAATCAAGTTTTTTTTTTCATCTTCTTCTTCATCTTCTCTTCTCCTCCATCAACCCTAACCTCCATTAAAACCGAAAATTTCATTGTCTTCGATTAATCGGCGATTTAAAAAATATTTGGAAAACCCGTTAGGTTTAGTTTATCGTGTTGCATTTAAGTTAATTTTGTATCAAAAATTAGGGTTTTGTATGAAAATTGAAATTTGGGTTTATGCTAGTTACGGTTGGTAATAACTCAAATACGAACCGTAGCTTGTAGATTGGGTTGATGTTACGGTTGGTTTAAACTCAAATACCAACCGTAAGTTCTTAGTTTTGAGAATATGTCCAGTTACGATTTTTATTTGCATCATATTTGTCAACCGTAATTGAGTTACGGTTTGTTACTCAAACAACCATACCAACCGTAAATAATCATGTGTCTTAAGAATTTATCAAATAATGATTTACGGTTCAAAAGTTAAGTTGACACACCAACCGTAGGCGATTCACAGTTGGTCTCGATTCATTAGTTACCAGTAGTAATTTAGTTACGGTTGTTGTCCAAATTTAATTACCAATCAGAATCGGTTTTACGATTGGATCTTCCCCAAATTTAACCGATTCTGATTGGTATTCGATAACTTACGAACCGTAACTAAGAGTTACGGTTGGTCACGAGCAAAATTGCAACTGTAAGTTCTTCTGAAAATTCAAAAGTTTTGATTTTGTTATGTAATTTAGATAATTTTGAGCGAGAAAAAGCTAATTGGAGCTAATTTAGAAGTATATTGGGTCACTGGAATCACTCATTTTGGTTGAGTGAATCAAAATCTAGGGTTTCACAAATATCACATAAGTTTTCTTTTTCTTCTCCTCTAAATTTTTTTTTTTTTATAACTCTAAAAATATGATTTTAGATTTATAATAAGTGAAAATTAATTATCAACACTAATCTTGATTATCATTACTAATCTTGATTATTAACAATAAGGGCTAATTAGTCATTTCCAGATTTTTCATTGATAAGGGGCACTTGAATTTTCATGTAATGACCTTTTTTGTCTTATTAAGTTGCCGCCCCTCTACCATTTCTGCCCCTTTACCAAGCTTGTTTTATATTGGTCTGCCAAGGGTATTCGAAATCCAGGGTTTCATACCAACTGAGGTACGATTTTGATTTGTGGGAATGTAATAAACACCCCTACTATCCATGGGTCTTTCATAAGTACCCTTATGAGTCTTTACAAATATCCCTAATGGTATAATTGAAATTATGAACAACAAAATAATTCACATAATCCCATTTTTAACTTTTACATCTTATACTCTAGCTTCTTCTTTGTTTCTCACTCGAGAAAAACCAGCCGAACTCCACCATCTCCGTCGCCATCTCCATCTCCATCCCCGTCGCCGCCACATCCAACGCCACCAGCACCACCATCATCTCCATCACCATCTCAGTGAGTTATCATGTATCTCTCTTCTCTTTTTCTTCGGGAATCACCACCAACAACAACAACACCCACCTGCAATTCCACCACCGCCTTAAAATCCACCAATTCTTTCACCAGATCCATCAACAATTCTCCCTTTCTGTCACTTATTTGTGAATCAAATCCCGAAATCTGAATATAAAAATCATCAGGAGCAGCGGTCCATCTTCTTCTTCATTGAAGATTTACGTGAGATCCCAATTTTAGAGAAATGGAATAAAATAGCTAGATGGGAGTCTGTTGAAGTTGAGAAGAATGGGTTTGGTTTGTAATTTATTTTGAATAGAGAAGGAAGATCATTTGTTGTTGTTATTGGAAATTAGGGTTTGATAGTGGCTAATTTCAATGAAGAATAATGGCTTGTGATTATTGCAATTCGTGGTTTTAATTGAAGAATTACAGAGAAATTAGGGTATTACTCCGTATTTTGTGGTTTTTGAAAATTTCGGTTAATGGGTATGGAAGTGGTTTGTGTACTGTTGGTAGTAGTGGTGATGTTGTATTGATGGAAATGTTGAAATTTGGTGATTAATTGGTTCCAGATGATAGTGGTGTTGGAATGGTGATAGTGGTGGTGTTGTTTGGAATAGTCTACACAGTTGATACTAATAATTAGACCTGTGTTATTGTTTTGGTTCTTATTGTTTTTCAGTGTGTATGCATCTATATATAGGAGCATTATGAAAGCTAACCAGTTTATATTTGGAAAGAAGAAGAATATAGAAATGAAAGTGGTGGTGGTGGTGATTTCCTGGGATGCTTTTGTGTTCAAAATTGAACCAAGTAAGTCCGTATGTTTCCAATTTCAACCTTAATTCTCGATCAAATTAATCACCTACAAATTAATCAAATCACTTTCCGTTTTGATTGGGTTTGTGTCAAATTCTCAATTGTAACGTGTATCTGATGTTTTTTTTAATTGCTTGAATTATTAGTATTGTCACTTCATTTTGAGTGTGATTACACACGAAGTGGAGAATATTGTCTGTGTCATGATGATGACCTCCAATACGCATACTATGATGAGTTGACTCAATTATATTTGTGTGTATGCGCTGTGATCGGCTGCTTGAAATGGAGTAGATGAATGCTAGGAATATGAAATGGGACATGTTGGTTTGATGCTGAGAGGCTGAAGATGTTAGTATATGAAGGTATGTTCAGAAGAGATCATGTTGTTAATCGAAGTGAAGGGATTGTGGTTATCTTTTTGCTTTTTGCTTGTGTGCGTGCAACTTGGTATATGTTTGTTGGTGTTGTTGGAATTGGTGGTTAGCTGCTTGACTGATCACAACTGTTCCGTCGGGAAGGTAAAGTAATTGCAACCCTGGACAACCTCATCAATTTGCTTCCAACTTTGGAAACAACTTGACCAAGTTGCTTCCAATATTGGAGACAACTTGAGTTAGTTGCTTCCTTTTTCTGGAGACAACTTGAGAAAGTTGCTTTCATTTTTGGAGGCAACTTCAGCTAGTTGATTCCAGTTCCGAGGCAACTTGGTTATGTTTTTGGGTTCATTCATTCATGGAAAATTATCTTATAGGTTATATATTAGAGTAGTTGTGACGAATTTGTGGTGCAATGGTAACACAGGGTTGTGTTGAGTTGCTGATGATGGTTGTGCTGCTGATGCTCATGCTTTAAAGTCAAGAGGGTAGATGAATGCTTAGGAAGTGGCCAGCCTATCGGCTCATAAAAGAAGAACAATAAGTTGTTACTGCTTGTGTGTTGCTGATAGTGTTTGAGTAGGGGCATGGAAGTGACTGCAGCTATCGGCTCATGTTGCAAGTGTGCATAGACGGTTGTGTTCATGAAGCTGTTGCATGTAGAGTTGCAGTAGCAAAGATGGAGGATGTGGTGTTGTATGGTGGTGGTTTGAATTGTTGGTTGAGCATTGATGTTGTGGCGAACCTGTGGTGCAATGGTAGCACAACTGACTATATTGTCAGAAGATGTGTGTTCGACTCACACTAGGTTCACTTATTTGTGTATAATTTTTAATTTTTTTTGGAGACAACTTGTGCTAGTTGCTTCCATATGTGGAGAGAACTTGAGATAGTTGCCTTCATTATTGAAGACAACTTCAGCAAGTTGCCTCCAGATTTGGAGACAACTTTCAGCAAGTTGCCTCTAGATGATGGTGGTGGAAATGGTGGTTGATGGTGGTGATTGGTGGCGGTGGTGGTTTGAGGCGGTGGTGGAGGAAAATGGCGGTGCTGGTTGGCGGTGGTGGTGTTTGGTGGTGGCGGTGGTGGACAGTGGTGGTGGTTGGCGGCGCTAGTGGTGGACAGTGGTGGCGACTAGCGGTGGTTGGCGGTGGTGATGGTGGTGTCTGTTGGTGGTTGTGGTGGTGGTTGGTGGTGGCGGTGGTGGTGGTTGGCGGTGGACAGTGATGATGGTGGACAGTAGAGGTTTTTTTTTTTTTTTTTTTTTTTTTTTGAATAGTGGTTAGTGGTAATGGTTTTGTATATACATTAAATAAAAGAGAGTATTTTAGTAATGTATTATTCTTAGGGGTATTTGTAAAGTTCAAAAGGCTATATTTGCAATGGGTCTCATAGTAGGGGTATATAGATAATATTCCCTTTTGATTTTTATGTCGTCTCGATACTAGGGTTTCATACCTACATTAAATCCTTAACCTGATTTGTAATTTTATATTCTCGATCTTTAGGGTTCGTTTGAATTATCGTTATACGATATCTAGGGTTTTTGGTTCGTTGTTTTTTTTTAATTATTGGAGTTCGTCCTCTTTATTGGTCCTGATAAGATTCGTACTATTGTTGCAATTTAGGTTCTAGGTTTTGGCAAAATTAGTGTTTTTTTTCCAAATTGGTGGTTTTACTAGATTTGCCAAACTTAGGGTATTAGATTCGCGTCTCAGCCATCAATTGTTGCCGGAGATGATGTTACTCCTACACCATGTGCACGTGCAACTATATGTATGTTATTCGGCAGTTACAAGTGATGGGTTATCAATCATAAGCTCTTCCTTCTCTTTACAGGTAAAGTACAAGTATATTCTCTCTTGATATTAAACTCACGTTGAAAGCCGTGTGTTTGTGACTCATGTATTTTGACTTTTTTTTAGAATTACATGCTTACATAATCATATATATAACTGTATTGACTCAACTGGAATAATGTTTTGGATTGCCTTATTGCCGAATCAGGAGAACGGGAAATGCAAGGATTTATCTATTGCGATACTACAATCATTGCCTGGAATTGAAGAAAGAATGGCATGCTAAAAGCAATTGTATCCGCGCTGCTTTGGGACCTTCTTTGGTGCAATACTAGATGCCAATGGTTTCATTAAGAAGGTACTTACCCTCTGTAAGCTTATATAATGATGTTTATGATAAGTGATTTTTTTAACTTAAACCAATAGAAAACCTAGAGCAGAGAGACAGTGACTGGCGTGGAACCCATTTTTGAGAACGATGTTGCTAATGGATGTGTTTATAATCGTGAATTGATTCATTAATTGTATACAGTTCGATTTTAACTGTGATTGTATAGCAGATGTCCATGATTTTAAAGTTCGAAATATTGAAATCTCTCGAGTTTATTTTGCATTATCCTTAATATAAGCAAAGACCATAGTGTGATATTTTGTTAATATTGTTCCAGGATCAGGTTGTGTTAATTACTAGAAGGACATTCTTACTTACTAGAACTATGACACTAAACAAGGGGAAGAATAGCTCTGTTTGCATACTGCTCATCTGGACTGTGCCCTTTGGGGAGATGAAGGTAGTTAAAGTCGAGTCCATTTTCCAGCAATCAAAAATGGTAAATTTAGAAACCATAGTGTTTACTTTGAAATATAATTTCGTGATTGCCAAAGCTTTAGCGAGTTCATAAACTTAGTTCTATGACTTTGTTAACACCCTTAGATATTCATACAGGATGCAAACGAGTTATTTCTTCATCCCGGTTGGTTTAATGGTTTCGAGGATCAAGTGATAATAGACATGGAGGCCCGTTGAAGAACATGAGTTTCTCTTAGATTCAACAGTTTACAATTCACTTGAGTACAATGGATAAAACCGTATATTCAAGTGTTGCTTTATTGGAAGTACCAAATACTGCGTACACATCTCTAACCACCTACAATTTACACGGTAATTACATTAATTTATTAGTTCGACTTATTCTCACTGTGCTCACCATCACTTTAGCTTTTTAATTGCATGTCTCTCTTGCATATATGTAGCCAAATAAGGTAAACGCAGTTATCGTTTAGACTAAAATCCTTTTCTTCTGTAAAGATCAATTTTGTAGTCAACAAATGTTATTAGCAAGAGTAACGACTATCATTTGCACCATTGCAGGAACAAAACCTGAAGCAAAGATATAAGAAGTACCGCCGAATTGCGTAGAAGAATTGATCTACCACATTAGCAATGGAGACTGTCCTAAACATTAATAATTTTTGACATACATGTGAAGAATATGGAAGAGCTCAAGAATGGTTACAACATTGTTGGGATTTACAGGTAAATAATAATATATATGGAACTGCAATATGCAAACCATCCTTAATTACTATACATATACATGAACTGATGAAATGTTGGCTGTGGCGCTTCTCCATGTGCGCAGTCTAACATCCGAATCAAGCAATATATCCTACTGACGGGTCATTAGTGTATCTATCTTGGAAACCATCTACGTCAAGGATATATAAAGGTCCAGTAATGTATCTCTTAATCCATGGATCCTATAATGTCTGTTTTTAGTTACCTAGGAGTACAAGATGTAATCCATATATCATTAGGTACTGTTTAGTTATCCATTTCATAACAATTAGTTTAGGAATCCTTGCTCAAAGTCAAACTAGCTAGGTGTGTCAAACTAATTATAGAGGTTGGCGGTACTGGACTAAACTAATCTATGTGTTTGAAAAAAAGAATGGATGAACAGTCATTAGGCGACTAAAAAATCGCAACAAAGCTTTTACAATTAAGAGGGGATTTGCAAGAAATCTCTTGCGAATTTTAATACAGTTCTGAGGTATGCACTTTACTTTATATCTATCTATAAGTTTTAATACAGTTCCGAGATCTTTAATTTATACATCTGCATGTAAGATTTTGTGTCTGAGCTATGTTTTGATACCATGGTAAACAGGACACTCAAGTTTTGCTGATAAATGACTCAGGAAACTGTCCATATTACTCGCAAATTTTGTGATCATTCCTTTCTATGCATAAACAGTTGCATGTAAATACATTGTTGATTCAGCATCTGCGTATAACGGTCTTACTCTCATTTTTGTTCTCTAATGCGTAGGAAAAGCTCAGGCAAAGACTGAAAGGCTAGACAAAGGCGATCAAGGCAAGGATACCAGGAAACACTAAACCAATAATGTATAGGTATTTAAATACCTACATGTTCAGACTCAAGCAAGTATGAATATTTAGGATGCTTTATTGTTGGACCTATGCTATTGAGATGGTAATCATCTTTAGAAATCCTGGGATCACATCCAAACATGTTTATCCAGATTTCGGCACTTATATCTGTTGGGGAGAGGGTGCACTATTGATGCATCCTTCTTAACAACTTCACTCTCTGAAACCTTAGGAAAATGCAGAAATCCGCTAAGGGAAATGGAAATGCTCTTCAAGATTCAGATTCAATGGCTTTCTATTTGATGGGGTTATTGTGAAGGTCTACTGTTGGAGTTAATAGTGGACCTGTTACCTCAGAGAAGATTAATAATATTATTTCCAATTTGAATATGCTTGAACAGATTGGGAGTTTTGAACTGAACCACGTATTTGTTTGAAGCAATAGTAGGCATTTTTAAAGGCCCTCGGCAAAGTAGCCATATTAATCCCATATAAGATGAGTCGTTTCTACTCCTTCAGTTTGTTGAAACAGTAGGCTTTTAGAATATTCATCTTTTGTTTTATTGACTTTGGAGTTGTTTTTATGTTGGTTGAGGCAGGTATATTGCTTCACCTTACCTTTCTTTTCTTTTTTCTTTGAGTTTGTAAAAATGGTTTTCGAATATACTACATGAAACAAAAAACCAATAACATCTGATCTATACTTGAAAATGATTGTTTGTGAAAGCTACGAATGTATCACCCTTATAGGCTAACGAAATCACAATCTACATGGTCTAGATGATTGACCTGTACATGGGGCTTATCTCTATGGTTTCCTGGGAAAGCAAAATCATATTTTAGCATCACCACTATGTAAACATGGTTTATTTTATCTGAACATTGAATTCAAACAATCTTCATATTATATGTTATTGATTTTTGTGTAGGCTAATATTTTTTGGTTTGGTAAGAATATTTGTTGTTCAACTTATTTACCAACCCTTCATTTCTAATTTCTTAGACAATACGTCCTTCTTCAAGTTTCTTGATGAAGGGAAAGTTGTAATTTGGTTAAGAAAATCCTCCAATGGTTGTGATTTTTTCTTCGTCGCTTCCTTCTCTGCGTTTTTAGGATTACCAATCGCTTCCTTCTCTGCGTTTTTAGGATTACCAATTCACCATGAACAAAATTTACTTCGATGTTTGGTGATATCATCGACAAATTTGAGGCAACTATTTTTCTGTTTTTATTTTATTTTTAGGTTTAGTGTTTGTAATGGAAGGTTTTGTTCGATTTACTTGATTGATGGATTGGAGATTCTAAGTTCTGCTACTGACTTGATTGCTGAAATGACTCGATTTGTAATGGGTTCTTTTATCATGACCTGATCTGTTTAGAGGATTGGTTAAGGGTCTCCACAGAGAATTAAAAATATGCTTATTGACTTTCTCAAATTTCAGCAACTAAAGTTGAACCAATTTTTTGTTCAACTGTTCCGGATGAATCTACCAAGTGCGAAGGGTAAAATTGAAGAGTAATTTAGATCCATTTCAGGTTTGTAATATTTAGGTATGTTATTTCTATCAATTAACTTGCCTTTTTTCCCTTTTTCTTAAAGAAACTTCACATGTTTACTTTGGTTTTGGACCATGCAGAAAATGTCATTCCATTTTGTTTCCATGTTGATGTATAATTTCGCCAATATTTTTTTTTTTTTTTGGAAGATCATAACGAGTAACTAGCTTATTTAGCAAGGGACCTGGAGATGGATTTTCACTTGAACCACCGGCGCAGGATTTTAGTTCTCACAGGAATGCATATTTCAACTTACTTCCAGGTTTGCAGAGTGCAGAGCACCAAAACCATAAAAAGATTTTTTTCTAGAATATGATTTTTTTTTTATCTTAATCAATGGCCATCTGTAAAGTATATTTAAGCTAATGACGACAACTTAAATTAACATGATTTATTAATGATATAATAATTTGAATAATTAAGAGAAGGCTTGGGTTTTTTTTTTTTTTTTTTTTTGAGCTCATAATAGATAATATAGCAAACTAATGTACTACATACATTAACCATTTGTTACTTGTTCTACATTGCTTCAGTTCCAGAATTAGCTGTAGGAATGGTGTATCCCTAAGATTTTAATATACTCTCATGTTACCCATAGGCCATAAATCATTTTCCTAAGAACTCTGGTGAATATTGCCTCTCGAACAGAAACTTGGAACTTTCATTTTAAGTAGCTTATCGTGGTACCAATTCTTGCTAGGACAACTTAGTTCTACTTAAATTTCTAATGTGTTTTCGGAGATTGAATCACTCTATCTAGAAATTTAAGGAATTTTAGTGCTTCATATGTGCTCACAAAAACTTATTTTTAAACTCTTTTTTTCGATTGTGTTTGGTCATTATAGTTGGGCTGTGGTACACGATAGAAGCCCCTGATGCAAAGTGATCTTGAAAGACAAAGACTTGAAGATAGCCGGATTGCACCAATGGTTGAACTTATCCTTCGTAGAAAGGTAATCGATAAACATTTCAATCTGCAGTTGGTGGTTGAACTTCCCCATAATGATTATTTGATTTAAGATAGCGAAAATGTTCCAATTCTACATTATATGCATAGATGCCAATTGGTATATGATTCTTCATGGGTTTGATGGTTTTAACTTTTAACATAGTGGTACTTGCCATCTTAGCTCAATTGGTAGAGCACATGGTTGCAACCATGTAGTCGTGGGTTCGATTCCCGCAGATGGCACAAAAATTATGTGATTATACTTCTATATATATATGTGACTACACTTCTATACATATGTGATTATACTTCTATATATCGGCTTAGTAGTGGCGAATTTATGAATTGTATGGATTCTTTTATGCCATATTGATATCTTTCATATTCTATCATTTTATCTATTGGTGCTGCAGAAGCTTCTGTAGCGAAGTTGTTCTGGCCATCTGCTAAAACCCACTTTTCAGTTTTTCTTTAGGTTTTAGAACATAGGGAATAGGAATAATCAGTAAAGACCATTCGATAAAATGACGTAAGAAAGATAATAGGCAATATACACCAAGCTAAAGCCTACAAAGTTTCGGTTTGCGTCTCGGTTTTGATGTTGTTGTATAGTAAAAAAAACATTGGACGACTGAAATTTCTTCTGTTTTCTTAATTTCCCTCTAAGCTCTATAACTTGGCTTCCCGTGTAAAATTGCTCAGCTGGCTGACATAAATTCTTGGGTTTGTTTTCTCATATCTTCTTTTGTTCTCATTTTTATGTTCTTACTTCTTTTTTTTCTTCTTCATAGTAATAACCAATTATGCTTGATCAAGTCTTCTTTCGATTGAGATATTTGATTGGTGAATGTTTTCGTATGCTTCTTATTGAATAAATCGTTGATATAGCAACACAAAGGTATTCAGAAAAAATCTCTATGAACCTTGGTTGATAGTTGGGTAATGAATCAAATCTTTGTGAACCTTGACGTAAGTTTGAAGTGTTTATAGTTCTTTTTGTCTTCCCTTCTTTTGTTCTTCAGTTCTATGTGATTAAGTTTCTATTTTGTTACTTTAGGCACCGTTTTAGTTTCTATTTGATTTTGATTCTGTTGCACACACTCTGTAGACTTTCACGTTCTATGTGATTTAATTTCTATTTTATTGCTTTAGTTACGGTTTTAGTTTTTATATGATTTTAATTCTGTTGCAAACTCCACAAAAGTCAATATATTTCTCAATCACTAAGCAGAAAGTTGTATTTCTTCTTCCTGAATAGAAAATGGGAGAAACAATACTAAGGTTACAAATTGGGGTAACTGGTGAACTAGAACTTGCAACTACATGTGTTGTTATGTTGTAATATGCAACAAAGCTTTAAAGAGTTGTTTATGGGTGAAAACTACTCCTGCAGAATTTGGTAATTTGGGGTGTGGATGAGGAATGAATTTAAACCTTAAACAAATGCACTTGTGCGGTGAGTGCTTGTAGATTCGAGGGATCAATCTGTGCAAGTCCGGCCTAAACCAAGAAATGGCCGTTCCAGACTTGTTTCGGTCACAAAGTGAAGGAGATGGGGTTGATCTTAGGGAGGGAAGCGAAGAAGGTGTTGAGAATGTGAAGGTGTAGACTTGCTTATGACTTGTAATAGGAAAGTGAACAAGCTTTTACGATTGGTGTAAGCGAGGCTCGAGTGTTTTCTTGTTGTTTTTCTCTGTTTTTGGAAATAGGGCGGAGAACCTATTTATACAAGTCATTGAATCTTATTCACGTCTCTCGTGGGAAGTGGAGAAGTGGAGTGATGGAGTAATGGAGTTGTGCGTTGGTGATACACGACCAGCCTTGCCCACTTCTCCTGTTCATCTCTAACCGTCCATGACTTCCTAACACGTTCTTGTGATGACGCGTTGCACGCTGCACGTTGTAAACCGCAGACCAATACCCCAGTATGTATCCCCCCAGTTTGTGACATGATTGATGTGGAATGTGTGGATCGTGGATCCACGAAAGATAGCATGTAATCTTTGAATTGAATAACTGCGTTATTCAGGAAGTCGATACTTGTGAAGTATCGTGTGTTTTTTATGCAGGTACTGCATCATAGTGTGGTAAAGTGATGGGTAATGACACCTCACTAACCAATTAACTCCCGAAGTACGTATAACCAAGTTGGTGAAGTTGGACGGATGAGATGATCTTTGAGACACTCATCTGCGACCGTTGATGAAGTTAGGGTTTTGAAGAGGTGCGCAGCATCACTCTTCAACCTTGGTCGAAACCAAGCATGGGATACAACTTTGGCCTAACCGACCATACATGCGTGTAGATGGCATGATGGTGTGGCGCCTATACCCCATTACCTCATGAAAGTATGATCTGGGTCACTCAATTCATCCGGTGAAATCGAAAGTGGTCGAGATCGATTTGCGACAAAAAACTAGTGCCGCAAGGGCCGCACGTCACGCCCTCTTCAGGCGCACGTTCCAAGACGACCAATCTTGGTCGGTCTTGGACGATGGCCTGGTGTGAAGGTGGTAGGCTGGTGTTTACGCCTATACTCGAATATCCCATGAAAACGTGATCCGAGCCATCCAAATCGTCCGAAGAGTTGAGTGGTCGAGATCAGTTTGCGGTTTGGGAGGTGTGACCACGCTAGTTTGAGCGTGCGTTTTGGATTAGCCAGGCATGATATGCCTTGGCCGATCAGGTTAGGGAATAGATGGGTCCACAGTGGTCATGCTAGTATGACCGGACCTGCTTAATCTAATCTTTGACCCTCCATTCATGCCGGAGAAGATGGACGCTCGTGATGCTCAAAACCCTAATTTTGGGTTTCAAAGCCGTGCGTCATCTCTTGTTTGGGCGACGATTTTGTCACGACCAAACATGGTTGGTCTTGACCGATTGGTCAAGTGTGTAGGCGGGCCCACGGTGATCGTGTTGACATGCTCGGGGCCCTTTGAATCTACATCTACACCCTCCATCTATACCTCGCGAAGATGGATGGTTGAGACGCTTTTGCGACACATGTAATATGCCGCAAACCCTAATTTAGGGTTTTCCGTCCATAATGCTTGGTATGAACGTTTTTTTGGCAAGCTAGGCCAATGGCCGACCGTGCGGGTTCCGCATTGGTTGGCGGTGGATATTCCATTCCTGGTTGGGGGTGATGGAATTGATCTGGGTCATCCAATCATGCTTGTGGAGTTGGATGACTGCGATCATATCCGGACGTCGATACGGTCAATCCGGATGCTCAATCGGGCTAGTATAACACACCGAGAGGGCTCAATCGGGCTAGTATAACACACCGAGAGTGACATGTAAATGTATTTCGTACATGGTTTAATTATAGTTCTTGGAGGTTCGTGTTACTCCGTGAAGAGTAACACTCGGTCGTCATGCCACACCGATAATGAGTCTTGGAAATACAAGGCTGATTAGAAATTCACGGGATGGGATTGTTGCCACATGCTCCAACCCGGAGGAATTTCATGTATTCCGAGAATGGGATTGTTGCTACATGCTCCATTCTTGGTGAATTAAGTGAGGAGTATCCAACACTTATTAATGGCTTTATCTTTTACAAGATGTCGCGCATAATTTTTCTCGGTTTTTACAATTTTAACCTCAAATGAAAACCCACCATCAACATTAAGTCCCCTGCCTAGCACACAATGGTTACACTATTGTGGGGTAGGCATAAGATGGTGACAGTTAAAGATAAAACTTTATGAGACAAAGTTAGATGTTACCAGGAGAGACGGGTCATCTTGTCCTTGGAGTATGTCACGTTCAAAAGGCATCTAGGAGAGCATTCCACTAGTATTATGTCGGTCTTGCACAGCTTCGGTCGACCTTGCTATGTCCGGCTTTGGTCGGGGCCTACTCCGTGCTTTCTCCGTTTGAATGTCGGTCTTGCCGGATCGACCTTGTTATGCCTGATTAGGTCGAGGGGCTATTGCGCCGCTTCGCTCGATCGTGGGGTTGTGCCTAATCGACTGACTGCCGCGCCGCTTCGTTTGTGGGGCCTCTGCGCTGTTTGATCGAACGTGGGCTTGAATTTCGTGAACATGATTCCCATGACATAAGAGAACCGTGTTGTGCAAATAAATATGGTCCCGCCATATATGCTTGATTGAACGTGGGTCCCATATCGTGTATGCCTGACTGAATGTCACCTTTATACCAGCCTCGTGCCCTTGACCAACACCGGTCTTGAAACTTAAGCAATACCGGACTTGTGACTTGATCAATACCAGACTTGAAGCTTGAGCAATACCAGACTTGAAGCTTGAGCAATACCGGACTTGTGACTCGATCAACATCGGACTTGAAACTTGAGTGATACCTGTGACTTGATCAATACCGGTCTTGAGACTTGATCAACACCGGACTTGTGATTTGATCAACACAGTGTTTGGACCCAATACCATCCTTGTGTACTCCAAAGTGAATGTGTGTTGGCCGTGTGTGACTACACATCTCACGCGTTTTTATACAAATCTTGCTCTGTCTTTTATTGTAGAATGAAGAAAAGAACTCTGTTGAGATGTCTTAAGGGGATAATGATGGTGCCAAGTCGGGAGGTGTTGAAAGCTTCAAAGATATTCGAACATTGATGATGAGTTGTTCATCGCGCCCTTGAAAATATCCGTACCACGGGATAACCCTCCTCCTATCGACTTGAGGGTTTTCATGCTCCGTGGTCCTCATGAAGGATGGATGAGACGTATGTACATCAAAGATAACTTGACCGGAGCGCAGATTATTGATGCAACTTGAGTGTTGAAATGGCTCGAGAGGATATTAAAGTTGTTTAAGTGCGAACGTTGAGGTAGATCCCGGAGAGAGTGTTGAAGAAGGATTCCGAAGCGAACGTGGGTCCCGGAGAGAGGCGTTGAGGCGGCTCTTGAATAGACCATTGAAGAAGCACGCACAGAGGGAGCGTTGAAGTGTTCCCCTCTTCGTTTGATTTACCCTTGCGAATTCCATGCTCCTTGACTGACCATCTCTCTCATGTTGAAGAATTCCTTGATGACGGTAAAGGAACTTCATGCGAGCCTCGATCCCCAAGCGTGGTTTACATGGTTTGTTCGTAGTTATTGTTGTCGAGCGGATATGGAATATCTTGGACATTGTTTCATCATTGTGGGAGTCATGCATGTGGTCTTGGAGTTGGAGTTGTGAGACGCGCATGATGTTGTATCTCGGTGGTTTTCCTCTTCTTGCTTCGAGGAATTGCTTACGGAAGGCTGAAGGTTGTATGTACTTTGTTGGTGAGATATATGCCCCTACAAACATTATGAGGCTCTTCATTACAGTGCAGGCCTGTTTCTTTTTATCAGGGAATATGTTGTTGTAGATGAGCGTTCAACAGCTCCATAAGATGACCAAAAGCGCGGATTCTCCAACATAGCATGATAGACATGTACCACTTCCTGATAAAGTGACTCGCCCGGATCTTGCTCGATATGACGCGTGGACATCGTTATCTTCTTGAGGCTGCTCCTTGCATCATGATCGTATATCCTTATCTGGTTGTAGCCGCTACATCCATCCATGGAGGAGAACATGCCGTGTCCGCTGATTGAATCTACTAACATGTCGATGTTAGGTAAAGGAGGATCATTTTTGGAGAAACACCTGTTCAAGTCTCTGAAGTCTATGCGGCACCTGATCTGAACTACAACTGTTTAACCGACTTGGATCCAGGTATGACATGTAGATGATGGGTGACCAATTTTCATCTGAATCCGGCATTTCTTCATATCTCCAAGCGAATATGTCCTGGTACTCTTTGAGAAGTTCCACGAGCTTCGTGCGTTTATCCGTACTCAAGGTTGAGCTGATAGAGATAGGCCTAGGAGATTCCCCAATGATTTCAATCTCATCAGTTGTGCAGTTGGTGCCCTCTTGAACTGTTGTGGAGCATCTAGCACTTGTTCTTGTGGTTCGTTGTTGTTGTAGCATTCCATTAGGTGGAGGACTGGGTGATGGTCTCCCTGCTAATTGATAATGGCAGTGTCGGTATACCGTTTTCCCTTTCTGGTCACGACTCGCCACAAAAGTGCGTTCCCTCTTCGTGTGAACGTGGGTCGTGGCTTCACAGGATGGAGAAGAATGCTTCGTCAGCAAAGATGCATCGTGGATTTTAGCTCTCAATGATGCAAGCCGGTCTTCTTCCCTGAATTGACGCCCACGTGGGGAGTGGGATGCAACGAACTTGTCGATTCTTTGGCGGAGCTCCTCCCGTATGTCTTTGGTTTGGTTTCCCTCGAGTCCGTCATTGTGGTAGGCTTCCGTACGACCTTGCCTGGGAGAACCTTGGATGTCACGAGAGTCTTGAGAGTAATGAAGACGCTCTGTGTAGATAAGGGTCGTCTTGAACTCGGAATCCTTGATGCGTGCGGTGACATGTAGGGCACGGTCGTGACCTTCCTCTCGGTTGATTGCGAAAAAACGTCTCCATGCGCCGATTCTTCGAGAGGTGTGAAAGTTCGCATAAACTTTCCACTAGATAAGCGCTTCTCGATCCACCGTCCTCTGGTTCATAGTGAAACTATTGACTTCAGGAGGATCGTTGTGAGGATCAGTCCCCAGTGTAGGAGTCTCCATGACAGGACCGCTCATATCTGATGTCGCTTCTTTGATCAGGTCCATGGAGGTCCGCGCCACTGAAGTACCTTCTCCGGTGCGTTGAATGCTTTCCTTTTTATCTCCAGGGGCTGTCATGGCTCTTGCGAAATCGATCAGTTAATGTCTTAAGAAAAGTGAGTACCTCTTTCTGAGTTGCGGCCATATCCGTTTGAGTCTTAGCAAGAACTTCCTGCTTTTCCATCAAGTCTGCAATGGTAATGGGGGATGGTCCTCCTCTCGTCCCTCCGGCTCCTCATCGATGAAGGAGTGGAAGTTGTTCTCCAGTGACTACGAGAGGTGTTACACTTGATGAGATGCCGGGATTTGCGGCTGCTCCGCTCTGGTGATGGGAGGTGTTGTAATATCTCTGCTAAGTGATCGAATTGAATGTTCCCATCCTCTGTACTCACGTGTTCCTTGATTGATCTCTCCTTCCTCAAGCATTTCTTCACGGCTTCGACAAGGGTCTTGAGATATAAATCTTCCGGCGAGGATCGTAAGCTGCGGGCTCTATTTCTTTATCCGGTAGACGTTGTGGTACCCCGGACAAGTCTTTTCCTCAGTGGAGTTGCCTCGAGTCTTCGTTGTCGGGCTGGACCATGTTGTTCGTCTCTCCTGAGTCCCCTGTGATTACGCGCTCTTTCGCATCTCCTTTGGTAAAGGTGTGACTCCGACTAAGGATCCAGTGTTCCTTGCACTGTTTGAGTAGATGCCTGCCGACCCTTCTTATAATTGCGATGTTATATCATTCAAAAGGCGGAATGTCTCGCTATGTCTTCTAGCGATACCGTCTTGATTTGCCAAGACATCCTCCAGCATTCTAGATACACTTCCTATGATATCTGAACCACCTGTGGTCTCCGAGTGAGGATACATCGTGAGATGAAAACCGAAAAATTGAGAATTCAATTTTTTGCAACCGAGAGATCAACCTCCCACTGTGGTCGCCAATTGTTTATGGGTGAAAACTACTCCTTCAGAATTTGGTAATTTGGGGTGAGGATGAGGAATGAATTTAAACCTTAAACAAATGCTTTGCGCGGTGAGTGCTTGTAGATTCGAGGATCAATACTGTGCAAGTCGGCCTAAACCAAGAAATGGCCGTTCCGGACTTGTTTCGGTCACAAAGTGAAGGAGATAGGGTTGATCTAAGGGAGGGAAGCGAAGAAGGTGTTGAGAATGTGAAGGTGTAGACTTGCTTATGACTTGTAACAGGTTAGTGAACAAGCTTACGATTGGTGTAAGCAGGCTCTGAGTGTTTTCTTGTTATTTTTCTCTGTTTTTGGAAATAGGGCGGAGAACCTATTTATACAAGTCATTGAGTCTTATTCACGTCTCTCGTGGGAAGTGGAGGAAGTGGAGTGATGGAGTAGTGGAGTTGTGCGTTGGTGATACACGACCAGCCTTGCCCACTTCTCATGTTCATCTCCAACCGTCCATGACTTCCTAACACGTTCTTATGATGGCGCGTTGCACGCTGCACACTATAAACCGCCATACCAATACCCCAGTATGTATCCCCAGTTTGTGACATGATTGATGTGCGGAATGTCTGGATCGTGGATCCACGAAAGATAGCATGTAATCTTGAATTGAATAAGCTACGTTATTCGGGAAGTCGATACTTGTGAAGTATCGTGTGTATTTTATGCGGATGTCTTTTGCATCATGGTGTGGTAAAGTGATGGGTAATGACACCTCACTAACCAATTAACTCGACCAGGGCCGTATAACCAAGTTGGTGAAGTTGGACGGATGAGATGATCTTTGAGACACTCATCCCGCGGCCGTTGATGAAGTTAGGGTTTTGAAGAGGTGCGCGAGGCATCACTCTTGACTTAGTCGAAACCAAGCATGGGATACAACTTTGGCCTAACCGACCATACATGCGTGTAGATGGCATGATGGTGTAGGCGCCTATACCCCATTACCTCATGAAAGTATGATGCGGGTCACTCAATTCATCCGGTGAAATCGAGTGGTCGAGATCGATTTGCGACAAAAAACTAGTGCCGCAAGGGCCGCACGTCACGCCCTCTTCATGCGCACGTTCCAAGATGACCAATCTTGGTCGGTCTTGGCCGATTGGCTTGGTGTGAAGGTGGTAGGCTGGTGTTTACGCCTATACACGAATATCCCATGAAAACGTGATCGAGTCATCCAAATCGTCCGAGAAGTTGAGTGGTCGAGATCGGTTGCGGTTTGGGAGGTGTGACCACGCTAGTTTGAGGCGTGCGTTTTGGATTAGCCGGCATGATATGCCTTGGCCGATCGGGTTAGGGAATAGATGGGTCCCAGTGGTCATGCTGGTTTGACCAGGACTGCTTAATCTAATCTTGGACCCTCCATTCATGTTGGGAGAAGATGGACGCTCGTGATGCTCAAAACCCTAATTTTGGGTTTCAAAGCCGTGCGTCATCTCTTGTTTGGGCGACGATTTTGTCACGACCAAACATGGTTGGTCTTGACCGATTGGTCAAGTGTGTAGGCGGGCCCACTGTGATCGTGTTGACATGCTCTGGGCCCTTTGAATCTACATCTACACCCTCCATCTATACCTGCGAAGATAGATGGTTGAGGCTTTGCGGCACATGTAATATGCCGCAAACCTAATTAGGGTTTTCCGTCCATAATGCTTGGTATGAACGTTTTTTGGCAAGCTAGGCCAATGGCCGACCGTGCGGGTTCCGCATTGGTTGGCGAGTGGATATTCCATACCGCAGGGGTGATGGAATTGATCTGGGTCATCCAATCTTGCTCGTGGAGTTGGATGACTGCGATCATATCCGGACTGATACGATCAATCCGGATGCTCAATTGGGCTAGTATAACACACCGAGAGGGGCTCAATCGGGCTAGTATAACACACCGAGAGTCAGCCTGTACGGGTATTTCGTACATGGTTTCATTATAGTGCTTGGAGGTTCGTGTTACTTTCCGTAAGAGTAACACTCACTCGTCATGCCACACCGATAATGAGTCTTTTGGAAATACAAAGGTCGATTAGAAATTCACGGGATGGGATTGTTGCCACATGCTCAACCACGGAGGAATTTCATGTATTCACGAGAATAGGATTATTGCTACATGCTCCATTCTTGGTGAATTAAGTGAGGGAGTATCCAACACTTATTAATGGCTTTATCTTTTACAAGATGTCAGCGCATAATTTTTTCTGGTTTTTACAATTTTAACCTCAAATGAAAACCCACCATCAACAAGAGTAATATTGGACGGCAAGGCCCGTTCGATTGTTTCCATTTCTCACAAAATTGTAACTTGATTTTTTTGTAGTTTGTCTAAATCACTCTTTTTCAGTATTAAAAGATAATAACATTAAGTTTGAATTAGCAACCATAACAAAGAAGTACTGAACTCAACCTCCTCTGCTATTTAGTTAAACAATAATGATGAAAGTAGACCAGGGTGTGATAATCAGATCAAGTAGATTTAAGCTAACCTTCAAGTAAATTCTTTCAACATTCTCTCAATAATCTCTTTTGTTTTCTAATTCAATTACCCCTCTCAAATCTGCATGTTGTGTCTAGGTAATACTTCAATTTCATAATTTTAATCGGGTAAATTTATATTTGTTATTTTGGTGTAAGGATATTTATAAATAATTCTTTCACGGATGTAAGAAGATTGACCAGTTTTATTAGCTTTTACATTGTTCATATTGTCAATTATTTACTTGTTTGGTAATTTAAATTCTTATCCACATTTAGGGTGCGCAATATGTTTTTCTTCACGGAGAATATTTTCCTAAATTGCTTTTCTTCAATTCAAGCTAATTCCTTTCAAATTGTTAAGCATTAATTTTTTTTTTCGGATTTAAATATATAAATTGCATATTTATTCACCAAATTACTTTGATTGAATACCTAAGTGTTCAAACACAAGGCAAGACACATTCAACATTTGTCTCAGTGAAATGCCGGAAATCATACACCTCGGTGAACGACTTGATACCAAATTCACATTATAATTTGACTGTTGAAGACTACGTGATGCAATACAATGGTCATAAGTTGAGTTGGGGTTGGGGGGCCACAAGACCCTGGTGCCGAGAAACTGGCCCGATTACTCCGGCTTACCTTTGGAAAATGATGTGATCATGGAAAAATAAAAATCTCCCCGTTGCTTGAACCTCCACAGGCTTTAACGGATTTCTATGAAGGTGATGATGCCAGTCAAAATTTAAATGTGACCATATCGAAAATACAATGTTTCCAATAAGTTTGCCAGTGTGGTTATGGTTGGGATAAAATAGTTCAAAGTTATTTTTACTTACATGGGGAACTTCGACATATGAATTAAGTGTTAGCACCCGATAAAAGAATATATGCATTTTTTTCACCATCTTTATAAATACGATCCTAATCAAGCCCTTACTTTTCGTGCAAAACGAAATCCTCAGTTGGATAGAGATACTCTTAGGACAATTTACAATACTCTTTCTCAAATTTTTCTTTTTTGCGCTAAAGTTTTCATCAGCACATGAGATTTTGAGTGATGTCAACCTCTACAAGGAAAATGTGAAAGTTGTCATGCATTATAAAGAATTCATCGATGAAAAACGTTATGATTTTCTAAAAGCCGATAAAGTTTCGATTATACTTCATGGATTGTGTTCTAAGATACCAAGAGTCCTAGATATTGAAAAAGGATTTACCTCTATTTTAGTGTTTGGTCTAACATTTATCCAACTTTGCGTTTGGTACCTAGAAAACGTTGACCTTCATTGACCGTCTATGATCAGACTTTAATTAATTTCATTAAATAAAAATATTGTAAAATTAAACGCAAACAATTAATTGAAAAGTTGCAACTGTGAGAAGGCATGAATGTCACTGTCCATGGTTTGGACTTGCTGCGTTAACTAATGAGTTTATTGGTAGAATCACTATTCTTACCTTTGTGCTATGCATATCCAACACTGCTTTAATTTGCTGCGTTAATTAATGAGTTTATTGGTAGAATCACCATTCTTACCTTCATGCTATGCATATCCAACATTGCTTTAATTTAATTTAAGTTCTTGGCAACTAAATCTAAATATTTTCAGAATCCTACCATTGATTAGTTTGGTATTAGATATTGTATAGCATTATGTGAAACAAGTGAAGGTGAGAGTCTGTATATAGTCAAAAACTCATGACATTTTTGGTAGTTAGAGATTGTATAGTGATAAGCACGTAGGTGCTACATTTTATACCCATATTTATATTAGTTAGGACCCGATAATTTGTCTAACAACACTATTTTAGTGCTTTTGTAGAAAGTACGAGCAAATCGGATCATCCGAAGATAAACATCTAATTTGGAAGCTAAATAGCATTTACGACGAACATGGTAGAATGTAGCTGGCCTGGTATTTCCATATATTAGCAGCATGGAATTCCTTTGCTTTGTCAAGCACGTGACTGGCCCAATAGATGAGGGGTCTGAGAAGGATTCATGATGGCTGAAATAATAGTCAGCAGTGGTGTATATTCTGGAGTACTTCAATAGGTCTTTGGTTGAGCTAATGATCAAATGCAACCTGAAGTTGGAGTTATACCGAATTTCTCGATCAAGAAATACACACAGCAACAATAGAATTGAAGTTGGCCTAAAGCTACAAACTGTTGTACGTGTTTGAAGGGGGTTAAGGTTTTGAGCTCGGGGCGGTGGTCGGGTCGGGGTTTGGCAACAGCAGCAAATGGAGTTTGGGTTCTCAATTGTGCTTTCGAATTCAAGACGGACTTAAGCTGCTGGAAGTGATTGCGGAGTTGGTTTTGCATGGGTATGTGGCCGAAACTTTAGATGGTCGGGATGTGGCCGAGATCGGTTGGCCATGCTATGCCGCCGGTAACTAGGAGTTCAAAAGTCCGTTCAGTTGGGACCAGTTAGAAGACATGGAGCACTTATATATATATTGAGAAAGAGAGATAGAAAGAGGAGCTTGGCAGTGATGATGAAGCTGTAGAGTGGATGTTGTTGCCCTAATTTGGTGATGGTAATCGGAGTTTGCTGTCATATTAGTTGAATATACAATTTCATGCGAAGATGGCGTTTACACAACAACATCGCCGGGGTTCTGGCTCGAGTAAAATAACTAAGTTGAAGTTAACCAGTTGTTTTGCAGTCAGGAAAGCAGCGACGGATCCAGGATTTTATGTCTGGGTGGGCTAAAAAAATTTTTTTAGCCAATACTCTATTTTACTTTTTCGATTGCAATATTGATAGCTGCAGTTATAATACTTGATGCGACATGCTATTTTTTCTTTTCAACATATCGGGTTTCAGCTTTGAGACTTGTTTCGGAGCAAAATACTCGAAGTGGTTGAGGTTTTTGCTATCACACGGCTCTTTTGTCTTTCTAGAATGTTGCTTTGGGCTTACACTATGTAATCTTCGTCAATATACTTACGATTGGAGGAAGAAAAGCAAAAATGAACCGATGCAACAATGATACATCTAGGAAGTTATGTTATTCTTAAGTAGACACGAGGAAGTTATGTTATTCTTCACACCCTTTGCTTTTTATTTTCGTAGCATGGTGAAACATGAGGAGTTAAAAAGAAAAAGAAGAAGTAGAACAAGACCTAATACAAGTGGTGCTATCCTAATAAGATTTGACCGTATCAAACTAACACAGTGTGTGAGAGAGAATTTGAAGTATGAGTTCTTTACTTTTGTCTTTGGAATCCTTTAACGGCTGAGATCATATTATCAAGGATTATCTATATGGGACCGAGTTTCAATCTTCTTGCATAATTTCAACGTAGCATCATAGTATCATAGAAATAAAAATAAGAGTTTCAAATTATAGTTGCGCGAATTTCTTGTCTTGATAATTGGCTAACTCAATTTTACACCTGGGCTAAATCTTAGGAACAATGAAAATCAAGTTTTGGACTTCAGCATAGGTAAGCCACCCCTAATTCCGTCACCGTAAGAAATGGAGGTGGAGATAGGAAAATGGTAGTACTTGTTATTAAAATTATAGATTTTAAGATCTTTCCTAACTTTCGGTCTTTCTTACACAAGAAAATTAAAAAATACAATCATTTTTTTCTTTTTAATCATATCAAATAATTAACAAATAATCAAATTTGATAAAGAAATAAAAAAGAATATGTATTTTAACCAATAAAATGAAAACAACTATGTTTTATTCCTCTCCTTAGTCTTTGAAGGGCTAATAAGATCACCTAATTGATGATTTATTTTTGTGGAACCGTGTTACTAATTCTTTGAACGGCTACCGTATGGTATAACAACGTAAGATTCTATGACTAGAAACACCAAAACGATTCAAAATTGTAGTTGGGCTAAGTCAATACTTGTAAAATTGTAGTTGGGCTATGTCAATACTTGTAAAATTGTAGTTGGGCTAAGTCAATACTTGGGCTAATTTTAATTATCACCTGGGCTATTTTTTCAAAATCTGAAAATTACAAGGGCCAAATCAGTTTTTACAAAGTTTTGGGGGGGCTGTAGCCTGGGTAAGCCACCCCCAAAACCGTCCCTGCAGGAAAGCAAAGTCGATGGAGATTGGAATGAGCAATGAGTGATCGAGTAAAACTGTGGTGGCCGGATAAACGAGCAGTAGTGATGTAGATGGACCATTTAACATGGTGGTTAGGTTGCAACTGCCGGTGGGTGACGAAACTATTACGTTCAGTTGGTCAGAGAACAAGAATGGAGCTGGTCGTAGTGATTGTATGCTCGTTTCGGCTGTGAAGGAAAGTGGCTGAGGACCTGAGGAGATCGTAGACGGGAAGATGGAGAATGATTTGGCAGCACTGCTTAAGATGCTGGTGATTGGTCAAGCTAATTGCAGTGGGAAAGAAATGTGCTATCGGCAAGTTGAGAATAGTAATGCATGTTAGCGGCTGTACACAGATGTTGCTCGTGAATTTCAGATGGCAATGGTGAAGGATGCGACTGGTTTTGTTAAATGGAAGTTCATGAGAGAGCCATGGCATGGAATGAAGTTGGGTGCAGAGTGATGTTGTGCATACATTGGCCGAATTAAAGGAGTTTAGCTGAATGTTGTTACTGATGACATTTAGGTTCGCATAAGAGAGATTATGAAGAATTAAGAAGCTGAAACTGCCGTGAGTGGTCTTAATGCCGAGAACTGAATAGGATTTTCTGTGAGTCGAGCTACTGGTGGAGGCGAGTTCTTAGGCAGAGAATAATGAAGTTGAACTGTTGAATCGATGGGCTTGAGAACAATAAAAGAGTTGTTGCTGCCGGTTCAGGGTCAGAAATATGAATTGGGTGGCTTCATCCTATGCTCAAATTTGAGAGGGGTTTTGGTTCGATTGAAGTAGCAGCTAGTTCAGGGTTTCGTTTAAGGGTCAGTTGGTCAAGCTGTACTACCATAGTTGCCGAAATTTGGACGGACAATATGGGTTGGTGTTGCGGCCAACTTTGGGAAGAGTCTGAATTTGGAAATGTTGAAATTGGCATCGGTCGTTGGACTGGGCCTTGTCCACAAGATCCACTAGGTTTTATTAAACTCTCGGAGCACTTATAAGCAGGATAGAACAGAGACAAAAGCAGGAGAGACCGGGGGGGTTTTGGAGTTCTTTCCAGGCCGCCGAAGAGGAGGAGGAGCTGCGGCTACAGGGCTGCTTCACGGAGACTAGGGTTTGGAGTTTTACTTCTCCAATTCCATTTTCTGCTGAGCTAGTTTTGATTTCAATTTTGTTTATGGCTTTTGAGAAATCTATGTCTAGCTAGAGCTATGTTAGGGTTTAGGTAGAAACCAATATAATTGCGTAAACTCTATATTTATATGCTTAATAATGATTTGATTGATTAGTAGTTTTTCTTCAGCTTGGTATTTGATTGCTTATGTGATTTTCTTGATTATGTATGCTTTTGAATTGATATTTCGTGCTTCGGTTAAATCCCTAGACGTGGTATGCAAGGATAGATAGGTAATGCTTTAAAATCACTACCCATGAAGCGAAGAAAATTACAGCGGAGAAACAATATTTGAAAATGCATGGAATATATATTTAATGTTTAGTAGAGTTTGCATAATTAATTGGTGGAAACCGAAAACCCTAGCAACCCATTCCATCTTGTTTATTGTCACGATTATTTGTTATTTTGTTTTGTTCGAATTTCTGAAAATCTTTAAAACATCTTCTTGTCGATTACTTAATTTTTGGTATTAGTTGGTAGAGTATTACACACTCCCCGTGGGAACTACCTGTACTTGCCATTGTCTACTAGTTAGACGCTGTGCACTTGCAGTATTATTATTGTAGGTTTCCGAGCCTACCATATAGCATTAACGTTAACCGCGTCATTAGTGCCATATATTTGATTATAGAAATACCTCTTACTCTCTGTTGTTTGGTAGAAAACAGATTATTAGACATCCTTTGTCGTTTGTTTCCACTTCTGAATGTTGTGTTTGATTACAATTTTACACTTAATTCCTGAAACAATGAGGAAATTGGAAGCTAGAGTTTCTCCATAAAATCCCCTGCCTATTCCTTGGCGCTCACACCCCTATATTTGTGGTTAAAACTATCGTGAACAAGCATGTTTCAGAATTCTGATAAAACAACCTCTCAAATGGACTTGCCCAGGACACGAGATTGCTGGACCATTTTTAGTAACCAACTTACGTTTGATTCTCTATTTCATACTTGCATGCTTAAAGTATGCTTCCTAAGCCTTTTTTTTTATTATTTGTTGGTTGTCAGATTCTTTATTTCATTGTAATGTAGTGTAAGCAATAAAAAGAAAACCTGTGAAGGATTTATGTACTCTACTTGGCCAGTATCAAGTTTTTTGGACTTCTAATGTATTGTATCACTTGAGGGGGTTTTTCCCTCTTGAATTTCAGACTGAATTTTTTTCATGGAAACTGAAGGTCTTGACAGGGATATGGCAGGTACATATGTCCAATGAGTTTTGTATTAATCAAGAAACATATGAAGTTAAACATGAAGGTACATTCATCGTATATCAGAATCAAGTAGTATGTGGGCTCTTCATTCAGTAGCTCAGAATGCGAGAAAGGTGTCCATCTGTGAGATGAAGATGATTTATATGTTTTTGCAACAAATGATTTGCACTCCATATTATTATTATTCATCCAAATTTTGCATCCAATGCGAGCTTGGACAATTAGAGTAATATGGTGAATGGTTCTGCAGTTGAAAAACAACGTCTATCGGAAACACTGCATTCTATTTCATCTAAATCAAGTGACATGATGGATCTTCCAAAGAGGCATCCATGAAAAAGAAAACTATTCCTTCCAAACATGTGAGGGCTAAAAGCAATGCTTTCTCAAATCATACTTACATTTTATAATGGAATAAAATTTTTCTTGATTTACAGTATCTAATGTTGCAGGGAATTTTATTAGGCAAACGTTATATGAAGGCATGATAGTAATCTAATCTATTAATAGCCAATTCCTTTAGAATAGCTAACCTATTCGCGGAAATATGTGGGAGGTGTATCAGTTAAGAATATTAACAAAAAAATTTTTTTTGAAGTTCAAGATAAATTAAATCCGCAACTTAGTACGATATCAGTTGAACCATGAAAATGATATTGACTGCATCCAGGTGGATGCAATAGTCATGATATGAGGTGGGAGTTATATATGTGTATATTGGTTGTTTATATGAGGTGAGAGGGTAAGGGTCACTATTGGAAGTTATGTGTATATTGGTTGTTTATATGATATACACTTGCAGCATGAGCAAAGGCACAAGTTAAGAAAGTACTTGGATCACTGCTAACTAGCGATGAGAAGGTAACGTCCAGACAGTTTTATATGAAAATACATTATATTCGTCCTTTGATTACTGTATGGTACTTGCATTTATTTTTCATATGGAATTGGTATCTTGCGTAGATTCCAAATAGCATTGAAAAATACTGAAATTCTTCTTCAATGAGCATTTAACAGAGGCAGTCATAGTCTCGAAGAAAGCGACAATGTTAAACACATGGGATACATCTCGATATGGCATTGAAAAATTATTCCAATGCAACATGATTTATTCGGCTATGTTGTAAGTGAAGTACTCTGACAACGATGTATGATAATTCCTTTGAATGCGACTTATCAAACAATGAACAGGGAAGACAATACACACAGTTATCTCAAGATATCACTATGAGAGTAACAAGGGAATGCTTAAAGATCATAAAATAATCAAAATGACTGATTCCACGTTTTCAATTGTCTCCAGAGTAAATACAGTCGCTACTAGGATATCTAATATTACACTTCACCCATTGTACAAAGATTTGATGTGACAGACTCATGAAAATATTGAGTCCGCCTTCACTTAAAGGGTGTGTGATGAAAATATTGTATCACGTGCAGATCCATCCACGATATCTTTGAAACCACGTGGAGATTTGACCGGCTATGTCAATAGAAGGCATTGGAGCAACAAAAGTGTCGTCAAAGAGAAGCTACGTTATGAGCTGGGAGAAGCACTAGAAAAAAATTCAAAAACAAACATTTTTTTTTATCTCAACAGAAAAAACAGACAAGTCACATGATGCCATTGAGTTGGAGGAGTTTGTGATATATCAACGGTTGAACAAAAGAAATTTGAGCACCAAATGTAAAATGGAGATCCACGTGATACATCTGATGATGAAGTAGAAGTTATTTCGGCAAAGGAAGACATGAATAAGTTCAAAAATTGGAATATGAGCTCCACATATTCAAGGAATATAAGATGTTGGCGAAGGATTAGAGCGACTTCACTCTTTGCCAGTTTATGGTGCTTACTTTTTCCAGTTTGTGATGCTCAAGGAGCGGGTTCACTATAGTTAATAAGTTACTTTTTTCAGGGTGCATCGCAGGGACGGAGCTAGAAATTTTTATACGGGGGGGCTAATCTAAGAAAAACGTTTCGGGGGGGGGGGGGGAATTGTAATTATTTTTTTAGGGTAATTTTGGCAGGGTGCTGTGTATTAGGTTTTTTTTTACGTGCAAACTCTTCTTATTCAGATACAAGTGATTTATATATTTTCTCCATCGTTTGTAATCTGTTTTTGATAATGTGAGTTATGTGAGACCTCTACATATTCTCATCTTCTTATTATGAACTTCCACTTTATTGTATGTGCACTGTGAGTATATAAAACAGTACCCCTCAAACATCCCTATCTTATAATTTATCGAAGAGGAGAGGTAAGCACAAGGACATTGAAATCTATCGGCTAAGATTGAGTACGAAAAAGTGATATTGGTTTTACTTGGCGACAAAAGTTATTTTGGTAAAAACTCAAAAATTTAGCTTTCTTTTACAACTTCAACTCAAAACTTTTTATTCGATAAAAGTTTGTCTTGCAACTATCTGACTGGCTCCTGGTACTACGTTGACCTTTGGCCGAATCTAGCTAACTGTCGTGCACCTTTTGATTGAATTTCCATGAAGTAGTCGGGATACGATTTATTATGAAACTGATACGCTAACAACAATTAATGCTTTTCGGAGGTTATAATATTTCAGCAGTTAAGATGTGTGTTGTATTTTTTGTGTTGGTTTATGACCTGAGAATGAATGCTAAGATCAAGTCTTATTGGTGGATTGTCGTTTTACACCAAGCTCGAAGAACGCCAATTTAATTGATGCCCGACGTTATATTTTTTCTCAATGAAAGACTTACACTTCCATGATTTATCCTAAATGGTCTTCCACCATAAGGCTTACTCTAACATACAAGTATGGAGTAAAATAAGGCTTACTCTAATATACACAAGTATGGACCATGTATCTTTTCCCAGAACATTTACACAGAGAATTGATGGCCAATGAGGATTGGACCAATTTTCATGGTCAGTGTGAACATTCTTGGATGCAGGAAGATCTTGGTTTGATGTACGATATCGTCATGCATGAAAAACTTGCATCTTCGGTTATGGTTACATCATGGTGTATGGTAAATTGGAAATAAAGTGTTAAGAGTAGCAATCCTAATAGTGAATATATATATTTTGAAGAATTGGGACCAATTGTGGTGAATAATTTAACTTTGAAGAATTGAAACCAATTGTCGTGAATAATTTCAATTATTTATGATGGCTTATTGAGATAATATCTATATTTATATTATATAATTTCCTTAAACATTCAAATATATTTTTGTAACTAATACATGACTGAGTAGTGAATTATGGTGCTTCTTAATTCCTTGGAAATTATGCATTCAATATTAATGAGAATTTTATTAGCCGTCGGTAAAATCTAACATGTAAAGATGAAAGGTTGAGGTTTAGTTGTATAGATGAATTCGTTATTCTGAACTAAGGTACTTTATTACGCACTTCATTGTTCTTGACTTGACTTGATTTTTTATTTTGCTTCGTTTACACTAGATTAAGTTCTATCTTTTTGGGACCCCTCTTGCATTCTATATATAATGAATATTGATGAACAACACCTTTTCCGATTTCACAAACGTATGATATTAAGGTGCATTTAGTAAGGTACAATTAATAAGTTTTAAGATTGAATAAATTAAGGTGCAACTAATAAGATCTGATAAGGAATTCCTAGATAGAGTCATTGAAATCACGTACTCAAAAGTATAAAAAGTATGAGGAAATCCAAAACATCTGAAATAAGGGATTATCATAATATAAACCACTGAAATGTACTCAAGAACGAATCACACCTGATAGCAGTTATACAAAGTTATAAAGCAGGATTGTTCAAGATAATTTTTTATACATAAGTAGATGAAGTTTATTTTATTTTACAATATAATTAGATTATGTTCGTAAAAAATGTATTTTTTGTAAAATTGTTGAAACTCATGTTAGACTAATTCGTCATCAAAAATTGAATTTTTATATAAGTTTACCCAGTGGTTGGAAACCTTATGACCTCAAGGTGTGGCGCAATATTGTCCGTTATGATTTTACGATTATACTAAAGCTTTATTATTGCTCTTGAATACCCCATGCAACCATTGCAATGAGTTTTATTTTAACGTGGAAAATAATATTTGGTTATTCAAAATAACTAACATCAAATCATTTAAAAAAATTGAAATTATTTTAATTGTCATCCCATTTAAGAATATGTACTCTTTTTTTACGCACTATATAACACGACGATTCACCAGCATCAATATAACTTAACCGTAACATTGAATGCACCTTATGAATTAGATGTAGTCTAACCAAGTCTATAAAAATTTATCAATTTTAATAGACATCCACGCGCAACGACGGAATAAATAAAAATAGTGGTTAAAGGACTTATAAAATAAAAGGAATAGTATGAAGGATTTTGATTAGGGGTGTTCATGGTCGGTTTTGGTTCGGTTTCAAGACAAACCAAAACCGAAACCAATATTATTGGTTTCTAAAAATTGAAACCAAACCAATCCATTAACCATTGGTTAGGTTTCCAAATGGTTCCAGCCGGTTTCTGTTTTTCCCGTGGTTTTGGTTAACCAATAATTATGTCAAACCAAAAAAAAATTTACACTAATTTACATAAAAAAAATAGTATTGGTTTACAAAAATTTACAGACAAAAAATAAATAAAAAGAATATCAAGAGTAGTTAAAGCTTACTCTAAATCTAGAGATCAAAAGAAGATTTAACTAATGGCAGTGACATCTATAATGAAAATTTAATCAATGATTTTTTTTTATTAATATTCGGTTAACCATTGGTTAATGGTTCGGTTTCTCTATCATACCAAAACCAAACCATTAATCTCGGTTTTCATCTTTTCTAAACCAAAACCAACCATTAGTTAATGGTTCGGTTCGGTTTCCCCCTAATCGGTTTGGTTTGGTTCGGTTTCTCGGTTAACCAGTAACCATGAACACCCCTAATTTTGATAAGAAGTAGGAATATAATAAGCATATAAAATTTCGTCTTCTTTGAACTCATATTTACGTGTTGCATCATTCAACAAAAATCGAACATGAAGAAATGAGAAAGACAAACCAGAAAAAACAACAACAACCTAATCAATCCAAAAGCGTATTCATTGCCACTAAACATTATCTTGAAAGCTCTAATAACAAGGTAACATATTCTATAACAATAACAAACTTAAGATTAAATTTGGACATGAATAAATTATACCACACCCAATCATTAATGTCAGATACATTATGATTCATTCGACTTCACAAACATTAACAAATCCAATTTATCAATCATGTATATATGGGGTCATAATCTATTAAAACTCAAATTCATCTGATACTAATACTGGTATAAAATCTTTTCTAACTAAAACCCCTAATTGTAACATCTAGAAACACCTTGATAATTAGATACGGTCTATCAACTTCATCTATCGAGAGGAACCTCTCATCCAAAACGCATTCTGAAAGACATCCACATGCATCTCAAAACAGAACATATAGAAATAATCGTTCAGTGTGGCATTTTCCCATTTACTTTGATGGATGGTTTTAGGCATATAATCGATATTTCTATACAAATTCAATGGCCTTTACACGGTTTAGTCATCATCCAAATATCTTATGAGAAAGACTGCGAAGTCGAGTTGTTTAGAAATTAAAGATGATATATTACCATATTAATTAGCTTTTGATCGTACTAATCTCATAGTATTAAATAGATCTAAATATATTCGAATTTAAGAGAGATAAATCGACAAATGAAATCAAGGGAATGTGTCTGGTATAGTGGTCGCACACGTGCTCAGAATCTGAATTTCAAAAAAGTTCAAATCATATGTACGCTTTTTTATTTTTGGATGGTCCTGAAAATAAGTAACAAGAAACAAGTAAATATACTAAAATAAATAGACGGAGAAGCGACTTCAATCATAGAAAAACAAGTAACATAACATATATATAGATATCATAAAAATATGAGTTTATTCCCAGATAATGCATCTGAAGATGAAGTAGAAGAAATTGAGAAATATTATTACATATATGACCAAAGGGTAAAAGAAAGACAAGAACGTAGGATGCCAATACTCGAAGAACATCTACAACAAAAATACAGTGTAAACATAGATAAAAACAAGTACAAAAGTTATTTAATTTGATTATATTTTTTCGTTTTTTGTATTTCATTTTACTGTGAACATGTAATGACAAAGAAAATATAAAACTACTACCGAAGACAAAGGTATCAATCGGACCAAGGATAAATAATGGGTTTTAGAATATTATTTACTGCCTTTACATTTTGTTCTAACTGCGCAAACGTCGATTCGTTGTATATACCTAAAGTACATACACTAAAAGGAGAGGTTGAGCCGGAGCCGTAAGGATCAAAAAGGTAATGTCATGCTATGTTTTACGTTAAATTTTATGTTTTTTTTCATGTTGTTTTTTATCAGCATAAATTGTTGGTTTTGCAGATTACAATAGATATGAATATGCATCCATCTAGGCTTTTTATTTATTTTATTTTTTTGTTTGGGATTATTGATTTACTCTTTTATAAGGATTAAATTTTTTCGTCCATGGTTTTGTTAATGAGCATCTATAAATTTCTATACAGAATGATATTACTCAATGAGTTTTTTATTGGTTATTTGTTGTCATATCGTTTATGTCAAGTCGTTTAATACCTATATCAATTTTTTGAAGGGATATGATTTCTTATTAAAATTCAATTCAAAAGGAAGCCCTATCATATGCACTTCTAAGTATACAATATTATACCCTCTTACTTTAAAAAAATGACCTAATTCTTTCTTGAAGCATGAATACCAATCTTTGGGTGATAAGCAGAAACAATGTTCCATTATATTTTTCCTATCGGTATGTATTTCATGAAATACTTTTTTATTCCTATATTGCGGATGTATTTTAGGTGTTTAATGAGATAGTATTACATTATTTTTTCCTATAAGCATGTATTTTGTAAAATATAACGCATCATTAATGGTATTATAGTATGCGAAAATCATTGAGGGTCCATGTAATTTTGTCCTCTTTTAAACAATGATAGTTGCTTATAAATTAGTATATTGTTTAGATTCCAAATTGAGCAGGCTGATATACCAATTGCTTTTATTCAAACTGGAGCTTAAACATGTTGATATATTAGTGTGACGTAGTTGTAGTCCATGTACTCTATTACATGTACTTTTTATAGTCTCACCTTAGCGTAATCAGAATAGGCTCACAATCACATGATAAGTAAATCATATCTGTTTTGTGAAAAAGTCTGCCACACCGTATTTTCGATGTAAAGAGTCAACAATTCATTAATTTATGGAGTTGACCCAATTTGAGCACTTCTATTCTATATTATTCTTTAAGTGTACTGAAATATGTTTGGTAAAGGAAATTGTCACCTCATTTTATTCTCTCTCACCGTTATCACCATTACATTCTCAACTAAACTAATTTATAGTTGCCAACATGGATCCATCTGTTCTTTTGATTTCTCAATTTCGGTTTTCAATAGCGATAATTGTTCTTAAAAGTAACCACGGAAATAAAGTATTGGATTTGGATATACTAATGTATATCGTTACAAAGAAACAAAGTTTATACACTTAAGACTAAAATGAAAGGTTGACTTTGTCATTTTGTTTATTTATAAAAATTCTCAACTTGGGTGGGAATGTAAAGATTTAAAGTATTTGGATAAATGAACTGAGTTGTAGTCTTTTTTTTAATTTACTATTACAAAGAAATAAGTATATACACTCACGGAGAGGTTGAACCGGGGCCGTAAGGCCCCGGTGATACCTAGTTTTGGTAAACAAAATAAAGTTAAACAGATGAGAACACCAACCAAAAGTATATAGTTCAGATAATCTTCCTCGAACACTTTTCATAAAAAAGATTAGAATCTTTTCTAAGATTCCTACGAGTAAAACTAAAAGAAAAAGAAAAAAAGGAAAAAGCTCTTCTTCCAAGTTCCAAACCTGCACTGCACCCTTTTCTTGAGTACTTTACTTACTGGAGAGGGATGGCAGAAGAAGAAAGAGAAGGAGTAGGGCTGTCAACGGCACTTAACGTAACGGATATTGGCTCTGCCGCTACCGTTGCCATTAAAATTAGCGGTTAACCGATATGCGTTAAGTGCCGACGGAAATATGAAATTCAAAACCATTATCAAGTTACGTTGGACTTACCGGATAACGAATAATTTTCCGGTACCATCCGGTATGTCACAGACAAACACAAAACAAGTTTAAAACACAGAATAATTACACAGAATAATTACACAGAACAACTTCTAAATCCATGCCACACACAAAAAAATACAGATGTTCATGTTCTAAACCAAATTACATATAGAAGAAGATAACCCTAGTTTTTATAGAGAAGATATGATTTGTATAGAGAAGATGATGATTTTGCTCGAATTGGAAGACGAGGGTTGAGTTTTCTTCTCTCGTTTGTGTCGACTGAAGCTGAAGAAGTGATTCTCTCGAAGGATATTAACCTAGGTATATGAATTTACACGTGCTAGTCACACGTTAGCGGCTAACGGAAATAGCCCAGCCGGTACCGTTACGGTAGGATAAAAATAACCGCTACATTATCGGTTACGGATAACCGATTACCGATATAACGGAACTAAACCTAACGGAAACCGGATAATCGGATTCGGCTAACGGATAACGGATATCCATTGACAGGGCCTACATGGAGATTGGGAGTGTGGTGGTTGTGGAAACAGGAATTATGCGTTTAGGTCATTTTGTAATCGTTGTAAACAACCAAGACTTCTTGTTGATACTAAAACTCCTGCTGCTGATTCTAAATGGTTACCTCGTATTGGAGATTGGATCTGCACTGGTGACACTTCTTACTCATAGTTTTATTTTCAATTGTCTACATAATACTAGCTTTGTGTGCAAATAGATAGATGTACTACTTGTATAGTGACTTTTGGAATTAGGTTTCCTATTATTACTAGTACAAGATTGAAATCAAAACTATGTAAAATTAAAATTTTGTGGAATTTACTAATGATACAAGAAATCTTGAGTTAGGTTTTGCAAGCTTACTTAGAAGTTTTCTAGTTAGAGTCAGCTGTAGAAGTAGCTAATTTCTTGTAAGGAATAGTGTACAAGTAACTGTTGGTAACATGTTAATGAAAATGTAGACAGTTGCTGGATATCACTTCTTATTAAAATTTTATGATTACGACTTGCTTATAGTTTGATACAGTTTTCACATTTTGTATTTGTTTTATATGTAACCTTAAGTGAGGTAATTGTAGTCAATTGGGTTGAGTGGTGTGTGTGTTTTTGTGTGTTTTCTTTTTGGTTGGTGTGCGTATACTCTCGCTGGTTGCATCACTGGTTTGGTTTATGCGGGAATTGGACCAATAGGTTGCAGTAACAACAATTATGCGTCAAGAGAGAAGTGCAAAAATGTGGTCAATCAAAGGAGCTAGCAGCAATGCCGCAGATTGCAATGTCTGGAGCTTCACTGCCAACTTATGCGCATCAATTTGCTAGGGGTCAAGGAGAATTGGCAATGAAGATGAATTTCGGGCTAACAGGAAATTCTGCTCTCCAGCAGCCACTTCCCTGTAATCCTAATTGGTTACTTGGAGGTGTTGAGTCTGTTGACAAATATGGACTTCAACCAGCATCAGCTTGACCGTCTGTTGGTGGTAGTAATGCCGGGTTCTCACTTGTAAATACTACGAATCCGTTTATGGTTCCAAAAGGATGGCGGAGTGGTGATTGGGTTTGCGACTGTGGCTTTCACAACTACTCTTCTTGTGCTCAGGTAAGTTGGTGAAGTGTGATCGTACTATGAAATTGAAAGCTGTTTCTTAGTTCTTGAGCAAGTTATATGACTTTGAAGGCATTATTTGTGTACGTGGGTGTGTGATATGTTTGAACATGGCATATCCGTATGTGCAGTGTAAAAAATGCAATGCTTCTTTGCCTTCCAGTACACTCTCCAATGTGGCTAATACTGCAAATAGAGATTTCTCTCCATGTGAGTAGCATTTCAGTGTGGAGATCTCGATTCATGTACTTACTATTAGATTTTTACATTAGGCTACTAGTTGTGTCATGCCAGCCTTTTATCAGATGAAGCTAATAGTTGCTTGTTAATAAAGTAAATAGTTACATTCCTGCACGTACTAATTGATATTGGGATTACCTAATGAAATATAGGAGAATCAGGGCGGGGAAGGATCGACTCCTACAACCTTGTAATGTTTGGCCCCCCTATTTTGAAAATTTTAGTTTACGAAAAATCCGTGAGACACTTCTTCATCCTGATAATTGAATCAGAAGAATTAGATTCGAGGAAGGTTCTGTAATTTCATTAAGTTCATTGAGTTTGAAAGGATCTATCAAATTCAGATGCTTGTATACTTCCTTGTGGTTGAAAACAATACGATCTTGTTGTAGCTGATGATGGTTGCCATGTTTGCACGCTTGGTCTGCTGGTGCATATTAGTGCATATTGGTCTGATGTTTTTGTTGCATGTGGAGTCCCAGGAAATTCATATTTTCTTGTTTTCACTGTTTCAAGCTCATGGAATGAAAAGATTGGCTTCAGAGGAATTTGTTAATGACTGGATAATAAGAGGCTAAACGCGGGATACATGAACCATCTGGTAGGACTGTTGAATGAAAAATTCTTTTTGAGACCATATATTACAATTGAATTTTGACTATATTCCTTGAAGATTGTGTCATGAAACTAAGACAAGCAATCAACAGCAAGCATACCATAGATTTAAGCAGATGGGGGCCTTGGGGCAATCTGGCAATGATCAACAACGTGGGGGTTATCTCCCTTATCAAAGCGAAAGCATGGCGATGGTGTCAGGCATACAATTGCCAATGCAGTTGCAACAGCTTCCAATTGCGCCTACACTTTTAGGAAAAGGGTAAGAATGTGCTTCCTCTTTTCTCTGACAGTTCCCTTGCGATAAAATCCAATGATCGATAAACTTTGAAGATGATAGTAGATTGAGTAAAGAGATAAGAAGAGAGAATTTTGAGAATGAAATCTTCTTTCTTATGTCCATGAATCAAAAAAAAAAAAAAAATTAGGGAATTTTGAGAATGAGCTTCTTCTTCAAAAGAAAACAAACACTTAAAGCTTCTCCAGCTTCCATTTTTGATTTATTAATAAGAATAAGTCAGTGGTTGAAAACAATATATGGTCTTTCTAGTCAACATGTAAACAATGATTTTATCTTTGAAATGACATGAAATTTCAACGCGTTTTTTCATTAGAATATTTGTCTTTCTTCATCTCTTTTTTTTCTGTTTCCTTTGAATCCTTCCAATGTTTGAAGCTACAAAGGTTTCTTTTCAGATAACAAGAAGAACATGGGTGGTGTAATTTTGGGTTGGCTTTAGTTTTTGCAGCAGCTATGAACATATTGTCAAGTATTGAGAATAGTAATACAACAAAACCCAGGAGTTTTGCATATGGGAATTTTATATATTCAATTCATCTGCCTTCCACATTGGTTACAGTTAAATCGTTTATAGAGGCCGACTCTTGAAAACTTGGAAACGAATCTGATTGTGATTGTGAAGAAGTTCGTCTTTCCATAACGTAAGCAGGTTGTTTTGGGGAAGGAAGAGTTGCATTTTCACTAGTAAGCATGGAAAGTATTGCGGACATGCTTGGTCTATCTTTTGGAAATTCCTGAATACACAGCAATCCCACATGAATGCACCTAAGAATTTCCATCCGGGAAGTTGACGGACACAGTAACTTTGAATCGATAAGCAGTTCCGTCTTATTGTCAACCCACAATTCCCATGCCTTGAAACATTTCCAGAAAATAGAATTAGAAGAGTACGTAACAGGATTCTTGAATTTAACTTGAGAAGGTATATTGAAACTCTTACATACGCGGGAAGGCTAGCAAGTGTTTCCTGTTGGTGAAAGCTACTGCTCCGCTTTCCACTCACGACCTCTAGTAGCAATACCCCAAAACTAAAAACGTCGGATTTTGTAGAGAACTTCCCTTCCATTAGATACTCAGGGGGCATATAGCCACTGCAGTTCAGGTACTCGAGAACATATATCAATTTCTGACAAAGCCTGAAAATATATTAACAAAATCAATTGCTCGCGTAGTTAAGTGAGTAGAACTTACAATGTTCCGACAACCCTTCTTGTATTCGCTTGGTGTTCATTGCCCGCAAATATCCTTGCCATGCCAAAGTCTGAAATTTTCGGGTTCAAATCTTCGTCCAGTAAGATGTTACTAACTTTAAGATCTCTATGAATGACTTTCAATCTTGAATCTCTGTGAAGATAAAGAATTCCCCGACTTATCCCCTCAATAATTAGGAATCGCTTTCTCCAATCTAAAAGTTCGTGTTTGGTGGGATCTAATGGAGCAACCAAATGAGACAGTATAACATTACAAAAAAACAAAAAAATCATAAGAAATGATAGATAACATCATACCGAAGAGGAGGGCGTCCAAGCTTTTATTAGGCAAGTACTCGTATATCAACATCTTTTCTTCTTTTTCAATGCAACATCCTAAAAGTCTAACAAGATTCCTGTGTTGAACTTTCGAGATTACTAGAACTTCATTTTTAAACTCCTCTGAACCTTGTAATGATCCTTTTGAAAGCCGTTTCACTGCAATTTCTTGCCCATCCAATAACTTTCCCTGAAAATGAAAATATTTGTTTTTTATTTTATCTAGTTGAGTAAGGCTTGTAAATACTGTAAGAGAAAGCTTTACCTTGTAGACAACACCAAAACCACCTTTGCCAAGCCTATTATTATCTTCATTGAAATTATTCGTAGCAATCGCTAGCTCCTCAAATTTGTAAACTTTCAAATGGTCTGAATTGTCTCCAAACATGTTCTCAACTTGAGGTTCATCAATGATGCTTCCTGGGTTGAATTTATTTTCCACGTTCTTCTTATGTTTTCCTAATGAAAAAGTCACTGAGCTGCTCAGTTATATTTCCGCGAAGAAAATTTTAATATGCTAATATGCAGATATCATACCTCTCCGTTTTGCCAACCACTTCCAAAAGAAGAATGCACAGACAGTTATGGCAAATGTTGCGGCAAGGACTACAATTATGATAATTACCCTACCACTATGAATCTGAACTGGAGTCCTTTTCGGATTTTGCTCTGTGTTGTTCTTTGGACCAATTTCTACATAGTAAAAAAGTATAATACAGTATATATGAGCATGCAACAATTGAAACCCCATTTCTACAAAATTTTCACACAATGTAAACAAAGAGTGTGTACACGGCAGAAGATATAAGATAAAACATCATTTGATTCGTAGGCTAATTGCCAACTTACCGATCAGGTCTGAATGCGCTAAGCGAATGTAAAGATCTTCCCCACTTTGATTGAATTTTTGCATGTCGACTAAACTTTCGTTCCATGTCATGCACCCAACACCACTGTCGTACGAGTAAGCTATGCACGAACAATCTGCTAAACAGTCCCGGTTGCATTCCTTACTTTTATTGGTATATGACCAGATAGCAAAATCAGGCACTTTCATGGTTCCCAGCTTCATGAACCCATCATCACTATGAGAACTGTTGGAGCTATTTCGACAAGTTAATTGAGTTTTCCTCACACACCCACCAGACCAATTTCCGTTTCTCCATTCATCTTCAGACTTGGGTACAAACCCTATGAGACAGCTACATATTGGAGAATCTAATACGTTACAGCTACCGTTAGGGCCACAAATTGCATAAGTGTCGCACTTGTCATCTTGCGTGGACCAAGATCGTGACCATTCACTCTTTTCTTCATTCCAAATCTCTGCAAATAATTCCCCGCCATAACCCAAAACGTACCTTTGCTTCCTTGATTTGTCAAGATAATCAAAACTTATATATATGCTCTTATCTCGATTATCTTTCGTTAAATAGAATCCATCGTTATATACAGACTCCAACTTGGGCATGCCAATAAAGATCTTACTATTCCACGCACCGCTTCGCCAGAGTCGTTTAGACGCATTACTGGAGACGACCAACTGAGGAATATTGTCGACAAGATCGAGCCCAGCAGAGAATATCCCAACTGAAGGATCGGATTCGTCTTTCCACGACGTAAGCTCTTGTTTTGTGCCTGTTAAACTACTTCCACCGATCTTCATCAGTGGAAGAAATGTGTCTGTGGGGTTGTCAAAACTCTGCCATAAGACCCCCCTTGTGCTATTATCATCCACGAGTCGAAAAACAAGGTTACCGGTGTCTGATAGCTCAGCCACTGAACTGTCACGGGTGGCGAAATTTGAAACATTTGTAGTCCAAAGAATAGTCCCTCGTCCATCCGAGATTACGAGGTTTCCGTCATTAGCAATCCGAAGGGTACCAGATGAATCCTTTAATGGTCTGTCTCTGTTGGCTACCCAGACAATGTTTTTCACTGAAATCTTGTTATACCAAATTCCAACATAGCGATTTGTGGAATTAACGGGGCTGAAGAATCCTAGTTGAAAGATTTCGCCAGAAGAAGTTAAAGTTTGAGAGTCAGTGATGAATTGGGTTGGTGTCATAGTACTCTCTTTTGCCGAACAGTTTTGAAAGACCATCAACAGATACAATAAGGTGGTCAAAGAAGAGAAAGAAAATGGAACAAGACGGACATAAAGATAATAAGATCCATAGATCGAATTCATGTTCTAATAAATTGGTGCTTTATTGTTTGATGCATGAGAATATCTAATGTTGAGGAAGATAAAACCATCTCTACCATTTCATTCCATGGTGACATGTGAACCCGAGATGACGCCTTAAGCATTGACTTTGCTCAGTATTTAGTACTTACTGGTTCATAGGACGGATTCATATGATTTATGATTGGTAACAAAAACAAAAGTTAAATATTCATGGTTGGTTCTTAAGATACGACTTCTGATGTCAACATCCAGTTTCCACTCATTGTCAAGTAAGTTTACCATGATCGACCGGGTCTATGGTGGCAATGACTTAATGACCCTTACGGTTTCCGAGAATCGAGAAAATAGAGTTAACACTCTCAATTTTTGAGAAAAATAAAAATATTCCCTCCGTCGCAAATTAGATGAGCTAATTGCAGTTTGCACAATTTTTAAGGTAAGGAGGAAAGGGAGTATGTTTAAGTATTTTTAGTACAATTATATCCTTATGGATAATAACTAACAAAACTTAGAAATGATTTATCTCTTAAAAGATACCACGGTTTTTCGTAAACTTTATACCGTTGAAAATCATTTTAAAACAACTACGTAACGAATATAAACATGGCTATCAAATTACACATATTTCTTTTGGTAACAATAATCAATTAAAAGGGTAATTTTAGAAATACCCCTTAATTAGTGAAATAGCTCATCTATTATGGGACAAAATTTAAAACCAACTAGCTCATCTAATTTGGTACGGAGGGAGTAAATGTTAAGACGCTACTCTCAGGACTCTGTCGAATCTACAACTATTCTTTGGGTCAAACTAGAAAGACATCAAAAATATGTTTTTTTTTAATTCAAAATTGTAATTTACTGATACGTAAGAGGAGTTACATATGCATCCCTAATAACCCGTTCTTGTATGTGTGTCAGGAGGGAAAATATGAGAATATTGATAATCAGCCTTCATATGTCTAGCTTTTTTAGCTATTTTTTTCAGACATTCCATTTGAACCTCTCCTAACTGATACACACTTCCAATTACTAATCCTATTCAAAAGAAATTTAATATCTAGAACTAAAGACTGGTTCATCTAGTGAACATAGAAATTGGAATCATTAATTGACTTAACTAAAGCTTCATTATCATATTCAAATATGATATTGTTGAGAATTTTTGTTGTTGCCCAGATTGCAGCTGATTTCATTGCTCTGCATTTAAGCTCCTTAACTTCAATCCCTTCCTTCATTCCTCCATTGAAATAGTTTCCTTGGACAACAATGCAGGTACCTACAAAATCCCTCACAATTAGTCATGTACCACCTTGTAATGTCTCATTCACAAAGGAAGCATCAAAATTAATTTTTAAAAAACCATTATCGGGAGGTTTCCATCTCAGTTTCTGCAAAGAACCATTAATATTAATAGAATGATCATAACTAATATGAATGAGTTTATTAATGCCTTCCAGTGATACTAGTCTATTAGGATTAAGATTCTGAAACACTTTTGAGCATCTATCCTTCCAAATGAACCAAACTGAAGCCATAAGAAGCTTATTTAACTCATGTGTAGAGATACTTGAGCCAAAAGTCAAATTGTTATCAGATGAGAACCAAGAAATAACCCAGTTTCTAAAAGAGCCATGTTGAGCGATAATGTTTCCTATATTAAGGCCAACCAAATAGATTTAGCATAAGGGAAGTTAATGAAAAGGTGATCAATATACTCAATAGGAAGATTACATAAACGACAATGCACTTCAATCCCATTTTTATATCTAGAGAGCTTATCCCTTGTTGGAACTATATCCTTAATGCATTTCCAGACTAACAATTTAACTGTATAAGGCAATTGAACTTCCCATAAAGCTTTCCAAACCTGTTGAAGAGCAGAGTAAGCACCTACAATATTGTTAGACCTCCTAGTTAGTACATTGTATACACTTTTAACTGAGAATAGACCTTTCCTAACAGGTAACAAAATAAGAGTATCATTTCCAATAGCAAGCACATCCATATCTAGAATTCTTTTTGCAGAGTCAGGTTCAAATAAATATGTATGAGATGTACATTCCAGTTTCTAGTTCCATTATAAAAAAGTTCAGAAACATATGTGTAAGAAACATTATTAACTAGATTTTCATCAGGAGTAAGAGGATGATCTAATCATATGACCCAGCAATCAAGAAAAATATTAACTTTAGTTCTACACCCAATAGATCAGAAACTATTATTCTTAATGATCTCAATGCATCTATAAATTCCTCTCCATATCCAAAAGCAATTCTCATTGAGTTTCTGCAGATGGAGGATACTACAGTTACTAAAGTACATTGCACTCAAAATATGAACCCACAACTCATCATGTTCATTACTGATAATGTTATTAATCATCGTACAGATTAACTCATCCAAAAGTTGTTGATACAAATTTGATTTCAGGATTCAAAATATCTCAAAAGTATACTGTCATTAATCATCTTCAATTTGCAGATGATTTAATTGTTTTCCTAGAAAACACAGAGACCCAGGTAAACAATTTAAAGCTTATTCTATTTTCTTTTGAAACTATCTCTGGTCTTAAAGTTAACTTCAGGAAAAACTTTATTGCTGGTTTTGGAGATAGTCATAATGTTGTGGGTTGTGCTGCTAATTTTGGGTTTGCTGCTATCACTTTTCTTATCAATTATCTAGGTATACCTTTGGGTAGTAAATCCAAATGTAAATTTGTTTGGGATAATGTGATTCAAAAATTTCAGCAAAAATTGTTTCTTGGAAGAGGTCTTACTTATCTAAAGGTGGTAGGTTAATTATGATTTAGAGTGTTCTCTTTATTCTCCCCATCTATTACCTCACTATGTTTCAAATACCTGTTTCGGTTGTTAAGGACCCGGAGAATGACTGCATTTATATTAATGGTCTGGTTCTTAAGAAACATGTATGTTTTTTATGGGATTGGTCCTTCTGTGGAGCTGGTGAAGCATAAAAATAGTCTTGCCGAGCCTAGGGCGCTATGTTTTGGTGTGGGCCAAAGGCATAGCGGCCCAGGTATGTAACTGCGACACGTGTTGGCATGTGCCAATGGCACGTGCGGCCATGTTTGTTGAATGTCATGTGCCAATGGCACGTGCGGCCATGTTGATAATGTGTTTCATGATCAAAAAAAATTTAATGGAAGAGGTCTTACTTATCTAAAGGTGGTAGGTTAATTATGATTTAAGTTCTCTTTTATTCTACCCATCTATTAACTAATGTATTTGAAAAAATCAAAGTGTTACACCTAAGTTAAATGCTCTTAGTTAATGTGTTTTAGGTTACCCTGGGAGCTTAATTTGCTTTTGGATTTGGTCTGTATAAATCTAAATTAAATTTATTTGGGAAACATGTAAATGTTAATTTTTTATGGGATTGGTCCTTCTGTGGAGCTGGTGAAGCATAAAATTCTACATCTATCTCTTGAGTGTAGTATAAGAATGAAAGGTAAAATGTGGAATGACCTTTATAACTTAATGCTCTTAAAATTCTTTGGGATGGAATGCTAACCAGTTGAATGGATTAGGGTGGTGGAATACTTTTTTGAATTACCAACTCCAGGTGGTGTGCTCATTTGTTGTGATGGGGCTTCTCGGGGTAATCCAGGAATCTCTGTGTATGGATTTATTAGTCGAACTGATAATGGAGAAGTCTTATATCCTGAAACTGATGGAATTGGTGTTGCTTCAAATTTTATTGCTGAAGTGATTTCCATGTATAAGGCATTGGAATGGGCTGTAGAGAAAGGCTGGGTAAGAATTTTGGTGTAATCTGATTCGAAAGCCGATATTAATGTTTTTTATTCAGGATTTATGCCTTGGATTGTTCTTGCTCGTTGGTACAGACTGAAGAATCTCATACAAGTTCTGCAATTCAGACATGGGTTTAGAGAGATTAATTTCTCTTCAGACACCTTAGCTAAAAAAGGATGTATGCTTGCAAATGGACAGGTTCACAGATTTACTGGTAGACCTCCTTTTCTCTCAAGGCTGGAGTGGCCGTATGAAAGCTATTTTATATTTTGTTAAGCATATTTTGTAGCATTGTTGCTATCTTGTAATAACTCAGTTGTAATTTGGTGATTTTTAAATTGGTAATAAAATTATTATGATTTACCAAAAAAAAAAGTTGTACTTGGAGAAAATTATGAGACATTTTCTTTAGGGATCTTCTAATTCTGTTAAAAAAAAGAAGTTGGGTAGATTGGTCTACATTGGCTCTGTCAAAGAAAAGAGGTGGAGTTGGCATTAAAAGGCTTAAGCTTGTTAATTTCGATCTTCATTCAAAATGGATCTGGAGATATGGTTCTGAGAAATATGCTTTATGGAGAAATATTGTAATCAAAAGTTTGGAGGTAATATAAATTCTTTCTATCATGTACATTCTAGTAAGCCTATTGCTAATAGCTTATGGGCAGGCTTCTTGAAATCAAAATACTTGGTGGTCAGAAATTCAAATCCGAATATTAGAAGTGGTGGTATAATAAATTTATAGGAACTTAAAACACTTTGATGTTGTGGAGATGCATGAGATTAGTGATTATTAATTGCTCATACAAATCTACTAGATGTGGAACGCGACTATTCTCTCTTAAACTCACTGTTTTATTGATGATCTTGCTCAAGATACAAACTGACGACATCTTGCCTATTTATAGGCAGTACATACAGACCATAGAGCTATCTAACTTTCTCCAGAAACCTCATTACAAGACCAAACAAATTTTTCTAGATTTTTCTTTTCTTACCAAACATCTATAACTTTGACTGGCATTAGACAATCCTAGATCTTTCTGGATATTTCTTTTCTTATCATCAACTCATCCAGTTCACATTACAACCACCTCAACTAATTACTCTACAAAATTTATTGTCTCTAGATTTTCGTAACTCATTTTTATTAATTACAAATTACCATAACCCAACATGATAACATTCTTTTTTTGAAAGATGTGTGGGTTGGCAATACTTCTTTGCAAATTTTATTTCCTAGTTCTTTTATGATAATCAAGAAGTAAAAATGCTATTGTTGTAGACGTAGGTAATTCAGATGCATGGAACCGAAACTTCACTAGGAATGTTAATGAGATTGAACTTGGCTCTACCATTCAGCTGCTCGATCTTATTGATGTACCTAGTGATCATATTTCTGATGGTGCTGATGAAAGGTCATGGCTTAATGGTAAGTATTTTACTGTTGCTGGTGCTTATGAATCTTTTGACAGTGAAGGTTTTCTTGATTTTCATCTGTTGGAAAGTCTAATTTGTAATTTGGTTTTTCTGATAAGTGTGAATGATATTTGGTCTTGATGTAAGAATAGTCTAGAGTTAACTAGAGTCGGCTAAGTCCAGAGATTTTTGTATACAAAAATAAATGGATAAGTGTGATGTATTCTAGAGTACTCTAGGGCTGTGGTGTTAGTCAGAAACGGTTGTAATCAATGACTGACAAAAGAAAACTTTATAGAAAACTAGAGTGTGTAATTTTAGCCTATAAATAGGCATTTCTATCATCAGTTAAAACCTGAGCAAGAACATCAATAAAACAACAAGTTTAAGAGAGAAAATAATCTTGCTCCACTGCTGCTAAACTAATACTACTCTACAGCTACAAGTATGAGAGATTCAAACATCAAATATCAAAAAATCTAACATGGTATTAGAGCTTGTTCTCGATCCATATAGGGGTCAAATCTTCCTAGATGAAAAGAAAAGAATAAAAAAATGGAGGCTTAGAAGATCAAAGAAGAAGATATGAAGTTTCAGCAGATCAAAAATGCAAGGTGCGACTTAAGTTTCTTATCCCCTACTATCAAGATATCACCCCAAGTCTAAGAGTAAGATAAAAACAAGATGAAGAGTTTCTATAGAAGTTCTAAAGGTTAGAAAAAAGAATGAAAAGAAGAAGAACAATTTGCTCGTGGATTGTCTATATGAAGTTACAGAAGTTTTGTTAAATAAAAACGTCTCCATGAAGAAAAAAGAAAACAAGAAAAAATGGTCACTTCCTAATAAGTGATCAAAAACAAAAAATTGATGGTAAGAGCAATTTAATTGCTTCCTCAAAATATACAAGAAATTGAGGGTAAGAGCAATTTAATTGCTTCTTTAAAAATAGAAAATAAAACATAGCAGGAGTGCCATGTTGTCACGTGATTCTAACTTATACTCGTGACAAGAAGAAGAAAAAAATTGTTGGGTAAAGGTGAAACCTCTGAACCAACTAAGTGGTCAAGTTTCATAAAAACCCGACGTGAAAAACCAGCCAAAGGGAGCCTCTGAATCGACGATGATACAACTTCAAGGAAAATATGGTGTGAAAAAGCGGGTGCCTAACAACCACACCCAATATTTCGCTTAGCAATCTGTATGGACTAACTCCAATATACTTTCAAGAGAATCAACTAGATAGTCAGACTCAATCTTGAGAAAAGTATATCAAAGAGTTATATCTCTGTCTCACAATGTAATCAGCAAATCAAACAGATAGAAATCCCCGAGCCTGATTATTATGTGAAACAACTTGAACGGTACCAAAGACCAATGTTCAAGTGTCAATCAATATAATCAACAACCAAATGTTAGATTCACAATTGATTGAACTTACACACAACCTGTAATATCAATTATATAAATAAATATAATGCGAAAAAGAAATAACACATACACCAGAAGTTTTGTTAACGAGGAAACCGAAAATGCAGAAAATCCTCGGGACCTAGTCCAGATTTGAACACCACACTGTATTAAGCCGCTACAGACACTATCCTACTCCAAGTTAACTTCGGACTGCAATGTAGTTGAGCCCTAACCAATCTCACATTGATCAAGGTAAAGTTGCGCTCCTTACGTCTCTGAATCCCAGCATGACTCTACGCACTTGATTCCCTTAGCTGATCTCACCCACAACTAAGAGTTGCTATGACCCAAAGTCGAAGACTTGATAAACCAATCTGTCTCACACAGAAAAGTTTATTGAATAGATAAATTTGTCTCCCACAGATAAACCTACGAGTTTTGTTCCGTCTTTTGATAAATCAAGGTGAACATGAACCAATTGATATACCGGACTTATATTCCCAAAGAACAACCTAGAAAAATAAATCACCTCACAATAATCTTAATCGTATGGTAGCGAAACAAGATATTGTGGAATCACAAACGATGATACGAAGATGTTTGTGACTACTTTTTATCTTGCCTATCGGAGATTAAATCTCGAGCCAATATTAGAGAAGATAACACTCAAGCACGATATAAAATAGCAAGATCAAAACACGCAACTACAGATAAAATAGTTGGGTCTGGCTTCACAATCCCAATGAAGTCTTCAAGTCGTTAACCTATATGGTTTTGGAAAAACCTAAGTTTAAAGGAGAATCGACTCTAGTCGCAACTAATATCACACAGAAGGTGTGGGGATTAGGTTTCCCAGTTGCTAGAGTTCTCCCTTATATAATATTCAAATCAGGGTTTGCAATCAATGTTACCTTGGTAACAAAGCATTCAATATTCACCGTTAAATGAAAACCCAATTAAACTCAAGCTAATATCTTTCTACCGTTAGATCGAACTTAGCTTGTTACACACAAATGAAAAGTGACTTCATTTGGATATAAGTAACCGTACCTAAATGTGTGCACCTTTGTTGGCTCAACAATAGTTAAACGAAGTTAGCCATATGAACACTTTCACATCAACCATATTAATCTTAACCATAACTAGTTCAAATGACTCAAATGAACCTAGTTCTAGAGTTGTTCAATTGTTTATATTCTTATAGAGGTATATAAGACACAATTGAAGCAAAATCGATTTTGATTCACTCGAATCAAGTCATGAACATTATAGCCACGGTTTGAAAAAGATTGCATTCCTTAATATATAAATGTATTAGTTCATGAACAAACCGATTTTAGAACATAACCCACTCAAGTATGCAAACATGTACGCATACCATAGTGGCCGGACTAAGTTTGGATTCGCCAGTACGCGAACTTGTACGCATACCAAAAACTCAGTAAAGTCCCGGAACTTGAACCTCACGCCAGTACGCGTACCCGTATGCGTACTGAGTTCCCGGACCTTGACTAAACCAAACAGTACGCATACGGGTATTCATACCATGGTTCCCGAACTTGGATTACACATATGCAAGTACGCATACTATGCTTATATCCAATTGTTCTAAACTCTCAATTCAACTATTGAAACATTCTCGAAAGACGACAATAGCTGTCTCACACAAATTATTAGCTTCAAAGAAATTTTCAAGTGATTGAATGATCAATGCGAAACATTCCGAGTCTACATCAAATGATTGCCTCACACAAATCATGTAAGATGTTACCAGGCGATTTTCACATGATCATCTTTTTGACTTTCGCCAAGAATATAAGTTGAACTTGGTTAAAACAAAAGCTTACCAACACATATTTCTTAAAATATGTAAGCGAGTTAAACTCATCTCGAAATATCAAATGTGTATAATTGAAGTCTATATAGCTATACGACTTTTGTCTCAAATAAGAGATAGAGTAGATATACTTTTGAGTGATAGATGAGTTCAAGTCTCCACATACCTTTTGTTGATGAAGTTCCACAAGCTCCCCTTGGTAGTTTTTCGTTTTCAATCGATGAACGTCGTGAAGTCTAATCCTCAACTACACTTTCTATCCTAATCCGAGACTTAGCTAGAAGTAGACTAGAAATCAAGACTTATAGTTTTGGCAACTAAACTTGACAACAAGCTTGAGATAGCAACGCTTGCGAGTTCGGCCGAGCAGTGATCTAACAATCTCCCCCTTTGTCAATTATAGTGACAAAACTATCAATACATATGGAATACAAAATAAATAAACTTTGTAGCTCTCATTCCAAATGCTTGATTTTCTTGGTTCTTCAACATTACTCGAAATCTTCATCACTTTTGAGTACTCCAGTGATTCTGTATGTGTTCAACTCAGCATCGTAGTTATTGAAGATCCGTAGCCATAACAATGAGAAAACAGTATCTCTCAATCATTGTTATACAATGTCATAGTATTATTACACAACATCAAAGTCCAATTGTATCACAACTTTGACAACAATACTATGGTGATATGTATCACTCCCCCTTAGTCAATAATTCATCTCACATGAAAACCACTCCCCCTTACATAATGATCCGTAAACCATATGTAATTGTAGTGTGACTACACATTAATTCTCCCGCTTTTTGTCAATAAAATTGGCAAAGGTACGAAAACTAGTGGGCCTAATGAAATTTCCATAGAGATACTTCATGACCAAAAGAGAACATATCAACTTTGTTTAGATGCAGTCATATAGCCGAAACTAAATGCATTCATCAAGGAGTTAATAAATATACAAGAAAACTCCTATAATATTCCACAACAGCACTCCCCCACAAAGATTTGGCAATTAAGAACTCTCCCCCATAAAATGTCATTCCCGAAAGAACAACAAGAGCGACATTACTTTCACAAGAAAATAAGGATTTCTCTGGACATTAACAAATCACATGAAACATGAATTTGTAGCCAAAATACTCAATTAAATTAATCACAAGAGAACCCGTGATTAATTTTATCGAAAATGCTCCATAAGAGAACTTACGGATCCGCACAGTACTTACATTAAGATGTGGATCAGGGAAAGATCAATACTGCGGAATATTCAGAGATTCATTCTATTTTTCATCAATATTTGCATAGAGACATGTAATAGACTTAATCTTTGTAAACAAAAGTTCATCCTATCTTCCATCAATATTTGCATAATGACATAATAGGCTTAACTTTTGTTTTCAAAAATTCATTTAATCTTTTATCAATATTTGCATAATGACATATGAAGGACTTAACTTTTGACATAAATGGGACAATCATAGTTCACGGACGCACACACATATGCCATAACATGTTGTAATATATAAAACCATAAAGATTAATACTGCAAAATCATCTTCCAAATAAACTTTAGAATTTAAATAAATAAATCTAAAAACATTGGAAGATGAAAATCGTTGGAAATAGCTATGTGTACTCACAATAATGGCTATTACAAACCCTATTTATCCTTCTTAAAACACAAGAATAAATTCTCATAAGAAGTTTCCTAGACATTAAGACAAACTCATAATGCACATATAAGATGATTTATCCTTAGAGGGTAGAATCAATCTTTTTCGCACGGATTTACACCAAGAATAGATACCGAAGGCGTATAAAAATATTTTCTTAACAAAGAATAACTTACATAGTCATTAATGACCATGCACCATTGATCACATAAGATGATTGTGAACATTCAAGAATTCCATAGCAATGCGTACTACTGCCCATTCTTGAACTTCCTTCTTTGTAATTCATCAACAACATTCTTCTAAAAGCTACAAATTAGCTTATAAGAGTAGTACTCCAAGAATCCAAGTGCCCAAGTCCATGAAAAGTGGAACAAGTGCGACGAAACGGAGCAAAACACTCAAAAATAAGAGACAGGACAAAGACCATTCTTAACTCATATAAATTTAAGAATTCTTATCTCCATTTTGAATAGAATTAAAAAAGGAAGATAATGCAAAAAGAATGAGGTCATTCCGAGTTCGGACGAAGAAGACAAGGCCAAAACAAGTTTACTGAATATCGACGTCTACAGGCAAGTATGCATACGGGTATGCAAACGGATTTTCAGTAAGGGTTTTTAAGCTAAGGCCCGACCCATGGGTAACCCATAATATGAGTCCCTTAATTAAAAGAAGTTTAAATCTAGGCCCCGAGTTATTAAAAGACGTACATGCCCTTTTATATATTGTCAAGCCCCAAATTAAATAAATTTTAAATTTAAGCCCAAAATTATTAAATCTAGGCCCAAAATTATTAAATGGGAATTGAATAAATGCCCCTTGTTTTGACGGGCTTCACAAATACCCTTGCACACAATATATATACCCCTCCCCATATAAAGGCATGTTTGGACCCATAAACGTTTCTGTATTCTTTCCAAATTTACCCTTCCATTTTTATTCTTTGTTCTTATACTCCTCAATTTAACATTTAGAGAAAACCGAAACCCTCCGCTACCATCTCTATCACCACCACCACCATCTGCGTCGCCACCAGCACCACCAACAGAAGAGATCTGTGAGAAGCGATTTTCGATTGAGAGAGAGAAATATGGAGATCTTCGATCGTTTGAAATAAAGCATCACCAACAAAAGCAGTTCATCTTCTTCTTCTCCTATTGTTGGTGATTTCAATATCAGCTAAAGATTTAGGCGATCGAGAGGTGTGATTTTAGGTTTCGATCTCTGGTAATTTCAAGCTAAATAGAAAATCAAACCAAAACAAATTCCAGAGAGAGAGCGATGGATCAGGTTTGTACCAACACCCCTAGAAATCTCTATTTAATTTCAGTCTTAGATGTATTCTTATGATGTACCTGAGTTAGTAATTGAACAGCCGTAATACAGGAATTTACTAAAGTTGAAAATTATTGGATTTCAATAATAGGGATTTACTAAAGTTGAAAATTATTGGCTGCTCAAGAGGGGAATATAGAGATTTTAGTAATTTAGACCGGAAGATGTTAAAACAGGTTGTCGAGAATCCCAATCAGGTATCGGACGATTGTGTCAACAAGCTCATTTTTAATGGATGTAGTTTGTTGCAATATCTTTTTGATAGTAACTTACATTTTATTTGCAGGAAAAAGTAACACAACAAGGTGTTTTTCAATTTCTACATAGAGATTCAATGGTGTCTTTTGGTCTGTTAAGGTGTAAGACTAAGACTCATTATGTATCGTTGTGTGCATTAATATAATGAATCTTTTTGGTTTGATTAATTAACAACTCATTTTGATTTTATTTATCTAATGGAAATGTTCATTGTAATTTAACCAAGAATACCGGTGTAATTAACTAGTCATCATCCCTCTTTAGTGTTTACAAATGAATCTTTGATTTGGTATATGACCATTGTCCTTTTTGAGAGCCCCATTTCAGGTAGTTGTTTCAATTTTCATCTTAGTTTGATGTATTCAATTTTCATCTTAGTAAATTAATGTAATATTGACTTGTGTTGTTTTTGAAAGAAGAGACAGTGGTGGTGTTTGTGTAGGATTGCAGGTGCAGTAGTAGCTCCAGTAATTAACTACTACTGCTGGTCTTTTTTTTATTTAAATTTATCCCACGTAAGTATACAATGAATTGCACTTACTGGATCATTGGATAAATAGAGTTGCATATTACAAGAACCAGTAGTGTAATGGTATCCCAAAATTACTTCATATTCTGATCGTTTGGCATGCAATTTACTACTTGTCTTTAACAATTATTCATTTATTTATGTAATGCATATAACCACTAGCGCACTATTTGTATTCATTGCCATGTTGCTGGAGAAGTGGGTTTTCATCCGATCAAATAAGTAAGCTTTTGATTCGGATACTATATAAATCTTCTTTTCACGGTTATGTCCAGTTCTTAATAATACTACACTTAGGTTCAAATTCGGCATTTTACCGAAGAATAGTTCTTAACTAGATTATTTACAATTCTTTTATTGATTGGCTGAACTAAGTAGAACTTGTGGTGTAATGGTAACACACCTGGCTCCACGTCAGAAGATGTGTGTTCGAATCACGTCAGGTTCACTAATTTTAGTGCATCAATTTTATGGATCAACTTTGATTGTTGACGCCAGATTTTGGGATCAACTTTGGTTGTTGACCCGTTTACTGGGATCAACTTCCATTGTTGATCCCAGTGAATTGGACCAACATCCATTGTTGACCCAAAAAAGTTGGAGTATTTTTTCACTTATTGTGTCAACAAAGGAAATCCATCAACTTTGGTTGTTGACGCCGGATTTTGGGATCAACTTTGGTTGTTGACACCGGATTTTGGGATCAACTTCGGTTGTTGACGCCATATTACCTTTTCATGATCTTTTTTTTATTTTTGTTTTAGGGATCAACTTCAGTTGTTGACACCAGATTCTGGGATCAACTTTGGTTGTTGACATTATATAATTTTTTTTCTTTCTTATTTTCTGATTTTTGTTTTTGGGATCAACTTAGATTGTTGACGCCACTGGCAGCGGTGGTAGTGGTGGCGGGTGGTGGTGCACTGGTGGTGGTTGTGGCGGGCGGTGGTGTAATGGTGGTGGTGGCGGGTGGTGGGTGGGGTGGTGGTGGCGGTGGTGTAATGGTGGTGGTGGACTGGTGGTGGTGGCGGGTGGTGATGGTTGTGACGGGCGGTGGTGGCGGTGGTGGGGTACTAGTGGTGGTGGCGGTTGGTAAGTGGTGGTAGAATGATAGTTGAATGTTGGTGGTGGTGGTGGGATATTTGGTGGTGCTAGTGGTAGTGGTGGCGGTGAAATGGTAGATACAAATTTTTGTTGTATTTTGAAATAAAGAAATATATTACATGAGTGAGGGTATTAAGGTAATCTAATTTTTAATGGATAATGTTTTTAAATGATATGGGTATATTTATTTTTATATAAGGGTATATTTGTTGGGTGTCAAAACTAAGGGTATTTAATAAATTTACCCTATTATTAAAGTATAGTGTGAATGTGTAAACAAAAGTTACACATGCATATGGCATGTGTATCCAGAAGTTACACATCCTTATGACATGTGAAATGCAAAGTTACACATCAAAAAAATAGACATAAAAAGAACGCATACAAAAAATACATGTATTACTTTAATATTCATTTATAATAATTTCTTAGCATGGGTAACTAGAAGTTACACACGCATCTATATAGTGTAATTGAGAGTTACATATGCATCTATCTAGTGTAATTGAGAGTTACACATGCATCTGACTTGTGTATTCAACGTCAACTCCAATTCCAGCAAGACCAATACCACAAATAAGAAATTAGCTTTTATGAATTTATCGGAAACCTGAAATATAACAACAAACAAACATGAACCAGTGTCAAAAGAAAAATACAAAAGAATATTGTTCATTATTTAGGAGAACAACAAAAAATAGTCCATGAGAGTGCTTAATGTTGATAACAGTTACAATGCACAGACATATGAACCGATGCCAAAACAATAATGCAAACAAATATTATTTAGTATTTAAGAGAACAACAAAAATAAAAGAGAAGAAAAATTGAAGATGCATCTGGCTAGTGTAACTAGCAGTTATACATGAAATGACATGTGGAAAAGCTGAAATATACATGAAATGACTAGCATAACCTGAAATATAACTAGCAGTTACACATGAACATACTATTGTAACTCTTAATTAGTGTCGAATCTGAAAAAGAACAATAAAAATATGTACTGAAACACTACATAAACATTATTTCATGGGACTGTGTCACCTTGAAAAAAAAATCCGATGCGAGCTTCTTAAACAACGAAATGTAACTGAATCCTCCAAGTAAAGCAAGGTGGGAAATTTTAACATGATAAGAAACAAGAAAAGTAAATAACAAAAAGCAAAAAGGTAAGAAAGATGGGTTGCCTCCCATTAAGCGCTGTTTTAAAGTCGATGCCCGACTTGGCTCTTGCAAGATTCATTCCCATATAAAAATCTGAAAATTTGAGGATCCACTCCATAATACCGTTTTGCAAACAATAACTCCATACAAATATTAGCACAAGAAAATAATAGTGAAATTATCGCCGATGTAACTCTTATTCTCGTCCATACCGGAAGTGTATAAAGAACATAGAATTCGAACATGTATTCCTCTTGGCAAAAGAGTGTTAGCATCAAGTGTTTCCAATGGTGGATATTTAGAAACAAAATCATCCAAAATACTTCGGCATACATTCAAACCAATAAGAGGTAAAGGAGAAGAATCAATAGGCAAAGGGTTAGACAAACCTTTCACAAATTCTTGTATTATAGAATCCTCTTCATCCTTAAAAAATTCAAGTGAATTACTTACCTTCTTGTATAAATCAAAGTCTCAAGATCATTAAAATCATTCGCAAGTTCATTCTTCCACAAAAATCAATGAATGTGGTTTCATCCGCTATAATCATCTCTTCAACATTCTCATCATCGGAATCGCCATTCTTCCTCATAAGTATAAATTGTAAGACTCGGGTGTTACACATATAATAATAGGTAAGTCACACCCAATCCTCCCTCCTTTGAATAGGTGAAGGATCGTTATTATGATCCGGAGTTGGAATAACTTCTCATTGTTGCAATCATACACTTCCACTCCACAAGAAATTTTTTCCAAGCAATAAATGCATCTTCCTCAAGCTCTTCCTTTGAATAGTGATTGATCATTATTAAGATCAGAAAAACTAGCGTCATCAAAAGTCTCCAAAGGTTTGTTAATTTGTTCGTATAACCATAATGTTGAGGTTGAAAACCGTATTGATTGTTGTAATATGCTTGTTCTGTCCACCATACATGGAAACCGATACCTAAAATAAGATTCAAAACCAAGTTAGATACGGAATAGAATCCAACAAAGCAAAAATAAAGCAAAAAGAAAATAAAAACAACTAAAACATCCACGCTCCCGCAATGCAAATTTGATGCGTGTCGTAACCACAACAAATTAATTAATACTTACTACCTAATTAACTAGTAATATAGTAGTCAAGGTCGATCCCACGAGGAGCACGAGATTCTAGTTGTAAAAATTGTCACGAAAGGTGTAAAAAGCAAAAGAAAATAAACAAAACAATTAAAAGATAAAGTTGAAAGCAATAAGAGAAGATCAAGGAATCCTTCTTCGTTAGAAACAATGAATGTTAACTTGTTATTAGTCACAGATTATCACCAACCAGTAGGATAGCAGGTCCGCTTAGCTAGCCCCAAAATCCCTAATTTCAATGGGAACAGGTCCGCTTAGTTATCGATCTCTATTCAAAAGAATCACCTTGATACAAGATGTAAATGCATTAAGATTTATGAATTTATGCATTCTAAATAATCTAATCAATCAATCATGAATGTCTTTAAGATCACTCCTATTAGTAAAAACAAACGATAATCATGTGAAAACCTCAAGATAGAATTAAAAAAACAAAACTCAAATCATATTAAGAACTAGGAATTCATCTCAATCAATAAAATTAACTACTCATGTTAAAAAGTTCTCAAAGAATAAGAAAAGAAAAGTAAGTTGTGTGTAGAGATATGTGTGTAAGATAGATATGTAGAGAGAGATGTAGAAAACTTCTCTATTTATAGGCTTCATTATTCTCCAAATCTTCTAAGGATTAGAATCCTTTTCCTTGCAACTAATTTCCAAATTCAAGTCTTTCTTCTCTTCCACCTTCTCTTTCCAAATATAACAACAAAACAAACATGAACCAAAGGTCGAAAAAGAAAAATGCAAAAGAATATTGTTCATTATTTAGAGAACAACAAAAAATAGTCCATGAGAGTGCTTAATGAGTTGATAACAATGTTGTAAAACTTTCCACCTAAAAATTTCATATTCGCACCAACACTTGAACCGATGCCAAAACAATAATGCAAACAAATATTATTCAAAGAACTACAGTATTTAAGAGAACAATCAAAAATAAAAGAGAAGAAAAATTGAAGATGCATCTGTCATAGTAGCATTAGTGTAACTCACCCGGCAACACTCTTAATTAGTGCAGTGGAAAGAATGATTTGAGAATCGATAAAAAGAACAATAAAAATATGTACCGAAACACTACATAAACAGTGTTCCGCCGTGAAACATTGGGGATGTCACCAAAAATGCGTAAAATACATAATTTTTGAAAAAAATAAACTACGATATAAATTAGGTGTATTCTACACCTATCAAATATAACTAGCAGCTTACACAAAAATAGGAATAAACTATAAAACCAATTTAAAAGAAATCATAAAAATAGGACTACAAAAATGGATGTGTACTAGGAAGTTACACATCCATATGGCTTGTGTACCCGGCTTATGCAATTTTTTGGTTGTAATGCTTGTTCATTTTAGCAAGTGTAATTAGTAGTTACACATGCATGTGACCAGTGTAACTAAGAGTTACATATGCATATAGCAGGTGTAACTAGAAGTTACACATCCATACGACTTTTGTAACTAGGAGTTACACATGCATATAGCATGTGTACATCAAAATGTCTACTAGTAAACATCTAAAATCAAAGAACAATGCTTATTTAAGAGAGGGGATATTCATGGTGGCAAGTTAATAACAAAAAGCATGCCACTCAAAAAAGAAATATAATTACTTACAGAGCTAACTCCAACGGAGAAGAAGAAATACATGCACGACCAGGCTTAGTTGACGCAGAATTGTTGCCCTTAGGCAGCTCTATAAAGCTTCAGGAGGCATAAATTGCACCATAAATAACTGAATCATTAACACCAGCTTTCTTCCCATCTTGTAGTACCCTGCTAATACTACCACTAGGTCCAGACCAACACATCCTATCTGAAATTAGCATAACTACCACCATCAACTTCTTCAATAACTATACAGACACAAGCATTGAAGGTCATATTCAACAAGTAGTCACCAAAAGCTTTAAATGTAAAACAAATAAAATATGTTTCAACTAGTATACATCCTAAGTTACTGTAACATAATTAATAACCAAAACACATGGACAGTAATAATATGTTAAATCATTCTTATATCCTATGCAATTCAAAGCATCTAATTCAACAAAAAATCCCGAAAATTATAATACAAGCAAATAGTATTTTAAACTGCAGATTCAATGGATTGATTTCACATGAACAACATTCTTGGTTCAGTTTAAATATGTCAATATATCTCATGATATCAATTTCCAAAGCTAGTCTATTAGTCAAGTCCAATGAATTACTTATATAAGTTTCAGACGAAATAAACCAAAGGTACTGGCATTTAAAAATCGAAACACAAACCTTGATCCTTGTACTTCTAATACTATTGAGCAAGCTCTGTGTAGTTTGAGGTAGTCAATCCACTACAAAAAAATAATTCAAAACCAAATAAAGCAATCAAAATTATTGCCAACACTATTCAATATTTTTCAGCATACATTGACCATAAATGAACCAAGAATCATATAGAGACATATCATCGTGTAAGCTTACACCAGCTTACTTGTGTAACTGAGAGTTACACATGCATCTGACTTGTGTAACTTTCAGTTACACATGCATATGACTAGTGTAACTAGGAGTTACACATGCATATATCTAGTCGTGATGGATGGATGGATAAATTCAATCAAATATGAGATGATGATCAGGTTTGTAAACCGATTAATCAAATGCACAAAGGATGAACATAGGCATACCTAACTTCACCAGTGAAAGCACCTCATTTCTTCACTCAGCAAGCAGCCACTTGAATCTCATGATGCAATGACCTTTTAGCCGAGGTAAGGAACACAAATGGAGGACTGACCATAACCTATGTACAAAAAACATTCCCAACTACATTTAAATACTTCTAATCCATAAAAATATCAAATGTAATAGCGTATTCACAACATTTATCAGCGCATCCACTCACCAACAACATCTATGGATGCAATTCCAGCACCGTTAATGTGTCAACAATCTTCTTCACTTGGTCCTCAATTCCATTATGAAATTCCACAATTACTCAATTATGAATTCCACTTCCTAGTCCTCATTTCATCATTTCAGCTCCAACTCCAATTCCAGGAAGACCATCTGTTGATGGTGGATTTTCAACAAAGGGCAAAATCATAAAATCACGATGCATGTTTCGACACGGCTTTCAGGCATGCAACGATTCATATTTTACGAAGCCATGATGAATATGTTTTCGAAAAGCCCCACTAGCTGAGCGATTCGATCCCTGACATTTCATCATGACCTCTATACAGAATAACATAATTGGGCGGTTCTCCGTAGATTGAGAGCTTAACGCCTTCAGGACGTCGGTGACACTCACTATTCCCTGACTGCAGGAGAGAGATCCCCCTCCACATAGAAGAATAGTTGGGCGGCGGACTCCTTCAGGACGTCGGTGACACTCACCGTTCCCTGACTATGTGGAGAGACCATGCATAGATTCAGGCGGTTCTCTGCAGATTGAGAGCAGTAACGCCTTCAGGTCGTAAACAACACCCGTGACTCCCTGACTATGCACCATTCAGAATGGATGTGACGCTTTAACTGGATAATATTTTTTCTGTAATAGATTAATTATGCCGTGACATTCACCACTGAATTCCCAGAATGATCTATTATTGCTCCTATTACATGGTCGAATCCACAGCCTGATCCCATGGAATGGCAATAACAATTGCTCCTATTCCATGGTCGAATCCACGGCCTGATCCCATGGAATGGCAATAACAATTGCTCCGATTCCATGATCGAATCTACGACTTGATCTCACGGAATGGCAATAAACTACTATATTATCTCATTATTCCAATTTCATGATCGAATTCACTGCTAATCTCATGGATTGGTAATAGATAATTTTATTACTCTGATTCTATGGTCGAATCCACGATCCCATGGAATGGTAATGCCTATTTTATTATTTCGAGTTCATGGTCGAATCCACTGCTGATACTATGAATTGATAATAAATAACTACTCATTTTATTGTTCTGTTTCATGAATTATTCTACACTGAATTTCATGAATTAGCAATAAATACTCAACCATCGGGCGTCTGGACTACCACTGAGTAAGCCCCACAAAAATGGTGCAAGTGTATTCGACAATGATGCACGACTGAGCACCCGGATGCACGAACGAGCATCCAAAAAATATGAAACAATGAGGAATCCTACACAAAACAGGGAGAAAGCAATAAATATTAATTAAATAATGAGAGGCGCCCAGGGCTGGGTCCACCGGCCGGCCATGCCCTAGCCATGGTCCACAACTCTCCCATTATTTTCCTTATTTTTTTTGTTATTTCATGAACTCATGAAAACTCCTTGATTTTAGCAACTTTCCTTGTTTTTGCAAAACTCATGAATCCTCCATAACTTCATGGATTCATGAAATAATATTATAAAATAAGGAAAGGTGTGCGGGACCGGGCAACCTAGCCGGCCGGCCATGCCCGGGCCGTGGTCGGTCCCACACCTCACAATCCTTAGCTTTTATAATTATTATTCCCTAATCTCACGAAACTCCTTTGTTTTTAACAAAACTCATGGATTCTCCATAACTTCAAGGATTCATGAAAAATAATATAAAATAGGGAAAGGTGTGCGGGACCGGGCAACCTAGCCGGCCGGCCATGCCCTAGCAGTGGTCGGTCCCACGCCTTACAATCCCTAGTCTTTTATAATTATTTCCCTCAATTCATGAATCTCCTGGGTTTGAGCAAAATTCTTCATATTTTCTCAAATATTGCTCAAATCACGAAAAACCAAAAGCCAACATAGTTACACGACTGGCTAGCCTCTCACGGCAATTTTAAATATTAAAACACTTTTATTTTAATATTTTCAAAATATTAATGAATTGAGCATACATGCTCATTCCAACAAAAATCAAGAATTTCAGTCAAGATGAAACTCTTCTGAAAATTCACAACATTGCTCGAACGCACATCGTAAAATATCGAAACTCTCGAGACGGAGACACAGGCACCACGGCAACACGTGCATGCCTTCATAACCGACCAGAGTCATCCTTAGGGCTTGCACAAAGCCGGTCCCACACATTTTCATAATTCTGACCTAATTTGCTCAATTGCTCGTATTGGGCCCAAACTATCTCCAACCAACCTGGGGATTGCTCAAAGGGAACATTAATTAAATACCCCTCCTTTTCAAGGTCTTCATAAATACCCCTATGAACTTCACAAATACCCTTAAGGGGTTATTTTAAGTGGATAATGAAAATGAACTAGTACTTTTTTGGATAATGAAAATGAACTAGTATGTTCTTGACGCGTGAAAACGTCAACCCAACCTCCTACGGAGGTTGAATTGACTTAATATAATCTTAGATGTGCCAAAAACTATACCCTAAAAACTTAAAATATACCCTTTAGGGGTATTTATAAAGTTTTTAAGGGTGTTTGTGAAGACCCATGAAAAGGAGGGGTATTTATTTAATTCCCACTTGCTCAAACGGCCAACAACTGGTCACGTGACCACCAAGAGCCGGTCCCATGTTCTCTTGGTCGGTCCCCATCTTTCATACCTAGGTTTTATCACCTAATGCTGGACCCGACAATATTTCATAAAATGATGAAACCAACATTTAATCATCATTCTTTCACCAATCCTCAAACTGAGAACCCTGGTGCATGCTCACTCGAGCACCGGGCGCCACATGGACGCCCATCATCCCATGTGGTTGGTCCCTCTATCACTCATGACCTATTTTCAGCGATTCATCAACTATGATCTAAAATTAGGGTTTTGAATAAATGCTCCACGAATCATCACTCTGAGCACGATTCAAATACTAATGGATTTATGATGGATTCAACAACCAACATCTGAATTAATCATATAATATTTGGTAGCTTACTAATATTTTAATATTTTATTGGGTCACGTCACCAATAAATGTTTCGTCGAATCGAGCAATACTTGCTCAGTTGCTCAAATATTGATCCAGCTATCAATATTTGATAATTTATCAGTAATTTTCCGAATTGAGCGATACTTGCTCAATTGTACGTCAAATCATCAACATTCATTATTTTGTCGAATTGAGCAATACTTGCTCAATTGCTCGTCAAATTCTCGATATTCAGTAATTCGTCGAATTGAGCAATACTTGCTCAGTTGCTCGAATAATCCACATATATTCAGTAACTCATCAATATTCAACAACGTTGCTCGAATAATCGAATATACAATATTTGCTCGTTGAATTTGAGCAACATTAACATTCATGAATCGCTAAGCATTTGTCAAACATGCTCGATTCAACAAAAGCTAGACTCATTGTCTAATCAGTCAAAAACTGACAAACTAAATACACGTCTTTCATGCAGACTCCACGATTCGTGAGACATCAATCACGTCAAATTGGGGGATAACAACTAGGGTTTTGGTCTAGCGGCCTACAGCACGTGGATTTCATCCACGACGAGAAATGTGCGTAAGTTGTGTAAACGATTAAAGGAGTTATCAAAGTAGTGGGTGCACGATCCGTCAAGTCTCCACACGACATGGAACTGACTTTACCACGATCTTCCACTTTCCCACTCTTCCACTCATGAAACCGTCACACTTACAGGGATCAAGGTGTTCACAACTCTGATAATATAAATAAGTCTCTGAATCCATGATTGAGGATAACGAATGATCACTAGCTATCAGCAATCGTCCATACAGAATTTCTCGAGTAACTACTCTCTAGAAATTATCAATCCATCGAAAGTTATTCGAACTCCACAGTTCACCAATTATTGCAGAAACCTTCACACACCCACAATCCTTGATCATCACTGATCCCACACAATTCTCAGCTTCCCTCCTACAGATCAACCCATCTCCCTCTTTACGACCGAATTGACTCTAGAATGACCATTGTCTTGGTTTAGGCCAGAGTCCTACAGATTGATCTCTCGAATCTAAGCACCCCCTTTGCAGCGGTGCATCTGTGTGAGGTTCAGCAGTTTGCTCGGTTGAGGATGCTCGACCACACGCTCGACTCTTCATTTTCCCAAAAAACCAGCGAACCGTTTTTCCCCATCCACAGATTGGCGACCACAGTGGGAGATTAATCTCTCGGTTGCAATATCAAACTCTCACAAAATGGTTGATCTTAGGTCAGGTTCAGTCACCAATCCCAACACAAACAATGCTAGCACTAGCAACAATGGTGGTACTCCATAAACTACTCCTGCTTCCAACATCGGTCTGGTGATACCACTCCTCCGCAAACCAACATTGGAGAAAACCAACAAAGAAATTAAAGAAAACCCACCTACCATAGGTGATCTTATGAAGGTGGAAGAAACTCTTGCCAATAATCGATTGACATGGCTAACACATGGAAAGAGTTGTGCAATTATCTTCGAATGGATGTCGAGAAATCGAAGAAAGGAAAAGCCAAAGAAACAAAGCCGATCATGAAGTCGCCCGATCCATGTAGTATATGATGATGAGGTGCATAAAGTGCAGATAATCCACCAACAAAGGGACAGGCTTCATCACTGTGAGGATGAACGCTTCATGGAGGATCGAGGAAAAGACAAAGCATCAAAGAATCAACTTTTGTATCCCGCTTCTACACAAAGAATTCCTTTCCGAAAGGCTGCACCTCCCCAACATTCACACTGTACAATGGAATAGGGAACGCTTGAGAACACATCTCTCGATTCCTGGAGGCACTAGGAGAGCACGAACAAAATCATGTCGTTCGTCTAAAAGAATTATCGAAATCTCTGACTGGCCGAGCATACACCTGGTACAACAACATTTCACCTAGGAGCATCGCTAGTTGGGGAGAAATGGTTAATGCCTTCTACATGAAATACTTCTTCGTCTCAAAGCATATTACTCTCTCCGACTTAAGAAGAATGTTTCAGAAGAGCAATGAACATCCGAACGATTATGTGAAGAGGTTCAGAGTCCAAGATTTGGATTGTCATGACCCGAATGTCACTGAACAACAAGTGGTGAACTTGTGCATCAACGGAATGATCCCAGTCTACAGAGCCTTGCTGGAAAATCTCTGGTTTCATACTTTCTCAGAGCTTCATGAAGCAGCCAAACGATCAACGACATCGCACCGCTTTATGTAAAGAGCAAAGTATCGCAAGGTGGAGGAACTCGAAGCAGCCGACGCCTAGTCAACAATAAGTACAATCTCCGGCCTTCAACAAACGTTGTTGCCGGAAGGAATGAAAGGAAAGAGAGATGCGCTTCTCCAAACGCTCCTCGAAGGCGCGAAGAAAAGATAACCAACTCGAAATGCACAAACCTCGTTATCAACGAACGGGGAAATGATCGACATACTCAAACTTTCTCTTCTCATGAAGGAGTGAAATGAATCAATATGGAAAAATCGTTCATCGAGAGAGCCAATCAAGAAGAAATGGAGAATCCGATTGTCACCTTCATAGGTTCATCGATCATCCAACAAAATTCCAATATTTGAAGCACATCTTCAAAGAGAAGGTTGATCCATAATAGTCGACTGAAGGAGTACACAAGAATCACTCAACTAACTTTTGCAATCTCTGAACAACTCCTCTTGATCTTGAAATCTCAATCGTCTAAGACACAAAGGAAGGACATGTTCACAACCCAAATGAAGGAACATCCATCCAGAAATAGATGCACGGAAAAGGAGATGGTTGCACGGTCCATCTCGTGAGGAAATGAATTTGGAATGTTGAGTTGACACCGCCATCAAAAAAATTCCACTGAAAACCTCGGAGTCGCAATCACTCAACAAGTTTCTCTTATCTCAATCGAGAGACCATGAAGGAAAGATGCATGTGGTTGGATCACTCAAAATGAAAGTTGGCTCAATGAAACCAAGTTTCATAATTGAAGATGGATTCTTGGATGTGGATTCATGCCGAGAAGATGACTACTGACAAAGCGTCTTTGGTTGCACATCTCTCCAACGAAGAAAGTTCCGATCCAGAAGATTTGGCGGACGTTCCATCATCAGAGCACTTGGAGGAATTTCGAACTTTGACGAGGTTGAAACAAGAACCTGCAAAAGATGCATAGACATTCATCAAAAAGTCCTGCAATTAGGCAAGTCTCGTTCCTCCCATGTCTATGTCATTTATTTCCTCACATGCTATTCTAGCATGGGGACTCAATCATGCTAGCATCTCTGCTATTGCAAGATGTTATAAGTTGGTAATCTCACTTCAGCAGTATTTTACCAAGTGGTTGAATCTGACATTTATCTGAATCGAGCATTGAGACATTTATTACTGAAATAATCTCCAAGCATGGCTAGGAAAACTTTGGGCGTTTCTCCGTAGCCTTGCAGGAGTGTCCATATGTCCCACAAAATCAGAAAGCTCTGATGTATGCACAAGTGTTGAATCCCACTACCGCAGGGAAAGGAATGCTGAATCAACAGAAGATACTCGGGGCCGAGACGATCAAGCCTAAGACATTCGAAGCTTAAATAATACGACGCTTCAACGCTCAAGTATCTAAGAAGTCTTCAAATTGTACTCCCAATCAAAGAGTACACCTTCGATAATGGCGCCTCGCCAAGACACAAACATCTCGACGATGACACACCGATTCACCACCGACACGATCAAAGTGAAACTGAACTACAATCACTGAGTCTTCACTATCTCCATGACAAGACTTATGAAGCAGATGCAACATCATTCATCCATCGATGACATGAATTCCTTCAACATGCACTGGGGACTTGATCTTATTGGACAAGATTCAAGACATAGCAAGTCATTGCAACCTGATGCGATTCCATGAAAACTTTATCAATGAAATCTCTCCACATCACGAACTTTGCACAACTAAGGAACTTCTCTCTTCATCAATCACACCCCAGAATGGAGATGCCGATGCAATCTGCAAAGCAACAATGTCGACTCATTGATGAAGCCAGTTCACGGTAAAGTCATACCGATCAGGATAATTCGGGTTGTACTCCCAGTACACCTACATCTTAGGGATGCTCAACCCAACAACTAGTTCGTGAACGTGAAGGTTCACATAGTGGAGGAACTCCACCCAGTATCGGCATCAACAAGGATATGTGGAGGAACTCTATTCATGGTCTCAGCATGAACAAGAATTTCTGGATAGAATTCAATCGTGATCTTAGCATCAATAATAGTCTCAGGTGCAACATCAGTCTTCATCAACTAACCATTCTCTGAAGCATTGCTCGATGAAGCGGTCTTCTCCAAGCATTAATGATTCGTGTCAAGATGTGTAGACATGAAAATATGTTCACATGAAAGTATTCCCAAAGCTTGCACGACTGGTGGACACAAGCCAAAGACTTCTACAAGATGTTCTCATCACCTCTGCAAATGAGATACAACACACTTCAGGCCATGGGTTTACAAAAACGTACTAATTGGTGAGGAATGGGACAATGCTTCCTCAACAAAACATGTTCTTCTATGTCTCTGATACAACATACCAAAAGGTCACATCAATCGGACATACGAGCTGAAAGATACGGCCTTTACCGTCAGGTCTACGAAATCTGAAAAAGTTTGTACGGGATTACAAATTAAAAATGTGCACACTTCGTTGGCTAACATCTACAACTCCAAATTGAGTGATTCTTATCTCATGTGATAACTCAGTCTCTTAGCTTCAAAAGTTTGGGTCAAGCATCGAATTCCGACGTCGTATGAGGTTCCTACATCTTCCAGAGCGTACATCAATTTTTAGACGGGATTCATAACTTCCACAGTCGATCAGTGTCCAATTTTTAGACGGGTCTTTCCACTAAGTACTTCATCAAGGTACCTCCAACTTCGACCACCTAGGTCTTTACATCAATTTTTCTACCTGGGTCCTCTATCCAAGTTTTGCCAGAAGAAGAGAAAACGAAAGGAGAGATTTAACAAACGGGATCGATACGGTCCACTGATCATGACGATCAGTTTCACAGTCCAAGACCCGTGGTACCAGACTCTCATCATAAAAGGAATGCTACCACCGGGACATGTAACCATGGTCATTACACCACCCCCTCTTGAGAGCAACCTCGCTTATGGTCCGTGACCAGTGGTTTCGAAGTGATGTTTCTATGGATCGATGAGAAACAAGATGGCTGCAAGCACAATGCTCATGTATCAATCAAGGGTTCCTGATCTCAAATGAATCAATGGCATTGAAATCCATCACCAACCCTTCAAAACACAAGCGAATGGTCCAATGACACAACATGGGTGTTTTACAACGAGCTCGTCGGAGACAATTTTACATTGTCCCGTACAAAGCAGCGAGCTGGGCGAAGTTGGTGAAGAATCCATGGATGGGTCATATACCATTCTCTTCATACGGATATCCTCTACAACATATCCAAAATTCACATCAATTGGAGAAACGAGCGAAGAGTTGTGTCCAAAACATTGGACCACATGCCAGCTGAAAATTTTCTGAAGGTCTCCTGGAAGTTTACTGTTTCGTCGATTTCGATTCCTACACGTGCTCAAAACTTAAAAATCTTCTTTGATAAAGCTTGGAAATTTCCTGGGCATAAGGATACATGGGTATATCGCGAAAAACTGATATCGGATGAAGATTTTACGGCGTTTTTGCTAAAAGGCTGAGTTCTCAATTTTCTAGTGACGTATTTCGGTAAAGCTTTTCACTTATTCATGAGAATCTTCATTCATTCATCAACAAATAAGCAATTTCATACTTCTATGAAGAAAATATACAATGGGTACTTACTGGAGTAGTCCCTAAAGTGCTCAAGGGACCGGAATTGCCAACATCACCATTGGAAACATCATTGCTTTCACTCGGTTTCGAAATATGGGGTTTTCTTCTTCACCATCCTCCGAAGACGAATGGGAATCATCAGTACTCCCTTGTTCCATGGAAATCTCCTCCTGAATACATCAACAACAATTAGTGGTATTTCATTCAAGGAGTGTCATGAACGATTATACGAAGAGGTACTTACATCGAATTCTTCTTTGACGCTCGATTCAGAAATTGTTTGTTCAGCAGCAATGAATTGAAGACCGTCAAGGCTCGATGGAGGAAAGTTCTAAAACGAAGTAACAAACATTGGTTTCATGATCCTAATTGCACGGACAAGAAAAAGTCATGATATAAGGAGCGCTAAAAACTCACCAAAGAGACAGCCGGGGACTTTACATTGTTCGATATCATTCTATGATCCTTATTTATGGATTCTCCACTCCGAAGACTTACCGCTATTTTCGAGAAATCCACATCAATCGAACAAGGGCCCATTTGTCGAGTTGCTTTATCGATGTTATATTCCTCCATCAGAGACTTCCCGTGCATTACTGATACCAAGTAATCAGGAGTACAACTCAGTATGAAAGATCTCTCACCATCACTCGAGGAGGTCCTGAAGCACCATTTCTTGAAGCTGCATCTGTAGAGATATCATCTTTGGAAGTATCATTATGGGAACCAGTCATTCTTGCAAAGTTGTTGTGACGTCCATACAACATTCCTACTTCATTATATCATCCGTAGATGCAGATTTCATCAAAGCAGTGGAATTAAAGCACAACAAAAATAATTAGGATGCTCACATCAGCGTCTACAAAATGGTAACTCTCAACTCTTGCCTATTTACGGTTTCACGAACTTAGTGATAATAACGTAAAATTTCGAAAATCTTGCTCGCTCCATCAAACCTGCAAACACGAGCAACACCCATTACTTAAAAGTCTGACACCTGACTTTTCGCGAAATTATGAATAATTCACATAAGCCTTCATGTGAACATTCACTGATTTTCTACCGTGTGTGCATACACTATGAAATCACGAAATTCACGAAAACATTATTGTTTGCTTTTAACAATTGTTTAAAATCATTTTGCAAAATTTTTCATAAAATCGTGAACAACCCACGTAAATATTTACTGTGTGAACGGTTTTTCAAAATTTGGACAGACGTCCATTCTACAATTGTGAAAACTCACATACAGACATTATTTCATCATGTACAATTTTCTACTTTCAACATTTGTTCAAAATCAAAACATTGATTTTACAAAAAAAAAATATATTTTAATATGAAACTCACGTAACTTTAAAAATATATGTATATTTTTGCTCCTTCTCGCGAGCATCCGCTTCGAAACGAGAGTTTATTCCATTTTGTGAAATCTCACAAATTAAAAAAAAAAATTTCTACTTTTGCTCAAACGAGCATTCGTCTATGAAATGAGGGTCTTTTATACTTTTTTAAAGGTCCACATATTCCAAATAAATTTTATCATGAGGTGCAGGTCTTTTCAAAAATTCCTTTAACTCTAAGGATCATTATTTATCACTTTTACTACGAACCTACGTTCCTAAAAGTATTTGTGAAAGTTCATGCTTTGAAAATAAATTTTGGTTTTCATGAAACCTCATCAACAAAGTTTTCTCTACTGCAACTAGATCATGTCTACTTAAGAATTCATGTATCTCTTTCATATTAGGGATTATTGCTCGTTTCTTAAACTAACGAACGAACGGGCATATGTTTTCCAAAACAAATTTTCATGAAACTTACGCATACATGCACACATTGAATTTTATTTTGAACAACTCATGAACAACTGAACTTTTAAAAAATTTAGGGCTTCTCTCCCTTTTATATTAATTTTATTTCCAAAACCTAATAAAACAAGGGTTCCTTTTTGGGCTCGGGCCCGTAAATCCTAAATCGACCAAAACTGGACTTTTGACTGAACAAATCAGCGATGCTTCATCTCTCCGTGCTCACGGAATCACGCTCTATCTCACTATCAGGGTCCTCACCCGAACGTTTGCTCACCATTGGAGCAAATCAAGGATTCTGAATATACCTTTGTAGACTGAGTTCAACCACCGATCTCATCGACTGAAAATCACCATTCAATGCATTACTACAGAAAATGACTGTTCCCCACTAAGCAGGGGACTTAATGTTGATGGTGGATTTTCAACAAAGGGAAAAACCATAAAATCATGATGCATGTTTCGACACGGCTTTTAGGCATGCAACAATTCATATTTTACGAAGCCATGATGAATATGTTTTCGAAAAGCCCCACTAGTTGAGCGATTCGATCCCTGGCATTTCAGCATGACCTCTATGCAGAATAACATAATTGGGCGGTTCTCCGTAGATTGAGAGATTAACGCCTTCAGGACGTCGGTGACACTCACTGTTCCCTGACTGCAGGAGAGAGACCCCCCTCCACATAGAAGAATAGTTGGGCGGCGGACGCCTACAAGACATCGGTGACACTCACCGTTCCCTGACTATGTGGAGAGACCGTGCATAGATTCAGGCGGTTCTCTGCAGATTGAGAGCAGTAACGCCTTCAGGTCATAAACAACACTCGTGACTCCCTGACTATGCACCATTTAGAATGGATGTGACACTTTAACTGGATAATATATTTTCTGTAATAGATTAATTCTGCCGTGATATTCACCAGTGAATTCCCAGAATGATCTATTATTGCTCCTATTACATGGTCGAATCCACGGCCTGATCCCATGGAATGGCAATAACAATTGCTCCTATTCCATGGTCGAATCCACGGCCTGATCCCATGGAATGGCAATAAAAATTGCTCCGATTCCATGATCGAATCTACGACTTGATCTCACGGAATGGCAATAAACTACTATATTATCTCATTATTCCAATTTCATGATCGAATTCACTACTAATCTCATGGATTGGTAATAGATAATTTTATTACTCCGATTCTATGGTCGAATCCACGATCCCATGGAATGGTAATGCCTGTTTTATTATTTCGAGTTCATGGTCGAATCCACAGCTGATCCTATGAATTGATAATAAATAACTACTCATTTTATTGTTTTGTTTCATGAATTATTCTACACTGAATTTCATGAATTAGCAATAAATACTCAACCATCGGGCGTTTGGACTACCACTGAGTAATCCCCACAAAAATGGTGCAAGTGTATTCGACAATGATGCACGACTGAGCACCCGGATGCACGAACGAGCATCCAAAAAATATGAAACAATGAGGAATCCTACACAAAACAGGGAGAAATCAATAAATATTAATTAAATAATGAGAGGCTCCCAGGGCTGGGCCCACCGGCCGGCCGGCCATGCCCTAGCCATGGTCGGTCCCACGCCTCCCATTATTTTCCTTATTTTTTTTTGTTATTTCATGAACTCATGAAAACTCCTTGATTTTAGCAACTTTCCTTGTTTTTGCAAAACTCATGAATCCTCCATAACTTCATGGATTCATGAAATAATATTATAAAATAAGGAAAGGTGTGCGGGACTGGGAAACCTAGCCGGCCGGCCATGCCCGGGACGTGGTCGGTCCCACACCTCACAATCCTTATCTTTTATAATTATTATTCCCTAATCTCACGAAACTCCTTTGTTTTTAAAAAACTCATGGATTCTCCATAACTTCAAGGATTCATGAAAAATAATATAAAATAGGAAAAGGTGTGCGGGATCGGGCAACCTAGCCTAGTCTCGGCCATGCCCTATAAGTGGTCGGTCCCACGCCTTACAATCCCTAGTATTTTATAATTATTTCCCTCAATTCATGAATCTCCTGGGTTTGAGCAAAATTCTTCATATTTTCTCAAATATTGCTCAAATCACGAAAAACCAAAAGCCAACATAGTTACACGAATGGCTAGCCTCTCACGGCAATTTTAAATATTAAAAAACTTTTATTTTAATATTTTCAAAATATTAATGAATTGAGCATACATGCTCATTCCAACAAAAATCAAGAATTTCAGTCAAGATGAAACTCTTCTGAAAATTCACAACATTGCTCGAACGCACATCAGAAAATACTGAAACTCTCAGTACGGAGACACGGGCACCACGGCAACACGTGTATGCCTTCATGACCGACCAGAGTCATCCTTAGGGCTTGCACAAATCCGGTCCCACACGTTTTCATAATTCTGACCTAATTTGCTCAATTGCTCGTATTGGGCCCAAACTATCTTCAACCAACCTGCGGATTGCTCAAACGACCAATAACTGGTCACGTGACCACCAAGATCCGGTCAAATGCTCTCTTGGTCGGTCCCCATCTTTCATACCTAGGTTTTATCACCTAATCTTTGGACCCAAAGCAATATTTGAAAAATGATGAAACCAACATTTAATCATCATTCTTTCACCAATCCTCAAACTGAAAACCCTGGTGCATGCTCACTCGAGCACCGGGCGCCACATGGACGCCCATCATCCCATGTGGTCGGTCCCTCTATCACTCATGACCTATTTTCAGCGATTCATCAACTATGATCTGAAATTAGGGTTTTGAATAAATGCTCCACGAATCATCACTCTGAGCACGATTCAAACACTAATGGATTTATGATGGATTCAAAGAACTAACATCCGAATTAATCATATAATATTTGGTAGCTTACTAATATTTTAATATTTTATTGGGTCACGTCACCAATAAATGTTTCGTCGAATCGAGCAATACTTGCTCAGTTGGTCAAATATTGATCCAGCTATCAATATTTGGTAATTTATCATTAATTTGCCTAATTGAGCGATACTTGCTCAATTGTACGTCAAATCATCAATATTCATTATTTTGTCGAATTGAGCAATACTTGCTCAATTGCTCGTCAAATTCTCGATATTCAGTAATTTATCGAATTGAGCAATACTTGCTCGATTGCTCGAATATTGATCCAACTATCAATATTCAAGTAATTTATCAAGTATTTCTTCGAATCGAGCAATACTTGCTCGATTGCTCGAATAATCCACATATATTCAGTAACTCATCAATATTCAACAACTCGTCGAATTTACAATATTTGCTCAGATGAGCAATATTAACATTCATGAATCGTTGAGCATTTGTCAAACATGCTCGATTCAACAAAACCTAGACTCATTGTCTAATCAGTCAACAACTTACAAACTAAATACACGTCTGTCATGCAGACTCCACGATTCGTGAGACATCAATCACGTCAAATTGGGGGATAACAACTAGGGTTTTGGTCTGGCGGCCTACAGCACGTGGATTTCATCCACGACGAAAAATGTGCGTAAGTTGTGCAAACGATTGAAGGAGTTAGCAAAGTAGTGGGTGCATGATCCGTCAAGTCTCCACACGACATGGAACTGACTTTACCACGATCTTCCACTTGCCCACTCTTCCACTCATGAAACCGTCACACTTACAGGCATCAAGGTGTTCACAACTCTGAAAATATAAATAAGTCTCTGAATCCATGATTGAGGACAACGAATGATCACTAGCTATCAACAATCTTCCATACAGAATTTCTCGAGTAACTACTCTCAAGAATTCATCAATCCATCGGAACTTATTCGAACTCCACAGTTCACCAATTATTGCAGAAACCTTCAACACACCCACAATCCTTGATCATCACTGATCCCACACAATTCTCAGCTTCCCTCCTACAGATCAACCCATCTCCCTCTTTGCGACCGAATTGACTCTGGAACGGCCATTGTCTTGGTTTGGGCCGGAGTCCTACAAATTGATCTCTCGAATCTAAGCACCCCCTTTGCAGCGGTGCATCTGTGTGAGGTTCAATAGTTTGCTCGGTTGAGGAGTCTCGGCCACACGCTCGACTCTTCATTTTCCCAAAAAACCAACAAACCGTTTTTCCCCATCCACACCATCCTACAAAAATACCACAAATAAGCAGTCAATTTTATTGAGTTATTGGCAACCTGAAGAAAACAAAAAGCAATAAGCTTTTATGAGATTAAAAAGAACAATAAACACAACAATGATTAACCAGTTTTACATGCACTTGACTTGTGTAAATAGGAGTTACACATGTATATGATTAGTGTAACTAGGAGTTACAGAGCATCTGAATAGTGTAACTGAGAGTTACACATACAATTCGGATGTGTAGACGCAAATTACACATGCAATTTGGATGTGTAGACGAAAGTTACACATGTTATGCATAATCATCAAAATGAGAAACTCAATCACATTGAAATATTAATCAAATTCTGAACAAAAGAATAGTAAACTCAAATCATAAAGTATATACAATTTCAATATGATACATTCAAACCATAAAAAAAAAAACTCAAAGAAACTTATCTTATTTCACCGATTTTCTATTGAAATAGTTGTTGAAGTTGCTTAGATTCAACTGTATGCTTCCACTTATCTTCATCGATTAAGATTTCATCTTCAAGACAAGGTACTGAATGTAACAAATATAGAGCCAAGAAAAAAATCCATTAAAGATGAGCTCAAATCAGTTCAAAAATTAAAGTTAACGAAATTCATATCAAATAGATCGGTAAAACGAATAATAATTCACATATTTCGAATCTGAAAACCGATTTTTGATCGAGGTGAGAGATTAAAAGATAGATCCAATTTTATTCAAGAACCCTAGATATTTTTCTTTGAAATTTCTTTAGAAATTTTCTCTCAAGAGTAAAATTGAGGTAAGAATGTAACAGATCTAACTCTATTTATGATTTCTGCAACATATTTGAACTAAAATGAAACTATCAAAGTTTCCCAAATGATTTTTCAGAAAATAAAAATTCGAAATCTCAGAATTAAATCAACCAATTCAATTGAAATGTTAAAGATGAATATGCTTATATGTTCGATTTGATTTTGTAGGCGAAACTTGATTCATTTGTTCTTTGATGATGATTATGACTTCGTTTTCCGTTGATTTACACCGAATCTTCCAAGAACAAGTGATGATGATGTTGAATTGGGTTTAGATAATCAGGATTTGTGTTTGTAAAGATTAGATCTAGGTTTTGAGACCATTTTTCTCTGAAAATTTCGATGAGAATTTGTTTATTCTCGGCTGGATTTTTCTTTTTAGGAGAGAGCAAAAGAAAATGAGAGAGAGGAAGAGAGAGAAAGTGAAAACGAAAATGAATCTGAAAACTAAATCTGGACCTAGTTTTATTATCTATAAATACTAAAGGGCAGTCTTGGTATTATTAGAATTATTATGGATAATATTCTTATTGTTAAGCCCTGAATTCTAAAGCTGGGCCTAGAAATATCAAAATGTGAAAGAATGGAGTTGATAGTGAAGGATCCATTTTGTGAGGTCTTCTATATATTGAACCCATATAATAGGGGGGTTATATAGTATTTTTCACTTTTCAGTATGCAAACTGGTATGCAAACGAATTTTCCTGGATTTCATTACAAAAATTCATTTGTAAACTGGTATGCAAACTGGTATGCATACCTGAAGTGTACCATGAAGGCCCAAACATCCCGAAAAACTATTTTCAAACTGGAACATTTAAGAACCTTAAACACAAATCAAGTTAGGTAGACATGAATGATACACAAGGTACATAGATCATCATAAAACTTGCTCAAGTTTAGAGGCATACCTTTTTAGAAGAATCCGATCGAATTCTACAATGTTACCAAACATTCAAAATCATACCCAACATAATATGTGAGCCCCAATTCTTGTGCTTCCCTCACCGTATACATAACATGGCATTTCTCGGTGAGGATGCACTTTCAACACAATCAAGTTATGTTGAGGTGAACAATGTCTTTCTCACCATGGCACCAAGAAATAGTTTCTTTCCAACTACTTTTGCATTCAACAAAGTTGAGAAACATCCAAGAAACTTTTTTACAAGTTTTACAAATGACTTAAGATACCCAAAAAATTGAGTCCCTGGTGTCTCATTTTAAAACTTAATAAAAATAGTGTCTGCAAATAATGTTTAGTACTACGTAGGAAACTCTTTTTATAAAAAGGGACGTCCCAACTCTTTCATAAAAGAAGATAATATTATTATCTTGACTGGGTGTATCAGGAATTGACCAAAGGGATGAATCATGCTTTGAGATGATGCAGTCTGAAGACTGAGATTTAAACTCCTCTTGTAATTCGTTTAGTTTGTCACAACCAAATGGATTACCCAGAGGAGGAGTATTGCTCTTACTAATTATTAAATCAAGATCAACCTCAACATGAATATTATTCATCATAATTTTGTTTAGCTTATCAAGAGATTCTTGCTCTTTCTGGAGGTATAACTCAACATCAAGAGATAAGCTCTCAAACTTCTTTTCAAGCCCTGAAAACACTGCAAGGGATTTGAAACCTAGTGGAGGTTTAGATATAATTTCTTATACAAATTTTATTAAATCATTCATGGAAGAGAATTCTGAAATCCCTGGATCTGGTGGTGCGTTTATTGAGATAGCACTACTGTCCATAGAGTCGGATCGCTACAAACACAGACTTGTAAGGTCTTAAACGTGTTTGCCAGCTCTGATACCAATTGAAAAAGCGGGGGTCTAACAACCACACCCAATATTTCGCTTATCAATCTGTATGGACTAACTCCAATATACTTTCAAGAGAATCAACTAGACAATCAGCCTCAATCTTGAGAAAAGTATATCAAAGTCTTATATCTCTGTTTCACAATGTAATCAGCAAATCAAACAAATAGAAATCCGTGAGCCTGATTATATGTGAAACAACTTGAACGGTACCAAAGACCAATGTTCAAGTGTCAATAAATATAATCAACACCCAAAGGTTGGATTCACAATTGATTGAACTTACGCACAACCTATGATATTTCAATTATATAAATAAATATAATGCAGAAAAGAAATAACACAGACACCAGAAGTTTTGTTAATGAGGAAACCGCAAATGCAGAAAAACCCCGGAACCTAGTCCAGATTTGAACACCACACTATATTAAGCCGCTACATACACTAGCCTACTCCAAGTTAACTTCGGACTGCAATGTAGTTGAGCCCTAACCAATCTCACACTGATCAAGGTACAGTTGCGCTCCTTACGTCTCTGAATCCCAGCAGGACTCTACGCACTTGATTCCCTTAGCTGATCTCACCCAAAACTAAGAGTTGCTACAACCCAAAGTCGAAGACTTGATAAACCAATCTGTCTCACACAGAAAAGTCTATTGAATAGATAAATCTGTCTCCCACAGATAAACCTACGAGTTTTGTTCCGTCTTTTGATAAATCAAGGTGAACATGAACCGATTGATATACCAGACTTATATTCCCGAAGAACATCCTAGAAATATCAATCAGCTCACAATAATCTTAATTGATGGTAGCGAAACAAGATATTGTGGAATCACAAACGATGAGACGAAGATGTTTGTGACTACTTTTTACCTTGCCTATCGGAGATTAAATTTCGAGCCAATCTTAGAGAAGATAGTACTCAATCACGATAGAAAACAACAAGATCATAACACGCAACTACAGATAAAATAGTTGGGTCTGGCTTCACAATCCCAATAAAGCCTTCAAGTCGTTAACCAACAGGGTTTTGGAAAAACCTAAGGTTAAAGGAGAATTGACTCTAGTCGTAACTAGTATCACACATGAGGTGTGGGGATTAGGTTTTCCAGTTGCTAGAGTTATCCCTTATATAGTCTTCAAATCAGGGTTTGCAATCAATGTTACGTTGGTAACAAAGCAATCAATATTCACCGTTAGATGAAAACCTGATTAGACTCAAGTTAATATCTTTCAACCATTAGATCGAACTTAGCTTGTTACACACAAATGCAAAGTGACTTCATTTAAATATGAGTAACCGTACCTAAACGTGTGCACCTTTGTTAGCTCAACAATAGTTAACCGAAGTTAGCCATATGAACACTTTCATATCAACCATATTTATCTTAACCATAACTAGTTCAAATGACTCAAATGAACCTAGTTCTAGAGTTGTTCAATTGTTTATATTCTTATAGAAGTATACAAGACACAATTGAACCAAAATCAATTTTGATTCACATGAATCAATTCATGAACATTATAGCCACGGTTAGCAAAAGATTGCATTCCTAAATATATAAATGTATTAGTTCATGATCAAACCTATTTTAGAACATAACCCACTCAAGTATGCAAACATATACGCATACCTTAGTGACCGGACTAAGTTTGGATTCGCCGGTACGCGAACTTGTAAGCATACCGCAAACTCAGAAAAGTCCCGGAACTTGAACCTCATGCCAGTACGCGTACCGGTATGCGTACTGAGTTCCTAGACCTTGACTAAACCAAACAGTACGCATACGGGTATGCATACCATGGTTCCCGGACTGGGATTACGCATATGCAAGTACGCATATTGTGCTTATATCCAATTGTTCTAAACTCTCATTTCAACCATTGAGACATTCTCGGAAGACGATAATAGATGTTTCACACAAACTATTAGCTTCAAAGCAATTTTTAAGTGATCGAATGATCAATACGAAACATTTTGAGTCTACATCAAATGATTGTCTCACACAAATCATGTAAGATGTTACCAGGAGATTTTTACATGATCATCTTTTGACTTTCGTCAAGAGTATAAGATGAACTTGGTTAAAGCGAAAGTTTACGAACACATATTTCGAGAAATATGTAAGCGAGTTAAAGTCAGCTCGAAATATCAAATGTGTATAATTAAAGTCTATATAGCTGAAAAGACGAGGGTACCCAAATATACCACAAGCTAATACTTTTCCTACGTATAAGTCCTTTCTCCGAAAGTGATTGTCTATGTACTGAGTCGAGACAATACAACGAATCGGTTTACACTTCGTGTGATCGTCTATGGATACCATATCGAGATAATATAACAACGAAGTTTACTTGATAAAAGGGTTCGGACTTAACCAAACACAATAGGATTGCTTATCAAGTAAATCGGAATTAACGTTTGTGAAATTTACTTTAATTATAATAAAACAATTATAATGCGGAAATATAAAGTAAATGACATAGCAAGATTTTGTTAACGAGGAAACCGCAAATGCAGAAAAACCCCGGGACCTTGTCCAGAATTGAATACTCTCAGGATTAAGCCGTTACACAAAATTAAACCAACTTCGTATAGTTGAGACCAAGCAACTAAACCTATAGTTCACCTAGTTATGTCTGTATTCCCACGCCGTCGACCTATGAATAAGTCACGTACTTGGAACAATTCCTTTGGTTCATATTCCAAACAGTAAAGGAACAACAAATCTGTTTGGTATCAACTCTCTTCAACCAAGTGATATGAGTTCGACAAAGGCTCTTCTGTTTATCTCAATAAACTCCCTCGTCAGGTTCTTAGATCTATCTTATGTTCAACTACCGACGTAATTGTTAATATTTTGAAATCAATACTTTTAATCACAAAGAACTTTATTGATGCCGATCTACACAACTAATCAATCCAATTTACCACAAGGATAAACCGATTATAGTTGGATCCTCTTATACTGAAACAAGTATTGTGCACACCAAAGATTATGAACCCCAAATCAGAAATCTTCAATATCTTCTTTGTCTTCAAATCTTCTTAGATCTTCAATAAACATATGCACACAACAAATTGAATCTCTTGTGATCAATCACGCACAGAACGGAGTATGTTAACAATGGATTATCACAAGATCGTCTTTAGCACTAACAACAGTCTAAAGATACATGTCGAAAGTTCGATCTAGTTTGAGTGAATCTTATATCAGAAGAGAAGATTCTCAAGAATAAACAAACTAGGTGCAATCAAAGTTCAACCACCGTTAGTCAATCAAATCAATTGAAAACAAAAGATAAACCGCAATTATCTAGTTTCCCACCAACTGTACTCGTAGAGCTTCTCAATCCCAAAGAAGACTTTAAAATGAGCGGTCGTAAGAGATTTCGCCTAATTAGGTTACTCTCCTCTCCGAATAGGCGGCTTCACCAAGTAACAACACAACCGAGGAAGTTTGTTGTCACGAAGGATTAGTTTGCTAGAAATGCAAACTTCAAGTATTTATAGACAAGGAAGTTTGGACACCAAGGAATTTCCAAAACCGAAAATATTCTCAAAGATATTCAATATATTCCATATTCGGTTTCCATAATTCTGGAAATGCTCTCATCCAAAATAATGACCGAAAATCTCTTTGGAAAATCTCAACTAGTAAATGCACATTACTAATTCTCGTTTTCCTAAAATAAAATTAAAAACCTTAAATAAATGATTCTTAACTTATTTATGTTTCGATCCTGGGATTTCTTTCCTGTAGCTATTAAGGAATAACATTGAACAATAAAAGATAAACATTATTGCATGTGTTCAAAGTGTGTCGACATCCTTACTTTGTAAGTCCTCTTTCATACTTACAACCTTGAAACCGATTTACCACACTTCCAAACAAGTTTAGAATTGATTCATCTGACTTTCAAGAACTATGCGATTGATCAAGAAACACTCAATCACAAATCATGGGTTTAACGGTTCTACCAAAAAATGTTTCGGTTCTACCTCCATGTGAGTATTGTGCATAGTCACACTAGCTTCCCAAAATTTGGTTGACAAGTACTAGGATCGGTTCCCCACATATATATGGTATCTAACTTATATGTGTTGCACATGTCCATAGGATCGGTTCCCCTTTGCCTAAAAACGTGTTGCACATGTCCATAGGATCGGTTCCCCTTTCTGCTACAAACTTGCTAGTTGAAGATTTTCCAAAGAGATTTTCAGTCATTATTTTGGACAGAGCATTTCCAGGAATTATGGAAACCGAATTTGGAATATATTGCATATCTTGAGAATATTTTCGGTTTTGGAAATTCCTTGGTGTCCAAACTTCCTTGTCTATAAATACTTGAAGTTTGCATTTTTAGCAAACTAATCCTTCGTGACAGCAAACTTCCTCGGTTGTGTTGTTACCGGTGAAGCCGCCTATTCGGAGAGGAGAGTAACCTAATTAGGCGAAATCTCTTACGCCGCCGCTCGGTTTAAAGTCTTCTTTGGGATTGAGAAGCTCTATTAGTACCGTTGGTGGGAAACTAGATAATTGCGGTTTATCTTGTGTTTTCGATTGATTTGATTGACTAACGGTGTTTGAACTTTGATTGCACCTAGTTTGTTTATGCTTGAGAATCTTCTCTTCTGATATAAGATTCACTCAAACTAGATCGAAGTTTCGACATGGATCTTTAGACTGTTTGTAGATCTAAAGATGTCTTGTGATAATCCATTGTTAATGAGACTCCGTTTTGTGCGTGATTGATCACAAGAGAATCAAGTTGTTGTGTGCGGGCGTTTATTGAAGATCTAAGAAGATTTGAAGACAAAGAAGATATTGAAGATTTCTGATTCGGGATTCATAATCTTTGGTGTGCACAATACTTGTTTCGGTATAGAGGATCCAACTATAATCGGTTTATCCTTGTGGTAGATTAGATTGATTAGTTGTGTAGATCGGCATCAATACAATTCTTTGTGATTAAAAGTATTGATTGCAAAATATTAAAAATTACCTTTGGTAGTTGAGAATAAGATAGATCTAAGAACCTGACGAATGAGTTTATTGAGATAAATAGAAGAGCCTTTGTCGAACTCACATCACTTGGTTGAAAAGAGTTGATACCAAACAGATTTGTTGTTCCTTTACTGTTTGGAATACGAACCAAAGGAATTGTTCCAAGTACGTGACTTATTCATAAGTTGGAGGCGTGGGAATACAGACGGAACTAGGTGAACTATAGGTTTAGTTGCTTGGTCTCAACTATACGAAGTTGGCTTGATTTTGTATAGCGGCTTAATCCTGAGAGTATTCAATTCTGGACAAGGTCCTGGGGTTTTTCTGCATTTGCGGTTTCCTCATTAACAAAATCTTGTTGTGTCTTTTACTTTTCTATTTCCGCAATTTTAATTGTTTTTATTATAATTAGAAGTAAAATACACAAACGTTAATTCCTATTTACTTGATAAGTAATCCTATTGTGTTTGGTTAAGTCCGAACCTTTTTATCAAGTAAACATACTTCGTCGTTGTATTGTCTCGATCTCGTATCCATAGACAATCACTCTAAGTGTGAACCGATTTGTTGTATTGTCTCGACTCAGTCCATAAACAATCACTTTTGGAGAAAGGACTTATAGGTGGAAAAGTTTTAGATTGAGGTATATTTGGGTACCCTCGTCTTTTCAGTTTATAATTGGGATGTTGCAGTGAATTGTCCTTGACAACCTTTCTGTTTCTGGTTACTTTCGGATGTAACTTTTTTTTGGTTTGTAACTTTGTCACTTTGTGTGACCTCTTTTTAATATAATTTTGCCCTTTATAGGTAAAAAAAAAAAAAAAAAAAGTATATGGTTCCAGAGTGTCCTTTAAACACCACGGAGACAGTACGTTATGGAGATCTTTTGAACACATTCCGGAACCCAGGCAAAAAATAGGTACTCAACTGAATTTCCACTGATTTTTCTAAGGACAAACTGAATAGGGTTACATTTTGTGGAACAGCAAGATCCGAGGATGAATTAAAATTTTGTTTTTTGAAATCTTTTTTGATATTCACCATCCATTCACTTACATCCGGTGGTTGAGAAATTAGGAATTTAAGTCGAGGCATCCGCTAGGTCAGTGCCCTTCTTAAACCCATTTATTACATACAAACCATATATAAAGTACTTGCAGAAAAAGCCGTCATCCAAACACACTGGCAAGCATCAAAAGTAAAAACTGGCATCCAAAAACTTCACAAGCACCAAAAGTAAGTTAACGGCCTTCCATGTTTGAAATTGTTAGATTGTTCGCCGAAACTGACTCCTGGCCCTGTGGAAACGAACCTGATTGCGAAGAAACTCGTCTTTCCTTAAATGCAGGTGGCTCTGGAGTCGGTAGAGTTGTAATTTCGTTAGTTAGCATTGAAAGTACTGTGGACATGCTTGGTCTATCTTTTGCCAATTCTTGCACACACAGCAACCCCACATGAATGCACCTCAATATTTCAGGCTTGCAAGCTGATTCGCGCAGTAATATCGGATCCATAAACAGTTCCATCTTACTTTCATTCCATAGTTGCCATGCCTGTAACAGTCACAGGAAAATCACATAATAGTAAATAGACTGCTTAGAAAGGCATATGCTATACACAATCTTGTATTACGTTTCTTGTTCGGTTATTCCGATCCTTTTGAAATGACTTTTTCCAATTTATCAAATTTTGGCCACCATTATACTCTTATGCGCATGGGAACATAGGCTCAACGAGACCTAAACGATAAACGATAATACTAGTGATTTAGGAAATTATAACCAAGTTCCTAGAAAGATAATACTGGTAGACGCAACTTACATATCCCAAAAGACTTAACGATAGATCAATATGGTGAAAGTGAGTGATTTTTTGCCCGCTCACAACCTCTAGAAGCAAAACTCCAAAACTGAAGACATCCGATTTTTCTGAAAATCTCCCTTCCAAGAGATACTCAGGGGACATATATCCGCTGCATTCAATTATGTAAAAGCATATATATATTAAATGCAGGAGAATTGAAGGAATTAATTACGCTTATTGAGTTGCCCAAATTGGTGGTATATAAAGTACATTACTAACAAATGGAGCATTACTTACAATGTCCCGACAACCCTTGCGGTATTTGCATGGTGTTCATTGCCTCCAAAAATTCTTGCCATGCCAAAATCTGAAATTTTGGGATTTAAGAATTCGTCCAGCAGAATGTTACTGGCTTTAAGATCTCTATGAATGACCTTCAATCTAGAATCTCTGTGAAGATAGAGAACTCCTCGACTTACACCCTCAATAATTTGGAATCTTGTTTTCCAATCTAAGAGTTCTCGCTTGGTTGAATCTGATACGCAAACCCAATGGAACAATGTAATATATGCATGCATCAAGGAAAATAATTAAAGAAATTTTGTAGGATATAGTGAACTTTATGTGAAAGTAACAAACCGAAAAGGAAGGCGTCCAAGCTTTTATTTGGCAGGTATTCGTAGATCAACATCTTTTCTTCTCCTTGGATGCAACACCCTAAAAGTTTAACAAGATTCCGATGTTGGACTTTTAAGATCACGAGTACCTCATTCTTAAACTCTTCCAAACCTTGTATAGAACCTTCAGAAAGTCTTTTTACGGCTATTTCTTGACCATCCAATAACTTTCCCTGAAAACAAAAACAAAATGCTGTTTCATTTCTACCCTATTCAACTTCAGTTATATACAAATTTACAAACCAGTTATTAGTGCAAGAATGAATAACACCTTGTACACCGGACCAAAACCCCCTTCGCCAAGCTTATTATCCCCACTGAAATTATTTGTGGCAATTGCTAGCTCTTCAAATTTGAAAACTCTTAAACGATCTGGATTGTCTCCAAGGATTCCTTGGTCTGTAGATTCTCCAGAAATGTGATGTGCGTCTTTTGAACTTTCCGTGTCTTTTTTTTGTTTCCCTAGTGTCAGTCACATTGATTGAATAGATAAGCAAGCAATGGTAGATAGTTTTTGGTGCGCCAAATACCGTCACAAATAGTTATGAGTTTTGAAGTTCATCTTGCATTAAATATTAAAATGGTACCTCTCTGTTTTGCCATCCACCTCCAAAAGAAGTGTCCGCATACAAAAATAGTAAGTGCTCCCACAATAGATGCAATTATGATAATTGCTTTCAGATTCTTGTCTGAACCACCATGATCTGGATTCTTCTTTGGATTATGATCGGTATTGTTCTTTGGAGTAAGATCTGCATTGTTGAAATAGTTTTAGCAGCTAAACCATATGTAATAGAAAATTAATTAAATATCATAATTAGAAACTTTGCTAGTATCGTATTTTTATCATTTGTTACTAATTACCTATAAGATCTGAACGAGCTAAGCGAATGTAAAGATCTGATCCCCCAATTGAAGAGAGATTGTGCGTGTCAAATAAGCTTCCGAACCATGTAATACACCCAATACCACTATCATATGAATATGCTAAGCATGAACAGTTTGTTAAACACAGCTGGATGCATTCCTCGACTTTAGAAGTAGCTACCCAGTAAGAAAAATCAGGCACTTTCAGCGAATTCAGCTTGAAGAACCCATCATCACTACTAAAATTGGTTAAGCTGTTTTGGCACTTCAGATTAGTCTTCCTCACGCACCCGCTCGACCAATTTCCCTTACCCCATTCATCTATTGACGTGGGGATAAACCCTGACAAACAGCTACAAACTGGTGAATTTAAGAAATCACAGATACTAAAAGGCCCACACTTCCCATAGAAAGCGTCACATGGACTAGCGTGTGTGGACCAGAAGCGATACCACACCTTTGCTTCATCACGCCAAACCTCGCCAAGAATAGCTCCGTCGTAATCCAAAACATATCTTTCCTTCCTAGATTTATCAACATAATTGTAAGTTAAATATAAACTACCATCTTGTTCATCCTTAATTATATAGAATCCATCGTTATATACAGATTCCATGTCTACCCTTCCGATAAAGATCCTATTATTCCATGGGCCACTTCTCCAAAGGCGTTCTGTTGATCCCTTACCCCAAAGAACCATCTGAAGAGTATCTTCAAACATCTCAAGTCCTACAGAAAAATTTCCCATCGAAGGATCTGATTCGCTTTTCCAGGATGTAAACCGCTGTAACATGTTTGGTTTACTACTTCCTCTAATCCTCATGTCTGGGAGAAACGTGTTCATGGGGTGATCAAAACTCTGCCATAAGATCCTTTTACTATCATTTGCCAGTCGAAAAACGAGATTCCCCGTATCCAGTAGTTCAGCAATGGAGTTATTAACAGCGGCAGCATCAGAAACATTTGTAGTCCACATAACGACCCCTCGTCCATTTTGAATTAAAAGGTTTCCGCCAGTGCCATTAACCCTTAGTGTTCCAGATGTGTCGTTTAATGGCTTGTCTTTATTTGCAACCCATACTACGGTTTGCACTGTTACATTACTGCCATACCATATTCCAACGTAGCGAGAAGTTGAATTAACTGGGGTGAAGAAACCTAGTTTGAAATATTGGCCAGAAGAAGTTAGAGTTTGAGAGTCAGCGATGAACTGGTTTGATGTAATGGTGCTGTTATCCTGTGCATAACAGTTTTGAAAGACTGACAAAAGTAATAAGGTGATCAATGAGGACTCAGATAAAGGAAGAGATCTATTAATGAATCTACTAAATATAGCCATTGTCATTAGTTGATTTTGATGAGAGACTGAACTAATGAATGTTCTCTGTAGAGTTGGTGTAGTCTGTGTGATGGAGATATGCTAGCTAGCTAGTAGTTATATAGTTGGAAGAAGACAAGGCCAGTTCTATCTTCTAATTCCATGGGGTCCACAGCTTATACACACGTACGATGATGATTGGACGGTTTTGTTTTTCAATTATTTTTGGGTGCACGAGTTATAACCCCAAAGGTGTCACTATCCATCAAAAAAAAAAACACATCAAAACAAAAGTAACACAAAAACCCCATTAAAACAAAAGTAACACAAAAAACCCAAAGAATTTGATGAAACCAATTTTAGTTTCATCATAAAATTTGATGAAACCAATTTTGAAATTTGGGGTTGTTGTATCAATTTTTAAAAATTTGGGTTTGTATCCAGAAGTTTTTGGATCAATATTTGAACGGGGTTTTTGTACCACAAGTTTGGTCACCTTGGGTTTTTATGACTAGTTCTGATTATTTTTCGGAATATTTTGTTTTTTTAAGGTTGGATGTCAACTCTCTCCCGTTAGACCAATCTGTGAAGCACGGACACACCAGTATTGGTGTCGGTCCACGTCTGACGCGTGTGGGAGACCGACATGACGCACGTGTAAAAATCTATACTCTATTTTACTAGTTGGGTAATCTAGTGTGTCATGGAAATTAGTATAATAGTTAATTTTTCTACATGTGGACTAATCTAACAGCATAAAATTGAGTTTTTTTCATATAATTGTGTGATTAATGTATTTGATATACCATAACACTATGATTTTAGTATATAATATTTAATTAGTATATATATAAACGTGTCCGTGTCCTGATAATTTTGAATTTTGGAGGTCCCTATGTCCGTGTCCGTGTCAGTGTCAGTGCTTCCCAGGACCAATGTAGATATGTACAACAGTGCAAGTAATTAAATAAAACAGAGCAAATTGGATGAACTTACTGGTCGACTCATTCTCTAGCTACCCCAATTGGCTTGAATGCACCACTGAAATGATAGCAGAAGGTGTCAAAGACTAATTTTTGTTCTTTTGCCGTCACGATTGGAAACTGGGAGTTGGTGGTAAAACAATTGGGAGTAGTATATATTTGATAGGGAGGTTGGCTAATCCACTTCGTGACTGATGTAATGATGCTAAACCTGCTGGAGCAACTTGTATATTTATCTAATCAGATGACCACTTCATGCCCAATCAATAACCTGCTGAACCTTTCTTTTTTACAATCTTTTTCATGTCACTGTTACGAATAAGATCGATGGACCGTACAAGTCTATGTTGGGCCCACCGTAATATACAGCCCAGAGGTTTTTTTTTACTGAATGGCCTCCAAAAGCCGCAAAAAAGAAACTTAGACGTTTTTCCACAAAACTTACAGCAAATTGTATTTTTTTTTTTTAAAAAAAAAATTATTTTATTTATCAAACAGCTGGGGTTAAAAGGACCCCTGGAACAAGAACTTCA